>QUOL01000005.1:1800000-2373632 GCA_009761415.1 Sarcomyxa edulis
TCAAGAAGACGCTTTGGCCACTGGCCGGTAATCGGTGCGTATCGAACGGTGACCGGACTATGTATATTCAGATCCAAGATCCAAGATTCTTGGAGTCACAGTCCACCTATCTATTCGAGTTCGATCCCAGACAGATAGGGAGAGGGAGATATGTATGAGTCAGATATCATTCTTTGAAGCCGCCGGAACAACCGGACTAGAGCTGAAGCAGGTGGGATGGGATGGGGGTGGGAAATGCAGGTGTGGCGGTAGCGGCTCCGAGTGGCATTTTCTGACTCGATTGTAGTATAGGGGAAAGGGGAAGGACAAGAACGGTCGGTGCCTGAGATTGTGAGTCTGAGAAGAGACAAGAGCGGCACCAATTGCGTTCTGAGTCTCAGAGGCCATCAGCTGATAGCGTCCGATTCAGCACCGTCGAAGTCGTTGTATCGCAGACCGCTTTGTCGACGCATTGACAGTGACAATTGATCACGGACTAGAGTGCTCCTAGCGCATGCATAGGCTAGGGATACTTGTATATGGCCATGGCCACGACGTGAAGAATGGTCACAGTTCTCGGGTCATTCAAGTCAACTCCACTTGGCCGCCAAGGATAAGAATCATCCAAGGACGACCGATAAAAATACTTTGACCGTCAATGTGACAAGCCACGACGGTATGGTTGACCTAGAGAGGCTGTTGTCAGAATCACAAGAGGCGTAGTCATCCGATGAACGGAATAGCCAACAGAACAGAGAAGGAGGTGTGGCGATGACTCCAGATAAGACTACTGGGGCCGTGAATATTGGAGAGGGGTGCGGTAGGTCAGGTGGTTTTGTTGATGGCTGACTGATCATGATAGCGAAGAAAGAACCAACGAGGGGAGCAGACTTCCCTAAGGAAGAAGCGCAGTTGAATTCCGGAAACTCGAATAGGTGGGAACGCGCCGCATAGCGCGATGATTGTGGGCCATATCGGTCGAAGAAGACAATACCAACCGATACCAATTGTCTTACTAAAACAGAAGAGGCGTGGAAAGTCCATTGTCGGCAGTGCCACGATGAGAGGAACAATGGCGCCACGATCCATATCCATCAAAGATAACGATCTGCAAACATCGACGCTGCGAGTAAACGCCAAAGGACGGCCTTCGTTTGGATCCTGGAAGTAATACCGCAATAGATGAGAATATCGCAGCACCTGCACTGCTTGAGTTAGCGGGGAGTTTGCGCCGTAGATGGGAGAGGTCGTAGGGTCATAGGCGCACCTTCCAGGAAAGACGGGCCGATGAATCAGCATTGACAGGGGGTATCGTATACATTAGACGCCTAGTGGAATGCGTCGAGTGTCGGCGGTTGTATAGAGCGAGCTATGGATGGTGGAGATAAAGATTTGCGGTGTAGCATAGTCCGAATCTCGCAGCAGTGGTGTGAATTCATGAGACCTGTTCGTGCGTTCATCGAATCAGCACAAATCCTAGTCTCGTGTGATAGGTATTAAGGAGTCAGTCTCTGGCGCTTGAAACGAGTCATAAGTATATTCCTCGACAATTGATTGATTCCTTGATGGGGCCACGGTGCGTGGAAAGGTACGGGTACGTGTACGCAGCGCATGTCTGGATTAGAATGGCTTGGAAGCAACTTGAACTTTTGGAGGCGGTAGATCGCATTGACTCACCATGAATCGATATCCGGAGTGGCTCGAACTGAAGTCGAACCCAGGTTGAACAGCTCGACTTTGCATTTGGTTTGCATAGCCTCGGACTCGGAGCTGCAAATTTAGCACAACCGTGAAAACATGTGCCAAGGCGCAGGGTGATTCTGTAGGCTGAGCAACAGCAGTGCAGATCTCTCAGACCGGTGCAATGATTAGCTTTGTGATAGCTTGAATGAGTGGCAAGACGCAAGAGCTGCGAGTTGGCTGCGAGTCGGCGACGGATCTGCTTTGGATCTGCTAGTATGTTGGCGGTGCTGTCCAAGAGCGTTGAATCCAAATAGGTGGCAAATATATATTCCGATTTCCGAATCGTATGCCGACTCGGAGGCTTCCCCGCTCTCTTTGAAAGCGTTCTCACCTCCTCCACTTTGCCCACTTTGCCTCTACGAGTACATAGCCTGCCAGGTCTGATATGTGCATTTATACGGGTAATTATACACCGAAGATTCAACGGAGGCTCAACACTGGTATGCAGGTAGCTGGTGACTGTGATGTGTTCATCGTAACTTCTGAGAAGCTCCACTTGCATGTTTCTTGAAAGCGGAGTCTCTATGTTCGAACCTAGAACTGGTACTGTACCATTTCCTTCAACTCGGCACCCCCCTGTGACCGAGTAATGTCTCAATTCTGTTGACTGGGACCTCGTTAATGCCTCAATCAGGTATGAGTATTCTGTCGCGCATAAATGTTGAGTTTGAGATGTTGACTGACTACAATGACGTGTTGGAACACAGTGTCGTTGATCAAGATCAGCATACCAGTGACACGAAGGGAGAAGAACTTTTGATGGCACGGTCCATGACGATTTGCGTGTTTACGCGTCTCCGATTAAAAAACGCCACGAAGGTTCCATTCAACCTTCGGCACCAGCGTCCCTAGTAACAACGCCGTAGCACGTATACTTGAGCTTCCACGTGCACGCTCCAATCCCCCTGGAATCCCGAACGTTTTTCTCCCCCTCTTCTTGTGTTGCGGACCGGTCGCTTAGTCGCTGTGAATGTCAAAGAAACGCCAGAACCCGAAGATTATCGTATCATCTTTCTACGCCTCTCTAGCAACGCCAACAAGAAATTCATCTAACCGACTTTGCTCGCCGTTTCCCGGCGCGCATTACGTTTCTGACAGAAGACTGGGTCCCGTTCAATTGACCAGTCAACGATTGATCAACCAAGTGAGTCTCTAAACTCTTTGCACACTGTTTGCACACTATCTTCTTTGTGTGAGCCATACTTCCAGCTGAATCTCGCTGAGTATCAAGTCTTGAGTCGAAATTTTCATCCCGACTCCGCCCACAAATTGAAGGCTGTTAGTGCTCTACTCGAATGACCTTCCTGGACGATTGACTCGACATTCGTACGTACATACTCAACTCCTATTATTCCGATACGTTTTTGAGATTCCGAACTTATACTTTACTTCAATTTATTCATCTTTCAACAGCTGTCACTACCGAAGGAATGAGAGAGACTCTTCTCCCTATCTCTTGCACTGTGAGCGGTGTTGCCCTATCACCAGGCGAATTTAACCTCTCCAAGCTCCTAAAAAGCGTGCATAGAACAGGTAGCACGCCTCGCGTCTCCCATTCTTTAGTCAACCTTCATTCTTCATCTATCTGTTCCCATGCAGGTTCTTCCTCGTAAACTCAACACTTTGATATCCGTCAGTTTTCCCTGCACTGACGCATTCGTCTATTCACTTGTGTCATACTATATGTACGTCATCCGTTGTTATCTTCTCGTTTTCATTGACTGTATTCTCATGGCGTCCTTGGTGGCAATTACTTCGTAACCGGGACGCGGTAACTCCGACTGCTCTCGTGGCCAACTGAGTGCTATGCTCGCATCCATTGGAGCTATTTCTCTGGGTCAGAATGTTGTATACTCTCATTGGGCCCCTTCATGGAAGGCTCTATTCATTGAAGTAAATCAGGTGACCTTCTGTCACCGTTTATAGATACCAACAAGCTCTTTGAAATTCCTCGAGTGGTCGCCATCGTCTGTTTCTGTTTGTTCAACTCTCCCATGTGACGAACCTTCGACGTGTATGTACTGCTCACGCATGTTTCCGGGTGAGTACAATGCCTGCTATTAGAAGAGACCATCGAGAAAGGCCTCGGACCTTACTACGGCATTACGGTGTATTCGGAACCATGGGACCTCCCTTCGATCTGACGTTAACCCTTGGAAGCTCCCAGGACTGTCTGGGTGTATATATCAGCCATCATACTCCCCACATTGGACTGCTTTGCGCTCTTGCCATCGCCTACCATCAAGTCTTGCTCTGAGGCTGACTTCAGCTTTCGACGCCCTCAGCATCGACATCTCAAAAGTTGTCTCCCAACGTCCGTGTCATTGCGGTATTGGGCAGACGCTCCTCTAGCGCTCGTTGTCGTTCTCGGGAGCGCTTGATATCTCCGCTCGTTCTCTGATCATACTTTGTCAGACTGCGGCAATCCCGACACCCTCAGTCTCTCTTATTTGCACTGAAAAAGCACACCACATCATGATAGCTCATATATTCGTCTTCGCCTTCCTCACTGCGTACGCGAACCTTCTCGCGCTCGCCTCTCCCATTGTTATGACCGAAGTTGGAAGGGAAGCTGGCTTTTTCGTATGTCTCTTCATGACAGATGCCTCGGGAGACGCTCACGTAGATACGCACCATAGGCCCCTTTCGTCAAGCCATATGTCAATCCACCTCCACCTCCGACCCCAGAATCTGTTGGCTTGCCTACACCTCGTCGGCCTTCTGGCGCGAACGAGGACTTGAACCTTCATCCGAACCCACTACACCCACCTGTCACTCCTCCAGTCCTCACTGTCAATCCACCCCCGGGAATATTCGACCCAGGGTCCGCCTCTTTACCTTCACCATACAATTCTCGCTGCAATGATCCTACCTACGAAAACGTCGATGAAATAGCGTGCGTTGACCCTGGTCCGCGGGCTGTGCATCTGCGCTGTAAGTGGCTCGAAAGGTTTGGGATAGACGGGCAGTTCTGTGCGAGGGATGGATATTGATCAAAAGTACGGTACGGCAGATGAAGAGTGGTATGTGATGTTTAATCGCAACGGAACAGTTTACGAACGAAATATCGCATTGTAGTTTCGGTCTAGCTTTCTCGGCCATAAATTCGTATCTGTCGCTCGTTGTACATACGATGGTAGACTAGAGCAACAGGTTATACGGCTGTACAGTCATATTTATAGATGTAATATACTACATTTCGAGTACTCGGCGTAGTAAAGTCAACGGGTTATTCGTTTAGGGACGCGGGGATCATCTCGAGTGTTATACCGCACATGATTGACACACATCCTATCTAATAGTCATATGCCTTATGACATGACTACGATGAAGAAACTCTGGCTCCCTACTTATGAATGACGAATAAGAGTCATTATTTACATTCCCTAAGTCTACTTTAAGGCGTAGTGCTTCACATATCAGCAACTAAGTACATTATGATTAAGGATTCCGGCCTTCTTTTGATGGATGTATCTCGTGATGTATAGCATACTTACTTGTCGATCCTGGTATAAATACGAGGTCTCATCGGCTTCCCCAGGTCAGTATACTGTAGCATTTCATTCAATTCGTCAGTCACGGGTCACAGAAGGCCCTGTCCAAAACGAATTTTGGCACTTGTCACGGGTCACAGAGCTTGATGTCGAAAATAAAATATGAATCACGTGCTATATTTGCCTAAAGCGGTGAAAAAACGGTCAAAAGTCGCCCAAAATTTTGCAATGTCACGCCCGAAAAGGCAACTGACGAAACGACGAATCGGTCAAACGGGTCACGGTCACAGGTACCTGACGAATTGAACGAAATGCTACAGTAGACGCGACTCTTAGACGCGTCTGACCACGTGAGCTCAACGCGAGCTTGGGCTCTCTCCTCAAGGACGCTCTATCTCAGTCAATCCGGAAGGGAGGGGTCCAAAATTTTTTGAGGATACTCTCGGTATATTAAACGAACTAACGAGGTTCTCAACATGGGCAAAATAGCTGACAAATCACAGAAAAAAAAGGATTTTTCGTTACAAACCCGTTCTCATCGGTTTCGACCACAAAAGGTATACAACTAAGGGGAGTCGAACCCCTGCCGCTTGCTAACTGTGAAATGGAAGGCAAGCATGATAACCGCTTCACCATAGTTGTGTGTTATCCATTGTAAGAAGGAGTTCTATGTCCAGGAAGGAATGAGGCGAATACCCCGACTAAGCAAAACCCATGAGTACGTGCCTCCCGTAGACATTCTGAGTATCCGAAAATAAAGGCATACACATATTCCAGTCAAAAAAAGAGTCCCCAAATTTATTATTCGGAGAGAGGCAGAGTGAGGAGGTATGGGGAGGACCGTAGGCGCGAGATTGACGCGACGCGACGCGACTTGCATCACGTGGTCAGGGATTGCATCCAGGCGCCCGCTGCACTCTACACTCCGAAGTACTACGTAGTCAGTGCCACTCTCACAGGGGAAGAGTTGTACAAGTGGGTTGTATGTAGGAAGATCAACGCAAATGTCACCCATTTCGGCAAAGTGCGGCAACCGTATCATTATACGTCATATAGACATTCTGAGTGAAGGTATACACATATTTTAGTCAGAAATGGAGTCCAAGAACATAGCGTTCGGAGAGGGGCAGAGTGAGGAGGCAAGGGGAGGATCCTGGGCGCGAGCTCGACGCGACTCGAACGCGACGGTCGCGACCTGGGTCACGTGCGCTCCCTTCCGGGCGCTCGTTCCTGACTAGGTCACTACAAAATCACTCTCGCATGGGGCATATGTGTGGTCTGTACAATCTTAGGTAGAGAACTTAGTAGTAGTCGTCAGTGCACGAAATTTGTTCACGTAATCACATTTTCCGCTCTTCGACGTGATGAGAGAGAGCTGCTTCGTTCAGAGTAAGTGACGATGATGGAGGACATACGAGCATGCTTACTGAAGCTAGCAGATATCCGCGTTGACTTGTTCTAATGGTTATCTCCGCTCTGTGCGTGGAATGGATATGTTTCCGGGATATAAACTACGGAGTCGTGAAAAAGAGATGGAACATATGTTCATTGATGCACGAAAGGTCTAGTACGTTTCTATTTCTCGAAAATAAGACTTCGATTCAGAAGTCTAGCCAATGAGTACTGAAAAGTCGGGTATGACAAGTGAGAATAGCTGTACAACGCAGACTGTCGCCAGGATAGTTGGATGTGACGTGGCGAGCAGCCAAGCTAAACAACCAGCAGGTTGAACCTTTAACGACATGGAGTGACGATCCATGTACAGGGTTGGTCCAGAACGATGCATATAGCCCACGACATATGCAGTTACTGTATTAGACGCGCATATATGCGGCCGGAGATGACGAAGCAACAAACGGTTCGCATGTCCATTTAGATTTTGCTCCCCAAAGGTAAGCAGATATATGCATCGCATGGACGTACTAGTAGGGAAGATATCGGGCCGAGTCGCATGTAGAGGAATTGCCAGTGAGTAGCTATACTAGTCGGCGGTGATCGAAGTTGGAAAGTCTCAGTGGGTGAGATTATCGGCAATATAGACTATCAGGGCGAATACCGAAGGGAAGAAGCTTCGCTCGTCCACGAGCAGCCAAGGGGATGTCTGGGGACGTTCCTGTGAACGGGAAAACAAGTCAGTGACGACAATCATGCCAGTTCAGGCTGAAAATGGCACGGGATAAGTATAAGTCAGTGTGATATTCACTGATGGGCATACGACACGACAGGATGAAAGTGCCGACGGAGTAAGCGTACTCAGCGGCGATATGTCTACTAATCGTTCATCAAAGGATGCTGGGTGGATCCGACCCCCTAGGAGCGCATACATGCATGATGAAGCGCATATATGCATGTTGGGACGCATACAAGGGCGCATATATGGGATGTTCCGACGCATATATGCTATGGGATGGGAGCTGGGAACGGAAACCACCGCCGCCTGTTTGAGGATTGCAAAGAAGGGCCGGACGCATTGGGTTCGATCCCAGATCTGTAGATCTGAACCGAGTCTTGAAATGAGTGCAGCTGAGTTGTTGCGGCGTCAGTCAGCGTGAAAATAAAGTAAGTGCGAGTGATACTTGCCAGTGAGTACTTAGTCCCCTCCCCTCCCCCCGTCCCTAGTAGATAGGTAGTTGAGTCCCAACTGGGGGCGCCCGCGCCACCGTGACGTGATGCCCTCAACCCCGTAACGTCTAGTGTGACAGACCGCACCTGGTTTCTGTTGCACGATTCTGTTTGAGAGACTCGGGATTTCAAGGCAAAGGTGAGGCCTGTGCTATAACCGTAGAATCCCCCTGCCTGCCATTTTCCCATTATCCCTTTTCTTTTTCCCCCTATTCCGTCCTACTGGCCCCGCAATCAATTGCAAATCAATCATCCAACACCATACCGCAGACACGGACACGACACACCAGCTTTTTTTCTAAAAAAAAGGCTAACCACCTCGTCTCGGCCTCGGCTCGAGCCATCCATATCCCGTCCCGCTCCCCCAGGTATTCAATAAAAACGTAAGCACTCTTCCTCCCCTCCCCGCAGCTGGCCCCTCCCTCCCATCCCCTCATGTTATATGCATTATAGTCATGCTAATCCTCACTTTCACCAGCCCCGCACGTTTGATCCGTGTTCCGTTCACATTTCAGTCTCATTTCTTGGCTTTGGAGTTTCTGTTCCTGGTATGTTGACTATATGCGCGTTGAAACACGTGTACTTCACGTCTCGACATCGCGTATACTCACTTTGTCATCTATATCTAGGTTTCTCGACGAGGATCGACGATCTACATAATTGACTAGCCGATACGCGGCACCATGAACAGCAATTCTAATTCTTATCCCTCGCAATCGCAGTCCCCGTATCCACAGCATCAGCAACAGTCGTCGAATTCTATCAGCCCGGCTCTGTTGGCTGCTTACCAGAATGGCGGAGGGCAAGCAGGAAACAAGTTCTCCTACGGTGGTGGAGGAGGTGGTGGAGGAGTGAATCCAGCCCAACTGATGAATGATATGGGGATGATGGGCAATGGTATTGGAGGGAGTACAAACACTCAGATGAGTCCTGCCCAGTTATTGCAACAACAGCAAGGACTTGGGGGTGGTAGCGGCATGGGTATGATGGCAGGTGGAGGTATGGGTATGGGTGGTATGGGTGGTATCGACCCGGCAATGCTCACCCAACAGAGTCACAACATGTCGAACTCGCATTCAAACAACTTCCGCATGGGGATGGGGAATGGCATCGATATCAACGCTATGAACATGGGAGGAATGGGCAGTATGAACATGGCTGGAATGAACATGGGCGGGATGGGTAATGCGTCGTCGTCAATGGGACTCACCAGCCCTTCGTCCATGGGTCCGAACGTAGGCCAGAATAACTTTGCGATGAACGCTGTGATGAACGCTATGGGACTCTCAAAAGAGCAGTTACAACAAATGACACCTCCGGAACGACAGATGGCCGGGGAAAAGGTGTACTTGGCCATGCAGCAACACAAAAATCAACAGCAGCAGCAGCAGCAGCAGATGTCGATGGATGGGCATGGAGCGGTTCAAGGAGGGAATTTCCACGCTAATCCGCAACAAGATATGTTGCAGGGTCTGCTTGCTCGTAATCCTGGAGGGAGCGGCGGAACGAGTGGTTTTTATGAACGACCCTCTTCGTCCGCGTCTTCGCATCACCATTCACATTCCAACAACTCCAACTCGAACAACGCTAATCCAGGTTCGAATCCGAATCATATGCAGCAGCAAATGATGCCCCCACCTCCACCTCGTCCGACTACTGCCATGGCTCATTCTAGCTCCATTTCGAGGCCTGGTACCTCTCAATCACATCATTCTCCGTCCAGTAGCTCGAATTCAGGTATAGGACAGAGGCCGCCCAGTCGAGCTGGCGAATATAGCCATGGACATCATGGACATCAACAGCAGCAACATTTCAATGGTATTCCTAACGGATACTCGACTGGGAAATCGCAAGGCCAACAGATGCACCAGAGTACGTATCCGTCGACACCGCAGATCCAAAACCAGAACCCGTATCCCCAGAGTCAACAAGGTCAAGGCCAAAGTCAAGGGCATGGACAGCAACACCAATCTCCCCTGCCTCCTGGGTCGCCTTACAGAGGCGCAAAGCGGAAGGTTGGTGATGGAAACGGAGTAGTCGATTCGCCGCGGGTGACCAGTGGGATGGGTCTTCCGTCTGGAGGGATGATGGGACCTCCCGTGCTGCCTCGTCAGCTTTCTGGATCAGGCGAACATTTCATGCAGCACAGCTCTCAGTCGCAATCGCAATCGCAAGCTCAGCATATGAGCATGGGGGGCAATCACAATCCACAAGCTCAGATGAATGGTTATCCGTCCGTGCCGCAACGTCATACAACGCATTCCCCCGTCAACATGCGACCGCCTTCTTCAAATGGGCTTCCTTCGCATATGCATGCGCCTACTGCGCCCTTGCCAAATCACCAGCAAGTGAACAACGCCCAAATCGGGTTGGGGATGATGGGAGACGAACCGTCAGTGCGAATCAATCCAGCGACGGCGGGCATGAACATGGGCAATGCTGGGATGATGAACGGTATGAGTATGAACATGAGCGGAAACGGAATGGGAATGAGTATCGACTCAGCTTCGAGGACGCCTCAACGACAAATGTCCAACCCTCCCCAAGCATCTTTATACCCTGGGCTTGGCGTCGTGCCACCTCAACCGCATCGGCAACCTTCCATACCACCTGTCACTCCGATGAAACCCGTTGTCGATCTGGGTATGAACATGGGTGTTGGACTCGGAATCACAGGAGGAGGTTTGAAACTAGGCGCAATACCGCCTGGTGCTACCCCTTCAAGAATACCTTCTGTCGCTCCCAACACGTCTGCTACGGCTTCTCCAGCTCAACAGCAAACGGCTGCTGCCAGTTCAGCCGTTATCCCGCAATTGCCGTCTCTTCCCACCAACGTGAACCTCAATCCTGCTGTGACAAGGGTAACTGTCGTGCCATTAGTCGATTCACTCAAGACGATCCCTGCGCTGTCGGATTCGGAAATTCAAGCCATACAGGGATGGATGAAGATTGATAAGGGATACGAGGCTACGTTCCGTAAGATGAAGGACAGAATGGCGGAGGAAGCTAGGGAGGTACTTGGGCCGGGATCGCTTGCTTGGTGGGAGAAGGGTTCATTAGATATCAATCCCAATAACCGGAGAAGAGGACGGGAGATATTCGATGTGAGATATCCTAGGACTCGAAAAGATAGAGACGGGAGAGAAAGACGGAAGACGGGGAGAAGAGAAGGGCTGAAACTGTGAGCTTCCTCATATATCCGCGCCAGATATATACTCATCTGCGTGCATTGCCTCAGGCCACGAAAGTTGAATCCGGAGGATACTGATCGGCCTGAGCAGCTCGTGCCTATTCGACTGGAATTTGACGTTGAGCATCACAAGATGCGGGACACTTTTGTTTGGAACTTGAACGGTACGCACTGATTGAACACTTTGATCCTGATGGGTTGGGCCTTATACTTGACGACTCGTTGCTGTTTTTAGATCCTGTGGTCACACCGGAGAATTTCGCACAATCCGTCGTTGACGATTACAGTCTTCCGACCAGTTACCATGCGGTCATCACTAAATCGATACAAGAACAATTGAGTGACTTCAAAGCCCACTCTTCTCTGTATGACGGTGAAGGTGGCGACCTTATATTTACAGAGGATACTCTCACGAAGGGTGTACTCGATGAAGCTGAAGGGGTCTGGTGGGAGTCGTGGCGAAAACGACTACACAGCGAGCTTGAATCGAGTAAGACTTCCGGTAAAGGGCGGAAACGACGGAAAATCGTTAAAGAGGAAGTTCTTACCACGTCTGGTCTCGTCAACGAGGATACAGACATGGACCGATCTATGACAGTGGACGAATTCAAGATCGATCATCAATCGATGCACGATGATATGCGGATCTTGATCAAGGTGAGCGCTATCTTATTTTCATCGTCCATCCGTTATCGATGAATATGCTGTACAGCTGGATATCATTGTTGGTTCGATCAAACTTGAAGACCAGTTCGAATGGGATATTGACAACGTTACCGTGTCTCCTGAAGAGTTCGCTGAAACTTACGCCAGAGAACTTGGTCTAGTGGGCGAGTTCAGGTGAGTCGACCTTGTATACTGATCTCACATAATGCTTACATTTCCCCACTCTTGAAAGAACTGCGATTGCACATTCGATTCGTGAACAAGTTCAAACCTACCAAAAATCTCTCTTCCTTGTTGGCCACACTTCCGACGGTTCACTCGTTCCAGATGACGACCTTCGGATGTCGTTCTTGCCCAGCCTCTCTTCCGGCGCCCGTCCCATGGATCAAGTTCAATCGTTTACCCCGCTTCTCAATTACCTCAGCGACGGCGAAATTGAGAAGAACGAGAAGGATCGTGACAAGGATATCAATAAACGCCGAAAAAGAAATACAAGGGGAAGAAGAGGTGTTGCATTGCCGGACCGCGAACCCGTTAGAACATATCGTACGCCTGCCATTGGTTTCCCAGAGCTGGATCCTGCGACTCTTGCCATGGCGGTCGCTGCGACAGCTCCTATGTCGAGACGTGCTGCTGCTGCTGCAGCTTCCGTTACGATTGCGAACATGGTCGCGTCTGAAAACGGGACTGCGTTCTCTCCTCAAACAATGCCTTCGGCCCCACAGCCTACTCCGGCCGCATCCAAGGAAAAGAAACCGAAAGGTCTCTTCAAGGCGCCGACATATCCTCCAACCGTCTTGCGTCCTCGCGCTCATGTCGCAGCTCCTACGCCATCGACAGCTGCTGACGTAACCACGTTGCCCAATTCTGTAGACAACGGCCGTCCCAACTCTTCAACTACTGCTCCTCCCGACAGTAAGGCCTCGAAAGTCCTCTCTGCAAAGAGGGCAAAAGAACTGGAACGGGAATTGAAAGAAAAGGAATATGCCGATGGTCAACATCCTAACATAATTAACGGCATATGGCACTGTTCGAACTGTGGATGTCCGGAAAGTATCGCGATTGGAAGAAGGAAGGGCCCACTCGGAGACAAGTCTCAGTGTGGTATCTGTGGTATGTGCTCCTGGATTGGTCTGTCCTATAGCGTGTCCTTATCCTCTTGTGTAGGCAAATTCTGGCATAGACATCGACGGCCTAGACCGGTGGAGTATAACTCGGATCTTGAATTCCATCTCGGCAAACGAAAAGATGAAGAACTCAGCAGACAAATGGCTAGGAGAAGGGGCGGGGCTGCAGCTCTACGTGCCCAGAGCACCACTGCTACGCCTGCTGAACTACCCTCGGAACCACAAACGCCCAACTTGTCCAGGACAGAGACTGAGCTTCCCTCCAGACAGTCTCCTCTCGTTGTACCATTGCTAGACGACGACAGAGCCATCTCTCCTGTCTCTACTGCTTCGAGTGCTTCTGAGCCTCCACTTGCGCAAAGGAAGTTGAATGGTACACAGCATGTGCCATCAGCCCCTCCATCTCCGGCACTTGTGACGCCTGCTTTCGCGCCGGAAAATGATAAACCAGCTAGCCCGCCGGCTCCCCCTGTCGAACCCGTGGCTAATGGTCCCCCGAAAACAAGCTGGGTGAGCTAGTACATGCTTCGTAATTAGAATTATTATTTACCTTTCGAAAAAAGCAACCACCTACTTGGCTTTCCAGCGCTATGCATGCCATGCAGACAAAATACCCAAACGATAAGTTTGATGTCATTGCACGCAAACCTACTCCGGAATGGCGTATCAAATGTTTGGACTGTCCTGGAAAGGTAGGTTACAGCTGGCTATCGAAGTTGTTAACCGCTATTCTGATGCTCATCCTTCCAGTTATATACTCCTGGACCTGGCGAGACTTTGTCGAACTACGAAGTTCACCTGAAGAATCGTCAGCATCGTCAACGAGTCAACCAGCGACTAAATTCGACCTCATAGCTCTTTTGTACTTATCATCTTCGTTTTTCTATACCTGCCGTTGTTGTCCTTGTTTAACCTTAGGCCGTTAGCTGCTGCTCTGTGTATTGTTATATCTGTTTCAATCTGTAACGACAATCTATTACATGGAATCTATCTTTTGCTTGCTTTCTTTTCTATGTGGCTGTGGGATGTTTGATTGCTTCAGCGTGCAAGATGGTGCAAAGCAAATAGCCGTATAACAGTGCTGCGTGTCGCGTCCATACCGCAAACCTCTTTCACTCAGAACTTGGACGGCGTCCACGTATATCGGTGAGTATGTCTTTCACTCGTTGCACCACCAACTAATAAAGAATGGGAAATTCTAGGGCAAACACAATGATAAGCCACGAGACACTATACAATCTGGCCAACTCGCTAGGCATCCTCGCCATGATCACTGTCGTTGGGTATCATGTCGTAGCCGTGAATTCAAAATATCTAGCCAAGAATGGAGTAGCCCAATGAAGGTGTTGACAGAGATGGAGAGAAGAACGAGAAGACGGTATGTCAGATGCTTACTCACGACACCAATGGCTGATAGCTCGTTGTCAGTTCAACGCTCACTATATGTATATTTATTGCAGGCAATATCATTTGGGACTGGGACATCTTCTTGCAGCGCTTTTGTACCTTGCGCTCATACGACTCGCGTGTTTGAACAAGCAGCGCCCGAACTATATATCATTGGGAAGTACGTCGCGTGCGATGCATACTATAGGACACTGTGATGAGGATCTCAGATATCCGAACCCTGCGAATTCTCCAACCACTCCGTTAGATCATCCGACGAACGCTAAAATCCCTGCTTAGTGTGTTCCAATATATATACAGTGTGCTTACCTCCAAGTATACAATTCTCGCCTTGATGGAGTCAAGTGCTTGACGCAAGGCCATATCATATCTGGTGGTATCGGTGTTCTACATAGTAGGTTCTCATTGAGGTCGCGGGAAAAAAGAATATGAAGTTGCTCGCCTTGAAGAACTCAACTGTTTCTTCGTAGTCCTGATTCGTCGACAAGGAATCGAAACATTCCTGTTCAAGAGTTGAGTAGAATTCCAAGCAGCCTAGTCGTACGGGAGGCTTACCTCGACGAGGAATTTGAGGATAGAACCATCCGCAAACTGCTTCGCCATCCGAAAAGCCACATTGAGATAAGATAATCTGCAGTAGATAGTACTTACAAAATCGATGTTCTCCTTGAAGAAGGTGGCTAGTCTTCTTCTTGTCTTAGGGTTCCATTTTAAACCTCGGAAGAAATACATGATGTCTTGACCACCACGGGTTTCCAGTATAAGCTTGAATGTCTCATCAGAGAGCTTGTCATCCTCTATAGAAGACAGAGCAAGACTAGGAATCCGTTCCAGCGTTCACAGGATGATGACTTTCGGTCACACTTGCATTGCGGCAATTTTGGCCGATGGGGATTTCGGTTTATGGTACAACTCTTTCACCGCGTTGTATTCCTCAATTCCACCGTGAATAATGGCCTATATGCCGTAAGTGATCTTGAGGCTTGAGCAGAGCGCACAATACATACAGAGGCGTATATAGGCCTCTGGAGGCTAGGTGGGATCTTTGAGTCGTCACCAGTCTTCATGAGATGATCGAATCTGCTCGTAAGCTCCTTGACCACCCTAGGGCAACACATCTTGAGTAAGTTGTTGCGAAAGCAGTGATACTAGAAGTACCTTTCATCTTTTGCAGCAGCAGCAATCCAGATAGCTTTATTGCACAGAAGTGATATGTCCGTTGAGTCGCCTGATGAGACCCCAGTTTCTATCCCCCCTATGAAAAGAATAAGGTCTCTACCACAGGATCTGGGAAAGCGAAGCTTTACCTGGAACAAGATCGCTCAGCTAGGTAATCGGAAGAGTCAGCGATCACCAAGGAAGGAGATGGGAATATGCTAGAATTACTAACGACCAAGGTGTCCAATTTGGGCAGAGGATACTCAACATTGAACAGATTTTCGTAGATGGGAACTGCTTTGACTGTGACATGTAAAATAAACTGAGCTTGTAGAAAAGCATCCACAGTAGCTGAACGACATTTGGTTAGCAACATGCTTATCAAGAGTCAAAATCACGCACTGTATAAGCGAATTGGTCGTGTTTTCTCACTAAGAGGGCTCGTATGAAAGCTTTCTAAATGCGGGAAGGAAGCATTGGCAAACGCGATGATGTACGTCGACATGAGAGGAGTCCTTTCGAAGCGTGTCATCTTCCATTGGTCTTCTTCGATTTTACCTTGCATCCCGAAAGACGAGAGCAGCCTACTCAGATATGTATCCTTTGCACTGTCAACTTCGTACGGTTCCTCTGATATGGCGGGCATATTGCTCAAGTTAATTGTTCCGACGCGAATCATCGTGATGCAGAAAATGGCCTTGAGCGAAGGTTCGTCCCAGCAAGGAAATACTCTTCGTGCATTGGTAGGCTTTGGAGAAGAGTATCAGGTCGCGGGCCAAAAAAATCGTCACATTAGTCTCATACCGCAAAAAGGGTCACAGCATGATATTTGAGAATTCCATCCTGGTTCCAGGCGGATCTGGAATAACCAATCGTATTGTCTGTTAATTTGCCGTCGAATTCGATTGAAAGTTCTGCTGTCGAGTTTTCAGGGAGGGCTGTAGAGAAGTGCAAAGTGATACGCTCAGAAACCTCGTCCACAGTACGCAACGATGGGATATGGACGGTCTTGGAGACGTCAGAGCAGAGCACGATATGCTCAAGATTCAATGCCGCTACGTTCAAAACAATTTCCGAGGTTTCTTGTTTGATATTAAGACTGCAGATCAAAAGGCAGGTCAGTGTACATGCGATTGTGGATATAGATTACAGTCACCGGATCTTGACGAAACCCCTGAAAACGAGCTTTTCTAGATCTGTACGAACGGTAACGTCGTAATCAGTCGGCTTGACATCAAGTGGAAGACGATAGCCATCGCCGGGATTGCCAGTATTCGATATTGGAACCATATGACAAGTGATGGAAGATGGTAGCTGGCGAGTCCAAATATCAGAATCCTACTATCACTATTAGGAAGAGGTTGAGGGGTCAGTATTTTCAATTGATGCACACGCTGCGCGGTCAGAGCTGCGCACAAAGATTAGAACGAAAGTCCCTGGATTATGGCCACGAGCCATCAACTCGAGCAATGAGTACAGCGTTGAACAGGCACGGAGACTTCGTGAGTAGGAACATGATTCTAAAAATAGAAAAGCTGCGGGCCTTTGCTAATTAATTCTCTAGAGGTCAAGAAAGCACCTTGTCGAATACGAGGCTCAGTATTACGAGCGAGAAGATTCAAGTATCACTTACATAGTGTGAAGATCTGGGAAGATGTACGCAGCGAAAACCTTATCGCGCATCACGCCCGCAGTCCCAACATCGAGAGTACAACGGCAGTTGAGTAAATCTCCCCGTTGACATCTCCGATATATCCCACAGATCCCTTTTCAAATTTCGTGTACACCACAGGCGCCTGCGGATACGAGTCCCCACGTTCGTACACCCTTTGCTCCGGCGAGGTCCCTTTGAGATATACGGCTTTCATGCTATAACCCGATGCAAGCGCGTCTTTGCATTGCACTTGCGAAGAATTGTTCAGCTCAAACCACGAGCGATTGTAGTCTCCCATTGTCCATGGAAGACCCCACCCTGTCAGGAAAAATTTGTCCATGTTATGTGGAGCGATGAAGCTGCTGAAAAGACCCCCGATGACGACTGCTCCGCCAGATTTGGCAAAAGCGACGACTTGAGTTAGGACCTCGGCGTTCTTCCGCTTGGATATGCCTGGGTCGGTGACAAGAATTGCGACGAGGTCGGGAGAGGACAGCTCTTTGAGAGCTTGAGATCTCGTGAAGACCTGCGAGACGCGAGCTTTGGATCGTAAAGCGATAAGGAGATGTTCGTGGATTTTGTCAAAGGACTCCTGGTTGGCAAGGGAGAGTAACATAACGGAGGGTAGCTTATCGTCTATTTTTAACGGCGCAGCTTTGATCTCGGTCTTCTTCGTCGCAATCATCACCTTTGCTCTTTCCAATGTAAGGTCCATCGACGACGCGTCGGTAAGGCTCACTGCAGCCTGTATCATAGTCCTTTTGACAGTCGCACTCGGCATGAATGACTTCGAGTGAGAATAGATGCATCGATCACCGAATTCGCATTTGTTACCGATCGAAGCCATGCAGACGTTCTTGCCGCTAAGTAGAAGGTTTTGAGAGATGAGCAAGAATCATACGGCACGCAACTCCTGACTCACATGGCATCTCGGACACTGTAAGCATCTGGAGCATGCGAGAACGGACATTGAGTACCCTTCTTGCACCCGTTATGATTATAAAAACGGCACGGGGTACCGTTTCCGGAGTGTTGACAGTCGCTTGAACCTGAATAGTCCTCGGCATCGAATTTGTAGACAGTGAGGGGCCATGCCCATTCAAGAGTATTGAATCCAACCGATGAGCGAGCGTCCTCGCCGATGTCAATCAATCTCAATACCTCGTCTAATGCGTCGTACGCTTCTTCGCAGTTTGGATCTTGTTCCAGGATAATCATGAGATCTGGAGGCGCACGTAAGCTATATGCACATGCGAGTATCATATTCGAATGAGCGTATTCTCACCTATTCTGGCGCCTGTTAAGTGACGAATCTCCTTCCGGGCCATTGCTCGACGGAAACGGGGTTTGATAGCTTTAGCATTACAAGACAGAGCGCGAGTCGCAGCTTCGTGAGCGAGAGCATACCTGCATAAATTCAATTCATCGAAAGATCGTTGATTGAACACTCGAGTATACTTACTCCTTCAGCTTGAGACGGCTTGCAGCCAGATTGGAAAAACATACTAGCTTAGGACCGCCAGCATTGACGGCCTTTAAGTAATACTCTGCTGCTTGACGAAAGTTCTTTTCTCTGAAGAACTCGTCGCCCTTGTATTGGTGTCAGAAACGAAGTTCCCGGCAAGGTGCTTTTCGACGTAGGAATTCACCTGCTTCTTGAGTTTATCACCAGCAGCGCGTCTCTCCAGTCTTGTGCTCTCTCTCTTCAGAAATCGGTTTTCGATGGATTGTATCTCTGACCGTGTTTGAGGGTCTGTAATGCTAGATCTGCTAGGTATGTCGGCATTCATGGCGCAAGTTCAAGAGTTTATTGAGAAAGTTGAGAAAGTTCAGGAATCAAGGTCGAGTGACCTTGCGTGACTCTGTGACTGGCACGCGTCTGCGTGACTTATTTGGCTGGCCCCTTAGCGGCCGCTCTCGGATGGCTCCGGGTTTTCTTGCAGCATCCTCCATTAACCGCACTCCCTCGACGTTGAAGCAGACATCATGAGGCCATCTATCGCTCGCCTTAGCGACATGCCTGGACGTGAGTCTACTCTGCTCTTTGCGAAATAATTTGCTTACTTTGCCATGACTTTGCAGCCAAAGTATACGTGAGCGAACTTTATCCGCATGATTGCCCACAAACAGGCCCGACCATTAGAGATACATTCTGACTTGGATTTCCAATGGTTTACAGAGTTTGTGGTGGGGTGACAAGAGTGGTATCAAGCAGAATGGAATCATCACCTACAGTACGTTCACGTTTGAACTGCCAATCGCATGCATGTATGCTCATGGTATCATCCTAGCCATCTCGCCTTTCCAAGCAAAAGCCGCACCGAATATGTTCCGAACCTATCTCCTCAATGGGCTCAAACGTGTTACATCGCCAGCTGCCATCATCTTCTACGTTCCAATGGCCATCGGTGTGTAATAAATATTTATCTTGCTGTCATTGTCGCTCACCTTGCTTGCAGGATATTACACGTTCAACTGGGCCAATGCAAAGTACGAATACTTGCATAGCAAGGCCTACCATTTGGAGCAGTTGGCAAATGGTGACCACGGCCATGACGAGTAGATTTGGTCTTTCAGTCGAGCTGAAACAGTACTCTGGATTTAGTTGGTGCATTTTAATATACTCCGGACGAGCAAGTGCTGCTGCTGTCTTGTTTCCACCTCCAACGTCCACTCTACAACTTTGTGCTATTTTCGACATCCCACAACGAAATGCAAGGCTTATGATTTGCCCCTCAGAATTTTGTCCAAAAACTCAAAATTGCCACGCGAACGGATAAAAACGATTTCGGGTGTCTCGGCCAGAGTCCCTCAGCCCTACAACTTCCATTTTGACTGTCGTGGTTTTCTTCTCACTAAGCACTTGCGTTCAGCCTTTATGCCTCAAGTTTCGAGATGAGATAGCATCCATCTCATCTGCTGTTAACTTATCTGGTCTCCAACTCGAGTTAGATCAAGTTTTGGTTGGATTCAAAGTTTTGCTCTTCAATGTACAGCTCTGACTAGACGGTGAGCAGAGGAGACGCGCATAGTCTGCTTGTTTCATCGTGCCTTCGCCAGCATTGAGCTAGTACAACTAACTTTTAATGTGTTACAGTAATCATGGCCGACCCATCATCCTCTTCAGAGGATTCAGGAAAGCGAGTATGCCTCACACACCATCAATCATAGTCTACTAACGCCCAATTCACCAGTTACCCACCCACACCCACACCCAGATTCAGAAAACCGAATACCCATGGAAACAATTCTCGGTTACACCAAGACCGCGAACGATTTGCGAAACTTCCCCCAGCTGCTTTGATAAAACTTCTCATCGAGTCAGAATACGAATCTGAAAACACCCGAAATCTACTAAACGAAACACTCGCCGATCTCGAAAAGACACGTCGAAGGCTAGCTGACTCGGAAGCTGAACGTCGTACTCTGATGGCTACCCAGGTAACGTTTGATGAGAGACTCCTCATCGCGCAACGGGTGCTTGAGTTGAAGCAGGAGGCAGTAAGATCTCAGAGTGAATTGGAGATGTATAAGAGGCAACTGGAGGCTTCACAGAACGATTTGAGGAGGGCTGAAGAAATTTTGAGACAGCTGGAAAGGGAAAGAAACGAGGCGGATGAAGAAGCTGCGCAGGTAAGGTCTCTAGCACGACAATTGGGGCAGGAAAAGGTGGTAGAGAATGCTAGGAGAGATGGATATGAAGAGGGAATCAGGAACGCAAGGATCGTGGAAGAAAGAAGGCTCATGGAGGAAGAGACAGAGCGACGAGCCATTCAGCGGGAGGAAAGGAAGACGCACAGGATGAGAAGGATTGAAGGACGTGAAGACGAGCCTGAAAACCAAGCTCGACGTGTGAATGACCTCCCTGCAGCTTCCACACAACCCCGAGCTAGCTCAGCTGCGAGCAACACGCGCGAAGTTACACGTCGATCCCCCACACCTTCTCGTCCGACTGTTATTCAAGAACCTGTTCAAGTACGACGAGCTAACTCAGTCGCGTCTGCTTCTTCCACCAACCAAATTCCTATAGAGCGCCGCCGTTCTCTTCAACCATCCCAACAACCTTCCGTTCCGCCACGAACTTATACTCCTACTCCCATTGCGTCTGGTCCAGGTGCAGGACGCGTACAGAGTCGTCAGCAACAAGCACAAGCACCCCCGTTTCCAAACTCGAACTCTTCGCATGAACCAGCGTCCGGAAGAGCTTCTTCTCCATCGGCATCTACGATTCGGCGTCAAGGACGCGATGGTGTACCTCCCCCACAGCCAGATAACTCTACTCGTTCTGACCAACATCATTACTTTCCAATGCCGCGTCCCCCACCCACACCAACGCCACCACCGCCTACTCCTCCACCTAAATTCATACCTCCACCTCGTATGCCCGTCCCTGATCCAAATCTACCAATGCCAAGACCGGAACCGACTCCTGCACCGGAACCGACACAGACTCCAGCACCGATCCCGATACCACCTCCATTACGCGTCCAAACCGAACCAACTCGCCCACAATCACAATCGCAAAGAGGACGCGCTTCCCCCTCATCACTATCATCAGGTGTAACCCTCATGACAGGCTCTGTATCCAACTTCCCCCTCCTTTCCTTTTCCAAAGAACCTAGACCTCTCGCTAGTGGGAGTGGCTTTGGGAACAGTGGACCGTTGGCTGATATTCTTGAAGATGACGCTAGTCATCGAGCTCAGTCTGTTACTCCTGGTGCGGGTTTAGACCGCCGTGGGTCTGTCAGGTCTGCTACTGCGCATACGCCTGGGGGATCAACATGGAACAATAGTGATCGGAGTTCGAGAGATGTGGAAGAGTGGAGGAGGCGTACGAATGCTGATACGAATATCGGGGTAAACAATTCTATTGATTTCTTTTGTGGAGGGAGCTGTACTGATGGAATGCATAGATTCCTGGGATCACTCTTAATGACGGAGCCCAAGATCTTCGTCTAGATTCCCCTCAATATCTGAGTCGGAGTGAACTTCAAAATCGCCACCGGAATTCAATGAGTGGGAATTCGGACTCTACTGTGGGGATAACCATCGAACCTCCGGTACGTGAGATCGACATCATGAGCCCCCGTGCATTTTACTGATAGTATCTACTACTTGACCTACAGTCCCCTACATCAAATGGGAATCAGAGTCAAGACCCCAGTCGTCCTAATTCTGCAGTCACTCCTGGGTTTCTGAGCCCGAACGACCGTCCACGCAGTGTGCAACCGCCGTCTAGAAGTATGAGTGCCAGCAACGGAAACCAGGAACCTCCTGTCATCCCGACGCTATCTGACATCCCTCCAGCTAGCCCTCTCATTGTTCTCCCGGATAATCAACTTCCTGCAGGTTTTGTTCCTCTATCTGTGCAAGAGAATATAACTCCTAGCCGATCCTCGACACCCAATATCTCTCGTTCGCAAGGTATTCCCGTCCCATTCCCTGGTACGACAGTGCCCAGAATTACGCCTCAGAATGGTCCACCGATGGCGATGCCGATCCCTACGTCGCGTGTTCAAATTCCATACCAGCGACCGTCCTCTGTTTCTTCACAATCATCCGCTAGGTCAATTACTACGGTTCAAACACCCACTAGTATAGATTCAGACGGACCACCCAACCAATCTCGAAGTCCGTATATATACCCTCAGAGTCCATATGTCGCTAGACCGACGTCTGGGATGTCACGCCCGCGATCTTCTATGAGCAATGAACCGCCTGTCGTACCTGCCCAAACGTACGCTCCTGCGCCCACGCCTTCCGGCGTTACTTACCCCGCTCCTCACAACGCAACTCCTGGTCCCTCCACTTATGCGCTCCCTTCGCGCAATCCATCCGCCGGTTCTCGAACGCCACACCAGCGTAGTCAAAGTCTTGACCCCCGTATGACCCCAGCATCTGCCTCTCCTGCTCTTCCCAACTCTGCCGCCGCTGCCGCACCCCGGAAATCAGCTCTTCGCAAGAATCGTAGCAACTCTACGGCTTCTTCTGCTCCCTCTATCCCAGCCATTAATCCCAGTCATTATGTCACACCTCCGTTCGGTGATGATTCCCTCGAGATAGATCCTCTGACGCATCTGAACACTAGGTTAAACTCTGGTAGACCGGATGTAGGAATGCCAGGCCCAGCTGGCATGTCTATGCCTCCCCAAAACTATCCCTACGCTCGCTCGAACTCAGGAGGCATGCCTACTCCGAGAATGGGGGTAGTACCTGGATTATCTATGCCTTCTCCTGGTCATCCGTACGGCCTTTCAACAGGAAGTATGCCCACTCCGGGAATGGGTATGGGTCCATTGCCTAACACTGGCTACTCGTATCCCGTTCCGGGCTCTGGAGGCATCCCGACTCCAGGAACAGGTGTTGGGCCTTTACCTTCTCCAGGCCATCGGTACGGATATCCAGCAGATATGGCGAATCCCGCAATGATGCCAAGACCGTCTAGCATGTATGGGCCTTCTCCAGCGCATTCGTATCGCCCTATGCCTTGAGCTGTTGTATACTTAGTGTATGTATTGTCTAAATCTCTTATTGCTTTGTTAATTGCTTTTATTTCTCTCCCTTGGATTTTTGGTTGTTATGTCTATTATACCTATTTACTTACTTACCATACCTCTCCGTTTCTTTGAATAGTCTCGACTGCTCTCTGTAGCTACTGTTGTGAATCCTGCCTCGATCCTGCCACTTCTTTCCTGATTTTCTCAAAGTCTCTTACTTTTATTGTACATTGTTTAGTTTGGAGGACGTTGGCTAGGTTCCCACGTGAACAATTCGAGTCGGAAGCCCGGAAGCCGCAGGAAGCCGCAGGAAGCTCCAAAGAAGTTCTTGCATCTTGATTACAAGTAGCACCAATGGAAATGGAACCTTGCAATCGAAATGTCATGGACTTTGAGAAATCTGTTTTTTCTTCTGTGGAATACAAGCGTGCGTTTTCGACGAGGTCGCCATAGGCGGACCCCGCGACTTGAACTAAATGCATGATTGCGCTGGGCGTGATCAATGTTACACAACTGTCATTGTCCCCTTCGGGGTGACATACGAAAAAATTGGAACGATACAGAGAAGATTAGCATGGCCCCTGCACAAGGATGACACGCTTTCCCGGAGTGGTAGATCTACGGATCTCAATATTTATTTTGTTTTCCCTGTCAATGTTGTTTGCCATTGAGCTGCTCAATCATCCGACGTTTCAACTGTTGTCTTCGTATTTCGAGGAACCTACCTGCACTTCTCTCACGAAGATCTGACTGGTCAACCTAGCAAGAGCGCTGACGGCCAAAGACATTCTAGAGACACAACTTCGACAATTCTAGACAACTCGAGAGGAGCAGCAGACTTTCATGCTTTTGAGTTTCGAAACCGATGACATTGTAGCCAGAAATAGCGCTGTGAAGCGTGGAGAAACATCACAGCGAATCAAGAGAGCCTTGCCGACTAACATAAGTATATATTACTCTCGGAGATTTGTTACGGACACCGAGCAACAAGATCGGCATTAGCACAAAGCTCCAAGGATAAATGCGGAGGACGCGGATGAAGGCGTCGAAATGAGGTGTCTCGACCATGATAGAATGCAGATATGCAACTCGAGTAAAGGGCACGTTCGATGCGTTGCGCACAGCGACAAGACATTCTATTAGACACGGTGTCCGTTTTTTTTCGGGATTATTCACATGAGACGGCGCCAGCGCCTACCTGTATCTGATTGAGGCGAACTGAAACGAACGATGCAGACGTACGTACCAGTGGTCCAATATATACGCGTCGATAGATGAACAATCTCTATCATTGTACAACAAGGTTGGTTGGCCTAATCGCAAGACCACAATACCGGAAAGATTTACCTCTGAATGAGACGCATTTGGTGAGGGTCAAAAGACGTCCGCCGGTATCGCGTTTCTTAGGAACCATGAATTAGAATTTTTGAACGGGGGCGAGACCTGTGCGAGCATTCAATTTCCACGTTAGAGGACTCGCAATGGGTCAGAGCCTGAGAGCGTTCCGATCAAGCAAAGTTGTGGGCGCCAGGCCAAAAATAGGAGTCCACGTGGCAACCGCCGGGAAACATTGTTCTCCGAGTCGATCGGAGTTCCTCGAGTCACATTCTGTTACGCGTGACTCTCCAAGGACCAACTTACCGGCGGTCGAGTCTTCGCGTATCCACACCACATACACCTCCCAATGCTCTGGAAACTACTCTGATACTAGAGAAACTTTCATATAAAGGACTTCGAGCTCCTTGGACATCGGGAATGCCAGTTGTGCAGGCACGGTAGTGATATCTGTCACGATATGCATCCCGGATGATGGATCTCTGCTGGTGAAAACGCCAACAAACTGGAGCTATCATTGTTATGGTCGATCTTTGATGGTGATGGCGGTCTTTACATGCACTGCAACACCCTTAGGACCTACTAGTACGCAAAGTATCGGCGAGGTGCCAACTGCCAATAATGGTCACTGGGAGACGCGTCATTTCCTCGAATGATGTGAGCAGAGATTCACATCATTTGTCTTCAATTGCGCATGAGTGTCTCTGAACCGATGCTGAAAACCTAGTTACGCATGATGGCGAGACTGCAGGACTGTTCGATGACCTGAATGAACAAGTCTACGACCCATACTGGGGACTCTCGACGTTGAATGACCCTACCCCGAGGCCGAGGACCCCGACAAAATGCTATGAGAATGAGGATATCATTCTCTATGAGGATTTTCGACCTGCCGTACGGGCCGGGGCAATGCATAAAACATCTCTCCTGCGCACAGCCGCCACAAACGAGGTCCCTGGTTATCGCTCCTCGCAGAAAGGATGACTATCGTGTTCACATCTGATCCTTTTTTGGGTATTGTTGTATTTTCCTCAATATGCGGTCGTCGTGTACTGGATGCAAGAAATGTCTCAGGCAAGAAAGACGTACACTATTGTATGTTGGAAAGAGGATATTGGCGATCTCGGAATGTGATTTTCTCGGTCACCGAAGAACAAAGCCAGTGGTTGAGTAGCATTTACAGGTAATTCATGTTTTTTTTGATTCAGGAACACCTCCGTCGGTCGTCTCCGTTACCGCTAGTGCAAGGCTAGCAATAATTCGAGGAAATACTCTCTGCTCAGCCATGGTCCTCCGAGATGGCCAGCATCCACCTTTGGACATGCAGATGACGTAGAAATCACCCATCTCTCGACTCGTTCTGGAGTTATGGCTTTCCTGCCAACAAGAGCTATAAGTATGAAAGACCAGAGATGTATCTCATCCTCACACAACCTCGAAGACTCACAACGCGAACAGCCCAACAACACTTGTCTCTTTTCAACAACAATAACAAGCACCCATGAACGTCAACAACCCCTACGCACAAGCCGGATGGTCCAACTCTGCGAACCCCAATGCCGTCAATGTGAATGGCTCGGGTAGCTCCCCATCCACCTTCGGTGCACTTCCCTACTCTGCCCCGCCGTCCTCACCTCCGCTTCTTACCTTCCTCTTCACCGCGTTCACTCCGGATATTCTCAACTCCACTCTCCTGGGTCCTCAATCTCGACCTTACCTTCGTGTTGTCACTGATACAGCGACCTCTGGACACTCAATATTCCAGAACACCGAGGGGAATACTGTAGCTCTCATCGAGTGGCAACAGCATCCCGTGGTTGAAGTGTCTGGAATTGTTTCCAGGCGGTACGCCTCACAATGGCTGGGACTTGCACCCGATCGCAGGTTCGCTGTTTACTTTCCTTGACTTATGACTGTGGAGCTGATTCTCAAATCATATAGTTCGAGGCTCATGGAAGCTCGAGGCAGACGTTACGTTTGGGTTCCCCAAGAGAATTTCATCTGCGTACGTTGACGTCCTCCCTAATTGTCCAATCATTCCGTCTGTCTCAAAATTCGGAATCCTGATATGACTGACAATATTCTGTCCGCAGATGTACACCACCGGCTCGGCTTCTGAGCTTCTAGCCCGAGTCACGAGAAACCGAGGGAGCGTCACTCTTGAGATGTCTCCTCAGGCAATCCAGTTCGGTCTTTTCGAAGTCTGTGTCGCGGCTACCGTCCTTTTACAATGTGGCCGCAACATCGATTGAGTTCCTCATATTCTTTCGGGTATGACATCGTCGACTTCGTTGGATACGACTAGTCGTCACTAGGATTTTCGAGTTATCTGTATATTCTATTCCATTTCTCGACTGACTGACATACATGTACTACCACTATATCTACTGTAGCTTCTACTTGCCTCTAAGTTATTTACCTCAAGTCGACTAGATAACACCTTGTAGCGACCGGAGACGCACATATCATATGGATCCATGCCAATTCCGTATTCTACGATTGCGACAACATTGGGATGGCACATTATCCGAACAACAAGCCCACATGGAGCGAGTACGTACCCATTGTCGTTCCGTTGACATTCCAGGATGCTCTGGGTCCCACTGTGCGCCGTCTCGAGTCTTTTTTTAACTTTTTGGGTCCGTTGATAGATAGGAGCTGTCGACCGCCGGCAAGGTTCAAAACTTCACGCAGCGATCGCGATTCTATGACTTGGCTACAAAATTCCTATAAAATCTAGAGCTTGAGGTATGTGTACATCCCAAAAAAACCGACCCACATACCCATTACTGAAACAGCGATGCTGTCCTACCGATGCCTGCCTGTCGTGTTGCGCACTGCAGCTGGAGGGTCATTCCGCAGAGCAATCCACATGTCGCTAGTCACTCGCCTCGGGGTCGTCACTCGACTGTCGATGTCCTACTATCCTGGAGAGGGACCATCTCGCTCCTCTCCCTCTTTCTTCAACATGTTCAACCCTCCTGCAAATTCTTCTTCGTCTAATGCCGACCCTCGTTCGAAACCTCTACCATCGTCTCTCCCTCCTCCTATTATATTCGATGGGCCATCCACCATAAGGCACGGTATCTCGCTCGAGACACGAACGACAGGCAGCAGTCAATCTTCTGCCTCTCTTCAGCGTCCCCATGGGTATCCTCCCACTTCTGTTCCGAACATCACGATGTTTGATGGCCCAGCCCGCTGTGAGTATCCACGACTTCGTTTCGCCCATATGTGCGAGTCCCTAAGGAAAGCTTTACTGACGCACCTTCCTTGGCCCTTCCTATATAGAATATCTGGGCATGCCGAGGATAGTATAGCGGATGTAAAGCGGGCAATTGGGCTCTTGTATGAGTATCTGGGAAGTAACAGTGTACATAGATGAAAGGTGATTAATCGGCGATGAATACGGCGAATTGCGAAGGTTGACGCTGATGTATATGTCACCGGATAGATTCAAGGAAAGAATACCGTCACCAGATGGATTCAAGGGAGGCTAGAGCATCAGAGTATGCACGTACATAGATTTGGGTACCCTCTCACCCTAGTAGATTGTATTTATATCTCAATCACCACCAAGTTCTGAACGCATTTCGAACCTAACAGCTGAGGGCCTGAAGTTCCAGCCGAAAGGGCTACCAATCCAGACAGAAGATTTTGCACTGTTAAAGATTGGGTACGGCTGAAAATTCGTCAAGCCGGAGTAGAGAGACAAGGATGAATATGGCAGAGGGACAATATTGAATTCGGAGAGTTCTCAGGTGAATCAGTGCATGCAGCGCTTTGCATTGTGCAATGCAAGTGCAATGTGCATTGTGCGGGCGAACGCAGGTGTCACAGACGTGACTCCTGTAACTGAACGTGAAGGAGTATCGTTCCGAAAGCCGAACGCCACTCCCAAGAGATCTGAACGAACACTTTGGACACCAAGAACTAAGTACGTGCATCTCCTTTATACATCTGCAGTTTGAGCTCTAGCTATGTATTGTGGAGGTTGCGGGAACTCCTTACGACCGCCGTACCCTTTCCTCCGAGTCCAAAACATCCAAACATCGATTATATCCTGCAAGGTCAGTCAGTTCCCTGATAATTTGATTGGGATCTAGGTACAGGTTTCTTACCCTCTGGGTTCCGAAAAGTAGGGCTGTAACCACTGGTACTGGACGAATACACATACGAGTAGAGCTAATCAGATATATGCTCCTCAAACGCGTCTCGACGGGACTTACATATTGAGAGAGCAAGATTGACCATCGCGAAGCTGTTAGTTCGCAGGTGGACAAACCAGAGGAACCCAAAGCTACATGCAAAATATATGTTAGGTTTTTCAGCAGCAACAATTGCACTTTTTCCCCCCGACTTACCACATAGCCGTTATGCAGAGCAAGCTCAAAGCCGTAACACGACCAAATGTGTTGACGAGCTTACGAATGGTAGGCCTAAGACTGGGGTAGGCACGCCAGTGCCGGTATAATTGAGTGACAATCACGCCTATTCAGAATGATCATCATCTTCTAACGACTGGGAACATAAATGGAGATTACCTTGGAAGATTACCGCTATCACCATGAGGAGGATGACGACGCCAGAGGATATTTTACCCCTTGAATAGGGTGAGGTCACGTCTTCAGGCTATGGAGTATGGAAGGTCAACACACGGTATGCCATTTACGATACCGCAATACATCCCGCTATCATCAAGCCTGACACTGCTTGGATTGCGGATGCCTGTCTGACAAGAACGTGCATCAGGAACAAAGCGAACAGTTTTTTGGATGTCCTACTATCAAGGCCTCTAAAACTATCGCAACGTGAAGGACATATGGAAACGAAAGAAGCTGGGTACCTTGGTGAGGCAAATTTCATGGAAAAAGGCTAACAGGACACACCATCATCATAGTTGACCATTTATATTGGTTTCCTTCCCCAAGAGACGCGATATGTCGCGTATCCAGCCACACCTTGTATAGAACGAATAAGCAACCTGGTTGTGCTTGTGATCATGGTGTACATACATGGAATGTCAGTGCGACACTAGTACTGGCCTCACTGGATATCGCATGGATCACCGATACGTTGCCAGCTTGAATGCAGATTTGTTAGACTTACATCACTGGGGCCGAATATATCAAGGTAGATTGAAGGAGACAAAGAGCGAACGGAGGGTCGAGGACCCCATATTGACCGGTAAGTAACCTGCAAATAGCATCGTTTGGTGGGTGTCAGGGCAACACCAATCTATACAAGACCAGCGGGCCACTGAAGCGTCACGAGCGAAAGGCGAGAACAGAGAAAGAGGAGGAGAGGAGATACAAAGGGAAAGAGAGAGGGAAGCAATAGAAGATACTACAGGAGTTATATGACTTAGGTTCCCACTAGATTAGCGGTAATCCTGAGAGATCGAACTGAGGATCCCCAGGGTGCATAGCGCCCTTTATATATCTACCTACATTACATGATTGGTAAGCTATAGAATCCTATGGAACATAATGGAACACCGTTAGTAAGATGATGATGCAACTCCGCAGCACCTTAGTAATCGCATCAGTCAGCAGCAGGAATAAAGGTATCCCAAGGAATAACTATAGCCCCCTGATAAGATAAGATAAGATCAAAGATAAAGTCCAAAATGAGTCGTTTCCTGACATCACCCCCCTTCTAGGTCGAATCGTCCTCGATATGACTACGATTAAGTGGTATCGACCAAGTCGGGATGTGTTTTGTCCTTTCCTTCTCCAAGACTGAGATTGTGGCATCAGTGTAGGTTTCGAGAGGTCTAAACGGCAGTTGAGTGAAGAGTGCAGCGTTAATCCGTCGCGGTGCATTGGGGTGCAACTGATGGAACTGTCGAACCAGTCTTTTTGCACGATCAACGTTATCCTCCGGTTCCCAGGTGTTGTGTTCGTCGGTGTACCCCTTCCACTTGATCAAATAGTACAGCTTGCCTCGTTCCAACTTAGAGTTCAAGATTTCTTCAACTTCGTATCGGGGTTCACCTTCGACCTGGATTGGAGGGGGAGGATCGGATCTTTGGCCTTCGATCTGGGGTGGAACGTAGCGTCGCAGTTTGGAGACATTGAATACGGGGTGTAGCTTGTTGTAACGCTTTGGCAACTTGAGTTTATACGCGTTGGGCGACACAACTTTAGTGATTTCGAATGGTCCGTCCCGCTTGTGACTTAGCTTTTTGGAGGGGCGGTCTGTCTTGATGTCGCTCAAGTCAAGGTACACCTTGTCTCCAACCTTGTACTGTGGGGTTTCGATCCGACCTTGATCTGCAAATCTCTTCATCTCATCTGCCGCCTTATTTAGAGCCGCCTCTACTTCCTCATGGACCTTTTTCATGCGTAGTGCAAAGTCCTCAGCAGCTTCTGACTTGACATTTCTTTTCGGCTCGACCCCCATCCTTGGATGTCTTCCAGTATTGGCGTAGAAGGGGGAGACTTGAGTCGACGACGAAACTCGGTTGTTAAGCGCAAACTCGGCGATGGCTAGCCAGTCAGCCCAATCATTTTGCCTATGATTGATGAACAAGCGAAGATATTGTTCAATTTCCTGGTTGGTTCTTTCCGTTTGTCCATCACTTTGAGGGTGGTAGGCTGTCGACAGTTTGCGTTTGACACCGAGTAGCGTGTGAAGGTCCTTCATGAGCTGCGAGGCAAATTGCGGTCCGCGGTCCGAGATGACTGAGTCCGGGAGACCGTGGTACCTCCAGACGTGATCTCTGTAAAGCGCGGCTAGTCCAAGGGACGACAATTCTTCGGAGCATGGGATGATGTGGGTCATTTTGGTGAATCTGTCAACGACCACGAGAATTGCATCGTTCCCTTGGCTATCTGGCAGTCCAGTGATCAAATCTACGGAGATATCTGTCCACGGCGCCGAAGGGGTGCGGTTAGGCATGAGCTTTCCTATTGGTGGGGCAGGGAATGTCTTTGTTCGATTACATTTGTCGCAACCTTCGATGTACTGGGTTACGAATTTAGTCATTCCTGGCCACCAGTAGTTCCTGCTCATAAGCTCTAGGGTCTTCCACTTTCCAGGGTGTCCCACGACTGCAGAATCGTGATGTAATTCCACAATCTTTCGCCGTAGTTCTTCCTTCTTAGGGACGTAGACTTTTCCCCGGAATAGTATCAACCCTTGCTCTTCTGACCACTCTTCTTCTCTGAGACGTCTGACAGGGGAATGTTTGAGTTCTTCAACAGCTTTGACCACCGACTCATCATAGTCTTTGCACTTTCTGATGTCTGATAAAATGCTAGACTCGTTGTTTTCGATCAAAACGTGGCCCTGTTGAAGCGCTCGGATTCGGAAAAACTCTGGTTTAAGAAGGATTTGGTTCTGGTTATCCTCTTCCCCCTTGTCATGATCTGCTCGTCTCGAGAGATAATCTGGTTTGGCCGATGCAGACCCTGGTCGGTGTTTCAGCACGAAATCAAATCGCGATAGGTAAAGTGCCCATCTCGCTTGTCGTCGATTCAAGTTCCGTGCTGTTTTGAAGTATTCCAGGTTCTTATGGTCGCTCCAGATTACCACCGGGTGGTCAGCCCCTTCGAGGTAGTGTCGCCATTCTTCCAAACATCGAATGATGGCTAGCATTTCTTTATCGTGTATATCATAGTTGCGTTGCACATCATTCAATCCTTTGGAGAGATAGGCGCACGGTCTCCATTTACCATCATCACAGAGCATGCTTAGAATACCCCCAGTCGCATGACCTGAGGAGTCGGCCTCAATCTTCATCTGCTTTGTCGGGTCAGGATATACGAGGACAGGCTCGGAGGAGAATCTTCTCTTTAACTCGTCGAATGCCTTTTGTTGTTCCTCCGTCCATTTCCATGGTGCATCCTTCCGAGTGAGCTGATGAAGGGGTTTTGCCACTTTAGAGAATCCCTCTATGAAGCGCCGGTAGAAGTTAGCAAAGCCGAGAAAGGCTTGCAGCTCCTTGACTTTTGTTGGTACCGGCCACTTCATGACTGCTTCGACTTTCTTGGGATCCATTCTAATGTGGTCACCCGAGATGATGAGACCGAGGTATTCCAGCTCTGTTTTCTCAAACTCGCATTTTTCGGGTTTAAGGAATAGATCATTGTCTCGTAGGATTTCAAGAACTTGTTTGACTATTTTCCTGTGTTCTTCCAGTGTCTTGGTGAAGATCAGGATGTCGTCCATGTAAACAATGACTACTCCTTTATCGATCAGCGGTTTGAGAATGTGGTTCATCATGGTCTGGAAGGAAGCCGGCGAATTCATCAGTCCAAAGAACATAACGGTTGGTTCGAACATCCCTCTGTTGGTTTTGAAGGCTGCTTTCCACTCATCCCCTTCCTTGATGCGCAAATTGTTGTATCCCCACCGTAGGTCTAATTTGGTGAAGATCTTCGCGTTTTTAAGTTTATCGACAAGTTCGGGGATTAGGGGTAGTGGGTAAGCGTTCTTGACTGTGTGGGAGTTCAGATGCCGATAGTCTTGAACCGGGCGATTCGTACCGTCTTTCTTCTTCACGAAGAAGAAGGGAGCCGCTTGGGGAGACTTCGAGGGTCGGATATATCCTTTGCGTAGGTTCTCGTCGATGAATTCGTCGAGTTCCTTTTGTTCTTTTGGTGACAGAGGGTACAGTTTAGGGTTTTGAGGGATAAAGGTGTCTTTCAGATCTATGGGATGGTCCCAAGGTCGTCGTTCAGGGAGTCGTTCCGACGCCTTCTTTTCGAACAGTTCTAAGAATTCATGATACTGTTCGGGGACTATGGTTTCGGGTTTAGGTTTAGATTGAAAGACCCCTGCGTCACCAGCAAGGAATATCCGTTCCGTTGGAATTTCTTCATACTCGTCGTCTTCTTTATGAGCCCAAGGATCATACCACGTGTGGTAGATGGCTTCTTCGTCTTCACCTTCTTCATCTTCGTTGACCATGGTGGGGAATGGGGTCTTAGCTTTGGCTTTTGCCTTGCGGCGTACCTTAGCGTCGTACCCACATTCTTTTGGACACCTAGTCATCTCCACTTCACCCTTTTCCCAGTCTATTTCCGGGTTGTGCTTCTTCAACCAGGAGTGTCCGATAATAACCGCCATCTTACCAAGGTTGGTGATCGCAAAAGTAGCACGTTCCTTATGCCCCTTATAGTTCAGGATCATGTCTACTTCTTCTGTGATCGACCCTCCTTCGTTCAGGGTTCCATCTACATTGTATACTTGAATGGGTCTTTTCAGTCGTCGGGTTGCTAGCCCATTGCCTTTTGCAAATTCTTTATCCATAAACAATGTAGTGGCCCCTGAATCCAGCAACGCATCAATGTTGATCGCACGATGAGTGTCAAGAGTTCTAAGACCAACGTTCATAGAAACGTGTGTCTTAAGGTTGAGGGTTCTGACATAATGTTTTTCCACAGGGGGTTTCGATTCGTGAGCGGGGGAAACAACTTTATTTTCTTCAAAATGTACATGTTTTTCTATTCTAGAATCGAAACCCTTGGTAGCGGCAATCGAGTTTGTGGAAGTTACTGATTGCCGTTTTGAAAACCCTCTTCCTTTCGGAAGTACTCTCTCAACTCGTCAAACGTCATGCTTCTGATGTCGGCATAGGTACAGTTACGAGCGATGTGTCCTAGCCGTTGGCAACGGAAGCATTTGATAGGTGGACGTTTGCCGGCGCGATCCACATCCATGGCATCTGGGTCCCTTTGCCTTGGCGCATCGGGCTGACGTTGAGGTGGTACAACTGGGGCTGGAGGCGGAGCTACTGGTTTGTCTCGACGAGGTTGTGTCCTGGATGTGTCGTTCCAGACGTTCTTGGCTTTCTCGTTGTAGCGAATGCGTTGATTGTCCAGCTTTAGCACCCATTCGTACCAGCCAGCCAGGGTGTTTGGCATAGCAGGTAATGCGTAGACGCGTTCTCGAAGCCGATGGTTTAGACCCGTTTCGAACTTTTCAATCAACGCTACCTCATTGTACCCAGTACGTGGGGCGATTGATGCAAAAGCCCGGACGTACTCGTCGGCGGTCTGGCTGCCCTGGAACAACTTGCTCATGTCAGTCTGAGCCGTATCTTGGGGATTGGGGTCGGCAAAAGACTTTCTGAACTTTTGGATAAAGTCATTCCAGCTGGAGAAGGGAGCCTGTCGCCGAAGAGAGGTCATAGGATCTATCGTTCCAACCTGACTGATAGCCGTTAACGCCAAATCCACAAAGGTTTGTGCGGTTCCCCCCTGGATGTATGAGAGCGCAAACGAGATTTTGGTATCATCGTTTGGGAACTCAATGGCTCGACCGTTCATATAGTTGATGTTTTCGTTGATGAACGCATCGGCCTGGGCTTTATCTCCAGAGAAAATACGAGGGGGATTGATTTTAGGAAGTCGGGGATGAGGGGCAGGAAGTGGCTGCGGCATGGGTTGTGGCCGGGGTTGGGCAAGCTGTTGGTTCAGCAGGTCGGTGAGGGTGGCGATTTGGGCTTCGAGTTGCGTAATGCGGTCATCAGGGTCCTCCATGGTAGTAGCAAGAGGAGATGCGAGGTGGGAAGGAGTTATGGAAAGGTGGGGAGGTTACTACAGACACGGTCGAATGCGTGATACTAAACAGGTCCCCGTTGGTTAGACGGATCAACCCAACCGGATAGTATGCACGAGCGAAAACAATATGAGTGTAGCGCGGTATGCGTAAGACGAGGTGCCGTTAGCTTGTGTTCTGTTGCTACTCAGACAATATCCTTCTTCTCTTCCAAAAGGACTATTGCGCGGTTAAGCCTTGGCGACTACTGCAGATCTGAAGTCGGGCTCAACGTTACTTCAGATTATGCTTGTCAGCTGAGTTGAGTGGAACACAAGTTCTTGATGGCGAGGTAAAAGGTAGTTAGTAATGTGAATGGAAAGAGGGAATGGAGGGGCGCAGCGTGTATTTCAGGATTAGGGCGTCGTAGGGTGAGTTCGATCTTCTGTCAGGGCAACACCAATCTATACAAGACCAGCGGGCCACTGAAGCGTCACGAGCGAAAGGCGAGAACAGAGAAAGAGGAGGAGAGGAGATACAAAGGGAAAGAGAGAGGGAAGCAATAGAAGATACTACAGGAGTTATATGACTTAGGTTCCCACTAGATTAGCGGTAATCCTGAGAGATCGAACTGAGGATCCCCAGGGTGCATAGCGCCCTTTATATATCTACCTACATTACATGATTGGTAAGCTATAGAATCCTATGGAACATAATGGAACACCGTTAGTAAGATGATGATGCAACTCCGCAGCACCTTAGTAATCGCATCAGTCAGCAGCAGGAATAAAGGTATCCCAAGGAATAACTATAGCCCCCTGATAAGATAAGATAAGATCAAAGATAAAGTCCAAAATGAGTCGTTTCCTGACAGTGGGTTTGCTTCAGCAAGAAGGATTTTGCGTACAGAAGAGAATAGTACGCGGAGGAAAGGATCCAAGATACGAGGAGGCTGTACCACGTCGAATATCTCGGAATGTTATGAGAGAAGCAGCCGGTAAGGAGGACAGCCAAACATCCAACGCCTCCAATTAATTCCAAGGCAAAGAATGCATTGAGCATAGGGAAGTTTAAAACTAGCCCTGAAGTCGAAGCTGGTGCAGAAGTTACATAAATCGTGCAAACCAAAACTAAGAAAAGGTAACAGACCTATTACAGCGACCATCCTCGTCTCTGAAACTGAGCCACCCGTGGCGCGCCGTATAAACGAAGAGAGTGAAGGTAGCTAGGCCCGCCGAGGTAAACAGAAATGAAAGGAAAATAAGAAGACCAGGCGAAACTTTTCCGACTTTGACTCTATATGAGTACAGAGCGAACAAATGATGCAGTTTAGCATCAAGAATGAATGATGAGCGCCACCAAGTTCATGATGCGGCATATGGCAAATGCACCCGGAAGTGGGCCAGACTCCAAATTTAATTCTGGTTCAATGGAAACCATCTTCTAAAGCGAAGAAGTTCATCAGTATCCGTATTCAGAGTGAATTATGTCTTGGAACATATTCTCACGACGAGAGGAACGTGGAAAACAAATTCACCAGGGGTCCTTGTATCCTCTCGTCCTATTAGACTGTAACTCTAGTTTTTTTACGCACCGTGGTCGCCACGAGCCTGCACTAGAAGATAGTTGAACTGTACTGCTTGCAATTGACAGTCTAAAGTTTGAGACATCGCAGTAGCCAGAGAGCGACGTAGACCTTGCGTAGACCAAGAGGACACGATCCTTTTCTGAGAGTTCAGAAGATCAGAGTACTTTCAGTAGACAGTAGGAGTGATGTGTCGACCAAGCTTCGACCGAAGAACATATGAACATTGAAATATTGAAGAGTCAAGACGCGGATGAACATTGAAATCACAGTGAAAAGCAGAGGAGGAACGCGGCGTGACCGATTGTCACAACAAGCTTGATCCTCCAGTGAAATTCCCAAATTGCCCCTCACTTACACCTCAATCATTATCGACACATTCCGTTTTAGAACCTCATTTCAAGAAATTCACGATAAACCTGGTGCATACGCTAACCAGAATACCGAATCACCCAACCTTTGGAACCTACCCGACCCTCTAGTATCAAGCCGTTAAAGTTGATACTTCATTTCACTATCCTTATGGCTACCATCAACTCTAATCCTCAGTCAACATCATCGGACCCATGGGACCAGTTCTCTGTATGCTACCAGATGCTACCGATAAAACGAGGATTGACGCTCCTTTGTCTAGACTACATCTGGTCAGGCTCCGAACGCCGCAGCTAATACTGCGAAATCTCGACGTGCCACGATCCCCGATGATTGGGACCAGGATGACGAAGACGATGAAGAGGTAGAGAACGAAGGTAAGAACCAACGGATCTGGGAAGATGCGTAAGTGACACTTCGAGGTTTCCATTCGCGTCTCCTGTTTGAATCAGCTATTGACCAGTCTCTTAGGAATACGAAATCACCAATGCCAGAAGTTATAATGCAATCCTCCTCAGCAGCAGCAGCACCTCCACCAGCCGCTGCATTCCAACCCCAAATGCGTATTCTCAAACGACCTTCACCGTCAACCATGTCATCCACATCATCTTCAGGCTCCTCACGCCAGAACGAGTCTCTCGCCGAGCGAGAGGCTAAATACCAAGCCGCGCGTGAAAGGATATTCGGGCAGGAGTCAGGTTCTACTACCACGAAAGCCAGTAGCTCGACCACGTCTTTGCGGAAAGAAAAGAGTGGTAGTAGGCACGGCACTCCTACTCCTACTTCTTGTCCTGGTACGCCTGCCGTCGCCGTTTATCGAAACCCTCTAGGTCCCACTTCGTCCCCTGGGGAGACAGACAACGATACCCTCCCGAGAGGATTTGAGAGTCGAAGAAATCGCAATCCAAAATCTGCGCAGGTCTTAATGTCGGCGGATTGAGGAGCGTGCAGATCTGCAGAGGCTTCCTAGGTAGAGTTGTATTGTTAGGTACAAGGTTGTATAGTGGACTGCATTCTTTATTGTGTTTAGTTTTGTGCCTCGTAAGGTCATGAATAGGTCAAGGTCAATGGTATCATTCGAAGGTCTAAGCAGGTAAAATAATAACGGATATTGTAAATATATATATGAGAAGTACGGAAAGCGAAGAGGTTTTGAAAAAGCAAGTTGTCGTCATCATCGTCATTAAAGAGAGAGCCTTACATGTTGACCAACTCAACTGCTCTCGAAACCACCTCCTCAACACCCCATCTCTCCTTACCCGACAACCCATGCTTCAGATCCAACAACACACCAATCTCATCGACGGCCCTCAACACCACATCGATATCGTCCTTCGTGTGCGCAGCACTCACGCAGAACCTCACCCGCGAGGTGACTAATGGTGTTGCCGGGTACGCGACGACAACAACAACGATAGGTGGTCTTCCGTTTTGTTTCAAGCCGCCGTCGACGCCACCCTCGCGATCCCCAAGGAACCCACGGTCCTTCATCATTCGGTGGAACAGGATCATCTTTCCGGGATTGAAAAGGAGTAAAGGAACGATAGGGCTGCTCGGGTGTCCGTACGTAATAAAGCCCAGCTTTTTCAGACCACGGTGCAAGTATTTCGAGTTGAAAGCGAGACGACGGAGACGGGTGTTGCCTTCCAAGCCACTGGCGAACGGAGGAGAGAAGGTAGGGAGGATCCAAGTAGGGAGAGTGTTTGAAGGAGCTGGAGCTGGATGCACGTAAGGGACGAGAGCTTGAGGCTCTGCAATACCCATAATGGACGCCATGCTGGCTAGGATTTGAGTGCAGACGGCTGGACTCATACTCTCTGCGTACGTCCCGGAATGACCTCTCAGACGCAACCGATCGATAAGATCCTTATTGCCAGAAATGTATCCTCCGGCGGCACCGAACGACTTGGTGAAGGTGCCCATAAGGATGTCGACAGATCGCGGGGAAATACCGAAATAATCGCAAACCCCTCGTCCAGAAGGGCCGAGAGCGCCGATGGAGTGGGCTTCATCGATGAAAAGATAAAACTGGCGTGATAATAAAATTTGATTTTTAGTGGGGAAGCAAAAAGGAACGAATAGAAAGACGAGACACGAACCTTGTACTTCTTTTTCAACTCCACAATCTGAGGCAAGTTCACGAGCGTACCCTCCATGCTGTATAACCCTTCGACCAAAACCAGGATCTTCTTCCAAGGTCTGTGCGTCTTTGGCTGCCCTTGACTGATGACCTCCCTCAAAAGATTTTCGAAGTTTTCCATGTCATTGTGCTTGAACATCCTCACGTCGGCTCCACTCAACCGGACTCCAAACCGGATTGAAGCGTGGTTCAACTCGTCCGATATGACGAGGCAACCTTTACCCACTAACGCTGGGATGTAGGTGGAATTGGTGGCGAAGCCCATGGAGCAAACGAGTGCGTCTTCCATGCCTACGAACTGTGCGACTAATTTCTCGGTCATGACGTGCAAGTCGTTCGTCCCCGTTTCCATCCTAGCTCCGCAGGAACTGACACCGTAGCGGTTGATGCATTCCTCGACGGCGTCAGCGCATCCACCAGAGGCCTGTGCGAAGCCGAGGTAGTTGTAGGAGGAGATGTTGAGGGCGCGGGTTTGGGTGCCGCTGAGGATTTGAGTCTGGTTGTAGTCGACAGAGTAACGGTCGAGAAGCATGATGGTACGACCTGCGACGCCGGTGACGGGTTGATTGAAGCATTCGTCCATGCGAGTCTTGAGCCGACGGGTGTAGAAAGAGTCGAAATCGGAATTGAGGGGTGCGTAGCCCTGGAGATTGCATTGGTAAGAGATTGTCAGGAGTGAGGGTAGATAGGAATTTGAGAACTCACATCTCGAGGTACCAGATACCTATAGGACGAAGGATTGGTACGTTTCCCAATGAAATCTCGGACGTGACCGAGGCAGATTAGGATAAGGTAGCTGATGTATGTAGATAGCAGGATGTAATAGGGCGGGTTCTGTTCAACATGGCCTTCGACGGGTGCACCGGGTGTGTGTTGTGAGACATAACGATAGGCTTCGTTTGAGGAGTGACCGAACTCTGTGTGAAGAGTAGTATAGACCTCTTCAGAGGTGGGGGGTCGGACTGGGAGAGTCAAACCGTCCGCATCCTCGCCATCGTGGATTGTCTCGAGCTCGGCTGACGACGACGTTACCGACGACGACAAGGAAAGTGCAGGGGTAGATATAGACGCTGCCCCGCTCTTGTTTCCTCCCCTTGCGCGTGCATCTGCTTGCGAAAGAGCAGACAGATACGAAGCTGCCGATGCTGGCTGAGGCGGTTTCTTTTTGAAGATGGAAGAAGTGGGAGTTCGACTCAAGGCCATTGGAGACGGTAAAGGACTCCCAGACGGCATTATCAACGGTTTTTGGGAGGGAACGCTGAGGACGGGTCTTGGTTTTGGCAGTCGCAAAGTTCGAGGGCGACCGCTGCAAATCAGAATTTCAAGTTGCGGGTCAAAAACGACCCCAAACTTGCCACGTGCGATTGCTCCTTTCGGAATTGTGGCGCTTATAGCCTCGGGAATACTCGAGCTGAACTGTTGACCTCGAGCTCGAGTAGGTTCAGGATACTGAGAATTCCAGAGAGAGAGCTAGTAGAAGTCCGACATGAAGCTCGCAAAACTTCTTGTGGCTTCGATTCTTACTTCTTGAATGACATAACTTAGTCATGCTTGGAGAAGTTAACATGAATGAATCTCTCGCACTCAAATAGTGTAGCTCTAAATCTAGTAGTCGTTATCAGTCACTCGTCTAGCCATGGGGAAGAGCTATACATCATCGAGTGGACCCTCCCTGCGCGCACCTCGATATCCCGACGGTGATGGCAATCATGAGGTCAGCAGCAACAGAGGCTGACCTAGCCTCAAACCGTGGCAATGGCAATACACATTTCTGTTAGCAACAACAACAATATTCCTAATCGTACCCTTTTCTGCATGCTACAGACTCGATCATATCCGTCCAATCATATTGACTTCATTGCTCAAGCCTTGGTGCCAGTGATGGCAGCGACTTCGTACAGATAGGTGCCCAACAACTTGGACTGTTGAGGTAACAATGTCAGTTGCGATGATAAAAGAGACTCAGAAATAGACAGACCCCTTCGATGAAATTGGAACGATCCATTTTCTCGTTGGTAGAGCTAGAAAAGGGGATAAACATATGGTCACAACACATTGAACAACCACTCACTGTGCTCCGTCATCACCTCGCCCCATAGGCAACAACAGCACATTGACACCGAGTGTCTCTGCGAAGGACAATGTAACCGGAATCGATCCTCCTTCGCGAGTATAATCCGGAGTTTGCTTGTACACGATCTGGAAAGGAGGAAGCACAAATTCTTAGTCGATAGATCTTTTGTAGGACGAAAAAGTCTCACCTCGGTAGCCTTCTTCGCTGCTTCGAAGTTCCAGTGTTTCACATCGGCTACCCAGGGCTTACCACCGTGCAAACTCACGATGTTGAGCTTATTTTTCGTGTTTAATTTCGCAAATTCGGATTGGAGGTGAGCGATGACCAAAGGATCAACCAATTCAGGAGTTTGAGGAGGCACCAGACTATTTGTTTCCCCTGAGGTGGACAGAATATGGCAAGGGAAAAGGGAGCTTACCGAATACTGAATTTTCCGGAAACCTTTGCTGGGATAACAGTCTTAGCGCCAGCACCAGAGAATGCACCTTCTATTCCGTGAATAGAGAGTGACGGTAATCGCATGCGACCCATGAGTACAGTGACTTTGTCATCGGAGAGCGCGATTTTGGCTCCAGCGGCTTGCTCGATGTCTGCGATAGTATAATCGAGGGATTTGTACATATCTCTGCCATGCGATTGCTTATAATCAACCTAAAGTGTAACGTGGAAGGAATAGTAGATCGACGTACTTTTCCTCCTCGCTCGCCGCACTGACGAAATCGTCTACACCTGGAACGAGAATGTTTCCATCACTGCCGACTAACTTGCTGAGGAGAGCGACGAGATCTGTCATAGGTTCGTGCACGGTGCGGCCGAATGCACCAGAATGCAGATCGCTTCCTGGACCTGATACGGTTGCTTTGAAGTAAGTGATTCCACGAAGTCCGTAGGTCAAAGCCGGAGTACGGGTGTTAAGCCAATAGTTGTCGGACTGTAGAGGGAAATCAGCGTTTGGGAATGAGTGGAAGAAATCACGACCACTTACGATGCAGACACAGTCGACTCCATCGAACCATCCGCCATTTCCTTTACCCTCTCTCGCGACGAGTTCATCTAATCCCTCGCTACCGCTCTCTTCCATACCCTCGAAACAGAACTTGAGGTTCACAGGAAGAGGCTTTCCAAGTTCCTTGTGGGCTTGAAGGACATTGAGCCATCCAAGGATGGGACCCTTATCATCAGTAGATCCACGCCCATACAATTGGCCAGTTGGACTGATGGTCAGGACCCAAGGGTCGGTCGACCAACCATCCGAGATATCTGCCTAAGAAACGACGAACTTGAAGATCGATGACATAGACAAATATAATCGGCGTTCACTGACTGGCTGAACATCGAAATGGCCGTAGATCAAGACAGTCTTCTTTGCGGGGTCATTCCCAATACGACCAAGAATAGCAGGAGGCAATGGTAGGTCCTCGCCATTCATCTCGTGTCTACCGAGATCTACAAGTTTTGTTTCAACGCCGAGAGATTTAAGCTGAGCATCGAGCCAGTGAGCCATCTTGAAGACATCATCACGGTGAGCTGCGTCTCCAGAAACACTGCGAGGCGATCAGACAGATCAGACATGGGTGAGTGTTGGCTCGATACCTTGGAATTGCTACGGCCTCTGATAGTCGTTGGATGAAAGAATCAGCCTTGTCATCGATGAATTTGATGAATTCCGGAGGAGCAGGCATGATGGAATCGCAGAAGGAGGATTTGGTCTTTTTTTAGCGCGTGTTTTCTGACTTTTGTAATTCAGGTCGCGACCTATTCTCGAGATTCATGTTGTTCTGTCCATCCTGAATCCCAGATGCTGACGCTGTATGCTAGATACCCATGTCTGGATAACCCCCCGGGGAAATCAGGTGTAGTCGTGCGGCATTGACATCACGGAGACTGCTGCGTTCTGGACATGCATCGACGCTGCCAGACCGATACCACGAGGACTTGACGGCATTCTTGCTTATAAGTCGGAACAAATGTCTATCGTCAGGATTCCGAATCACATACAGACGGTATTCGCAGTATGGCAAGCTCAGCAACTTCTTCACCATCCGACGCACTCCCTCAGTACGGATTTGGACCAGAGCTCGGATTCGATGTACTGGTCCAACATAACCCGTTTATCTTCCGTGTATACACACCCAAGTCTAGTGAGTCCATCGACCACAATCCAGCGCCTTCCAAGCCGTACTTCGTCGGCCAAAAGTTCGATGAGACATACGCCCTCACCGCAGAACCATTGCCCACGAAACAATGCATCGACGCATCTAGCAGTTACGACGATGTAGTCGGGCACATGGATTGGACTAGACGGTCATCTTCCCCGTATATATCGACATCTTTCAGTTTCACCTGGTCCATTTGGGAAGCCCTACGACGTTACCATCTGAACTTGAAACACGACGTTGAGATCGCTGTCATTGACGGGCGAGCACTCTCAGAGTGCAGATATGCCGTGACCGCTGTGCAGCTCCTCAGAAAGTGCAGATCCAAAGAGTGAGGGCCTTGTTCGATTGTAACAGTGAGGAGTTTTGACCTAATTGTTCCAACTGTAGACGACACAGAGACCATTGGAAGTGGTACAGATTCTCTCAAGAGTCTCAATCAGTCCTCGTTTACGGATCAGTTCCAAGAGACTGCGTCCTCACATCGATCCCACTTCTTTCCATCCTTGACAAACTCCCTTCCTACTTCCTTCACAAGGTCAACGAAGACGCTATAATTTTGGCAGATCACCACCTCCCTCTCGGCCGGGTAGCCTGGGACTACATGCACCCAAAACACTCCTACCATCAGTTCTGCAAAGCGATGTCCCAACGCTTCCTTCTTCTTACTGTCGAAGAACGTCTCCGAGACACCACAGTTGGATCCGTTCGTCTCGCAATAGCATTCCTCCGGCCATGGTTTAGCAAGACCATCAATTCTCCAGATTTGGAGAGAGCGACGAACACTCTCTGTGAACTGGCAAATGCGATCGCTGTATGGCCGGGACAGTGGTGGGCTAGGAGCCACACGGAAACGCGAGACCTCATACGTGCTATGGTCATGGTTTTTGGGGAAGAGATCCAATACGAGGAAAGGCAGAAAGACATGATCTCAAAGGATCTCCAGAACATGACTAGTACACTTGAGAGGGTTATGAGCGAGTATGAAGCACGGATGGAATCTTTGGAAAAGCCTCAAGATACAGCTCGGTCCTTGGTTTGTCATTCATCGTCTGGAGCAATAGACGATGTCATTCACTTTGAAAGAGACGGAAATAATATAGAAATTTACGAGTCTGTTTCTTCGGATTCAGAACGTGCTTCATCGCCATATCTAGGTACTCCTCCCCCCGCGGAATCTTCTCATCTACTGGTAGAGCAGGGATCTGCTTTGCCCATGAGCGAAGAACCGGAGGACTCCCCGACAACACCCCCTGCGTCACTTGTTCAGCACATATTCATATCTAGAACTGTTTCTCCAAACCCTACCTCGTACACTCCAAGGGAAGATGTACTACTTCGGCCCTTTCTTCCCATTCCTTCTGTCTCTCTAGCAAACGATCTCTTCGATGACCAGGAAGGGTCAGACATCTGCGAGCCTGCGCCTTCTTCCTCGAATGAAGACTCTGGCGCACTATCACCGCTATTCCCTGCGGAACTTACTACTGCGCCTCAGTCACCAGTAATTGACACTTCTGAAGAGGGGTCTGTTTTTTCTCCTTCGAACGAATCCATCACCTCTAAAGTGTTGCCACTGGAACCGGAATACGCCACTCCTCCTCAATCTCCGCTCACCGACCCTTCCGACCCTTCCAAGGATGAAGAGACCGACTGTGCTCCTTCTCTATATGCCAAAGGCACAGAAGAAGTGCACAAATCAGACTCTGATAATAGTATTACAATCCCAGACTCTCCCACTTCCGAAGATGCATGGGAACTGTCAACCACCGACTCGACGGAACCCAGATACGACATGCTGGAGACTGCCTCATATCTAGTCACTTGTTTTCTTTTCGGCACATTCGTCACACTCTGTATACTATCTCCGCACCGGCGTACTCTTCACCTCACTTGATCTTGGAAAATTTCTCGACGGATCCTAATAATGTAGCCACAAAGTCTTCTCATGATCTCATCCACGTCAATTGGAGACGTTGTTTCGTTAGTTGATTGCTTATTATTTATGTAGTTATGCGATAGCAAATGACAACATGTAAACATAACACTGAGGAAAAATTACTCAATCATCCAGCCTGGGGGCCATGAACCAATGATCCATCGGTGGAGGCTTTCCCTTGCGTCTCTCGAGTGCCACAGCTGGAATGTGATTCGGGGATCGTTGACACTGGGAAATCCAACAGTCAGGATAAATACACTGAGAGAAAGACGTTGACGTACGGTCCAAATCCTGCTCTCGTTATCGCTCTCGATTCTCTGTAGGGACGGGACACAGCCCATGATGTGGCGAATGTTGTCCAAGTTGAGAGCTGCTCGTGGACCGTGCGTCACGTTGTGCGAGCTCATATCTACGATTGTTTTGAGGCTTGAAGAGCGGGCGAGGCCGCTGGAGAATGAGAGCTATGCATGCAAAAGAACGGCTGAGACATCGAAGAGTCAAGCTTGAGATGGAATCGTAGACTTACAACTTCCTTGACAGGGAGCACAAATTGTAGACGCTCTAAATGGGAGCATTTTCGACAGATGTTGGCGATCGAGTCCCTGGTGATAGGAGAATTCATAAAAGAGATGTCACGAAGAGATGTGGCATGCAAGTCGAGCAGTTGCGTGATGAACACAATATCGACAGGGTTTTGGCGATCTGAGAGTTTGAGAGCGAAAGACGAGAGCGGAGGAGAAGAGGCATCCCGAAGGTGAGTGAGGATCGAGGAGAGGAGAGGATTGGGGGTTGGAAGGAGGGTATGACGGATATCGATTGCTAAGTGACGGAGGTGGATGAGGGGTGGAGCGGGGACAGGTAGGGCACGATTTGTATCCTAGACGGAGGGTTAGACATCAGATCAATTCAAAGCTAATCATTCGTACCAAAGTTGTTAAGGATAGATTTTCCAGAAGGGGTGTACGCTCTGTGAGACGGAGGACCATGGTGTGGTCGATTTTTGGACAACCTATGACATTAAGACCAAGAAGGCCCGGGAGATGTGTGAGGGCATTCTCCAACACTCCCTCATTTAGATCGGCGACCATCTACTCCGTATTAGCATGTCGATGACAAGGTTCATAGTTCTACATCTCACTCACAAAGAGCGTCAAGGTCGTAAGAGTGTTTCGTAGAGATTGTGTCCATTTAGGAAGGACATCCTAAGCATGTAAATAAGAACGGTCACCGAATGAACTGGAAAAGGGTACAAACCATGACATTCCAAGAAGCAAAGTTGAGAGCAAGGGATGTAAGTCGAGTATTCATGTTAATGAGTTTTTCGGCTTGATCTGTGGTCAGATTTGCGTGGATACGCAGAGCTCTGAGCCGCGATTTGTCTTGCAAGGAGGGGATTAACGGAGGTAATGAATTCTCTTCACAGACAAAAGTAGTGAGATTGCTGCATAATCTAATCGCACGAGAGCAATGTCGGAGGAAGACTGGATGATGGGCATCTTTCAACTTTGGTACGTTACGAATCTCTGAGAATTGTATTCTGGCCTTCAATAATCCTGTCAAAACACGGATGAACTCACCTATGTGCCTAACATGTATAGCTAGTTCTGGATTGGCTATTATGGCACTCGAAGCGGCCATGAGCTTACAAAAAGTGCGTCAAAGAGCGTTGAGGCATGGAGAATAAGATAGAACGAACCGTTGGATACCTCTTCGACTGGCTTAGGCCAAAGACAAGGTTGCAGTATAGCCTAGGAATGACTGCGGCGAAAAAAGATCTGCTGACAAGAGCCACAGATGCAAGGTCCTTCCCAGAGTCACCAAGGTTGGCGAAGATGAGTTCGAGGACATCTAGATTGAGATTATCAGCAGAAACCATTAGATATCGATGTCGAGGCTTGGTGTCGATGTAGTAGATGATGGTGCAAGTACTACGAGCCTGCTTGTGAATGCGGCGGCGATCGAAGCGCGTCGCTGTTTCCCGCTCTTCCTTCCCGCCACAATTGGCTACCACCTGAATGGCCAACGCGTACGTTATCTGGCGATATACTTGCCGTCTTTCTGCTCCGTTCACCGACAACGAGCGTTGTGGCTCTCTATCTGCAATGGGGTGTACTAGCTGGATCCGGGCTTCTACCGACTTTCGATATGCGAACACACCTATGCATATCAGCCGAGTGGGCTATACCTGACAGTGCTTGGCTGTACCATGACCGACGGAACGATGTCCCGAATGTGGTCCGGGCTGAGACCCGCACTCATATCGTGATCTATCAAATTTTCTGAGATACGAAGTCGAATATCTGGATTTCGTATGATACCTTGAGGTATGTGCATCTCCGTTTGCATCTACTCAAATATCGGAGGGTTTATCGAGCAGCTGTTGTCTGCCTCATGTGAGCAAAATGCTCCTTGCTCACGAATGACAAACTCCTGACATCAGCCTGCTTAAATGTCCCGAGTCGGGATGGATGTATATGAACTCGGATGCGTACTCTTAGTACATGAAGAGCGCAGCAGGCCTTGGATATTATCTATTGCTGGTATGAAGTCTAGGCGGTCATCAAAACGGAACGTTTGGCTTTCTGACCGCCAGAAGGTGCAGGCAAACACATGGCACTGCTTTATTGACGACTGCAATTCTTTTCCAGGTACAGATATAAGTACACTGTGACAAGGATATACCTTCCAGGCTCGTATAGTCGACTCACTGGCAGTGACAGGGGGTCGAAATACCAGAAGCATGCGGCTTGCGTCGTCCTGTTTGATCATGAAGAAAGATTTCACTTATCGTGATTCTGATTGGGAGAGAGTGTACCGATGTACGGAGACTGAGATGTTGGGTAGAAGACGATCGACGTTCGAAAGGATCTCCCGCTGCACGAATAGCGCAGCATTATGTATACTCCCAGCAGCGACCACAACTAGCCCTGGCTATACGCCGCGAGAGGATTTGCGAGGCTACACTCTGTTGCAGGTGCCTATGCGGTACATACTAACCCCGTATATCTCACTAACTTGATCCCTACAAAAGTTTGAGGAACCGCATTCCCTGTTCCACGCCAGTCCAATCAGGCGTTTTTCAATTCCACGAACTCTCTTGCGTGCAGCAGGTCATTTCGAATTTCAGTTCCATCAGGTGGTCTAAACGCAGCAAGTACGAATATCAATTCTACGAAACTCTCTTGTGATCGGCGTTATACCTATGCCGATACCCCCTTCAGTTCACTGAGTTCAGTAAGATCTCACATCATGATGACGTTTCGAGCACTTGACGAATTGTTCACGCAGATCTTTCGCAAATCATCCACCCCACCCAATGCAGATGGGGCAAGAGAAGACGATCCAAAATGCTACATACGATTCGGAAATCCCACCAAGTTTGCATTCACTACAACCTCCATCCCGTTAGTATCATGATGCTTCTCGAATTATAAGCCATGATTCCGAAAGCTCGCCTTTTCCGTCATCAGATTCGCCGCCGAATGCTCCGTCGATGGGGCTGCTAAAATGGCCCTGCACCAGTATGGCGGTGGGAGAGGCCTCTCTCCAATCGAGGCCAAGCCATCAAGTGCATTACTATTAGCACCGACGTACCTTGCAGAATTGGGAGTCACGGAGGGACGACAGCTATTGCGAGGAGCTAACATGGGATCCTGCGCTGCTAAATGTAGGATTATACGGTACATACTCTTTCAGTCAATAGTCTCACATAGGATGCCCATGCTGCTTCTTGATTTCGTGATTACCCCATACTCACTTAATGCAAGCGGGGCAGGAGAACACGGCTCGCGATACGCAATATCCGATACGATAGTCTCGTTCTGCATATATAGTTCTGTCCTGCATGTCAATCGATTCAGTCATTCAAATGAGAAACTAGAAACTCAGTACGTATGTTCAAGATATGAGTCGGTGCGAAAAATGTCAATACAACACAAGAGTCCTGCACAAGTTCAAGATCAAGTTCGCATCCACTGACTCGACTGAATATTTTTACGCCTCCGCTCATCCCTCAAGGCCTCACTGACATCCCATTTCAACCCTTGCCATCCCTTCATCATCAACAATTCCGACTTCAGCTCCAACCTAGCTATCAAACCAAATCCATGGAACGATCCGGCTCCTCGGACAGATGGCCCGTCGAACTAGAAACATGACCAGTCGTACTCGTTTTCGTGTTAGCAGTGCCAGTCCCATTCCTCCGCGGCGGCGGCGGGACAGGCCTCAGTCGAGACGAAGGCATCGTATCAAGCACCGACGAAGTCGTCCTGGACGGATCATGGAGGTGAAATTTCACGCCTGCGTTCGCCTTGGCGGCTACAGCAGGATCCAAGGAATTCAAGAACTTGGTATTGTTCTCGTTCACTAGATCCTGCACCCGAAAAAAGATAATCAGCACCTCCCATTCGAAGTCGTACCCCAGAATCCAGGATACAAGTGCGAGAGAGAAAGATATAGATATAGACTCACCTCGAAATGTTTCGGCCACGAAACCTTCCCGCCCTTCCACTCCGCCTCCTCCTCCTCCTCAAGACACCGGCTATACATCAACATATACGGCCCAGCTCCCAGGTGTATACCCGCGTTATCGTTGAGGACCGTTTCTTCTGATACCTATCAAACACACACCACAATCACACATTAGCCACGATATGGGGCAGTGGTATGGTGAGACATACCTCAGTAACCATATAATCAACAATCTTCCACCATACACCCTTCTCATCATCCTTGACGTAGGAATATAGGTGTTTGCGTCCGAAGAGACCGGTGTGCATCAGAACGACGCGGAGGTCATACTGTAGATAGAATACTCGGTGTCAGTATTATCAGTCGTACTTATTTTTGAAGGCGTAAATGCCAGATGTGGATGTGATTTTGAAGATTTGAGAATTTTTCACTCACCTTGTGTTTCTGAAGCTCCGGACAATCGAACAACGCCGCCTCTTCCTCTTTTATCTTCTCGATACGTTCGTCAATCGCTACATCCCACACAAAAAACAACCAAAAACCCCAGTCAGTTCAGTTGGTCTCAATCGACATCGTCAAATATAGATAACTCCGATTTCCCTCCACGAGAAACAGAAATTGAACTCATGAACATACCTCTGACCTCCCTCTCAATCCCCTCCAGCACCCCCCTCAACTTCCCAACCGTCCTATCCAACATCGCATTCCTTTCCGAATCACCCTTCTTATCACGAGTAGCAATATGTTCGTAGTAGTGCAAGGATGTTCGGAGGTCTTTTAGCGTGTCTTTTTCCTGTTGATGTGATGGACGATGGTTAGTATTTAATGCTCAGTATGCATGATCCAAAATTCAAGGATCGAATGTCAGGGTTCAATACAACGCGAACGCGAACGTGAACGTGAACGCAATTATGGGTGTAAACCCGAGCACAAACAACTCACCTCAAACCAAACCAAACCCCTCCTCCTTCCAACCAACCCTTGCACCTCCGCCCTCATCTCCCTTTCCTTCCCCCTCTTCTTGGCTACCAAGTCGAAGTTCGAACAGAGAAATCGGTCGAGGTGAAGGCTGGGTGGGTATTTGAAGTGAGGGCCGTCGGTGGGGGCGTTCGGTGGGTTCGGGGGTGGTGGGATTGTGGTCGAGGTGGAATTGTTTGAGGAAGGGTAGGTTGAGGTTGAGGTGTAGTTGGACGAGTAATTGGTGGAAGAACTGGGGTACGTGGAGGTGGGATAAGTGGAATTGGAGGTGGTGGAAGGCGCAGAAAAGACGCTGAATGTGATGACATCCGAAGGTTCTCTGATCACTTCGTGTCTGCATTCAACTCCCCCTCCCCCGCCTTGCCCTTGTCCACCGATACCTCCCTGCCCTCCGCCTCCTTGGCCATTAGTACTGGGACTAGCGCTATGACTAGTAAGCGACGCAGCAAGACATGAAATCAAATCCGTCTGGATGCTTTTATCGATGGGAACTGCGACGGAGCATAGTTCGGGTTCTCTGCCATACGTACTGTCGGAGTTGACGTCAGTACTAGGCTCGGAGGCGGCGTTAATGTTGATGTTGGTATTGCTGCCAGAGGTAGTGTTATCTCCAGGGCCAGTGCTAGCGCTAGAGCTGAAGTCAGCGGTATTGCTAGAGCCAGAATCAGAGTTGCCAGAGTCATCATTATGAGTCTTGGGATGGGTGTCTAAATCCTCGATTTTACCCGATCCCAATGCCGACGTCGGTATCGGTATTGGCGCTGGTATGGATCCTAATATCTCCGGAGGGCCATTGGCGTGTTCCAGGATGGACGTATGCGTGAAGTGGAATAATCTTGGGCTGTGTGACGAGATGTGATGGTTTAATATTATTGACATTGATATGAGGAGGGAAGAGGAATGCAAATGGGAAGGAGGGATGGAAACCACAAACCGTCAACCAGAACCAGAAGAAAGAACGCGAACAAACCGACTGGAAAAAGAAACTCACCGCACCCAACCGCCTGTACCAGCAGGAGCACCCGCTGCACTCCCCACACGAGCCCTATGATACCTCTCGATCAACCGCGCTACTCTCTTGAAGAAATCTATATTATGTAGTATCACATCCCATAATTAGTAACAATAACATTGTAGCAGTAGAACCAATAGAACAAGAAGGAAAGGAAAAGGAGAAGGAAAAAATCCCTCGTCGGTCAGACCAAACCCAAACCCAAAACCTCGGGAGTCGTTCAGAAGCATTGGAAAAAAAAAGGGATCAGCACTAGCACTCACCCACCGAAACCTCACCAGGCGACTCAACCGGTGCCCTCCACGGCACAGCTCCCAACGCATTCAGCGCTTCGTCACCTACCAGTACGGAGAGGGTGGCTAGGTCCATGTTGACGAATATTTCTAGGAGGGTTAGGAGGGGTCTTTCTTTGTGTTGGGGTGTGGTGTTGTAGGGGAGGGCAGGGGAAGAGAAGGGGGACGTAGAATATTGGGAGGGGAGGATGGGGGAGGTGAAAAATGATTAGTTTTGGAATAATGGAGGTGAAAATTAGTGTTGATGTCGGTGATATATGACGAATACGAATTTTTCATAGTACGTGTCAGTGAACACAGACGAATTGAAGGATCGACGGACGGACGGTACCTTTTGGATCAAGATCACGCTCATCCAGACGAGGAGGGTCGAATTTCGATACGGCTAGGCGGACTTGGGGAATGGCGAATAGGCCTTGGAGGACCTAACAGCCTATAGCGTTCATTGGGAGGTACCAATACTAATCAGATGGAGATTCCGCGACTTACCAAGGCAGCATAGGTGATAGTGGGGGACTCCGGACGTAGGGCGATTGGGCTTGGAAATGCGTCGGAATCATATGGAATGGATAGACGATAAATAACTAGCAATGGTACTCACCGACCACCCTCCCGGACAGACTCCTCCACGGGCATCGCATCCGCCTCTTCTGCCGCTGCAAACTCGTTATAACTCGAATGCAAACTAGCTTCGATAGCCCGACTGAGCGTCTGATCGTCTTGTGACATTCCAACCGGTGTTGTCGATTCGACCTGTATACATACATACATCCATCCACCCAATTCTTCCAATCAGTTAATGCTTCGGACTATAAGCAGGAGAGCCATACATTCGACGGCACCATAGCCCAATTTGCATTCGGCGCGCGTTCACTAGGTCCAAAATGCGTACCAGTGTCGCGTACGTTTTGATTCATCGAAGCCTTTATAGCCATAGACAAGTCGTTATCATCTTCGGCAGTAAGATCGATAACACGATGTGTAGGTGTGACATGATGGAGCGTCGTATCAGTGTGCACAGGCCCAGGGTTCGTCAAAGGAGGCGGAAAGTCGAGGTCGAGGTCGATATCATTGGTGGTGTTGTCCCCTTCTATAAGAGCAGTGGCCGCTTTTTGCAAATCTCCGTGAAAACGACGGAGGACTTTCCGAGCAGCGTCTGGGTCGAGAGATCCTCCCATCATCGAAGAGAGTAATTCGACATTGGCACGTTCTGATTCATTGGATGCAATACGAGGATCGAGTGTAGGTGTGGACCGGGGAACAGGAAGACTCAGTTCGTCGAAATCTGAAGCAACAGGTGGTTGCATGATAAACTGTTACAGTCAGGTCACACGCATGGTAGTGTCACACAGGATAGTGTCACGTTTATGTAAGCTGTACTAACCCTGGCTCTCATATGAATTACTTCTATGTTTCGGTGTGAACGTCCACGCCTCTGGAGCCGGACCCAAGAACATCTCTGATATCTTCACCCAGTCCCTGCTATCCCCACTCGCCAGTAACGTTTCTACCCGCGGCCATACATGATTAGCAAAGAACCAGAGATACAAACAAGCGACCTACCCAGTTCATCCCGTCCGCGGAAAGCAGGCGCACGATCATTCAATCGTCCAGGAAGATGCTCAAGTAGACCAATCGGAACATAACGGTACTGGAAGGAAAGAGCCTCGCACAGATACCTACGCGTCGTGTTGACGCCGGCTGTATCCGATCCAAAATGACTGCCACCGTAACAGTTAGCAGAAAAGTACACGGCAGGTCCTTGGAAAACAACGCACTTTATTCCATATTCAGCATACTAACGCAATAAAGGATAAGGATAGTCAGCATGGTTGACCATAGAAAAGGAACTGTGGGCGCCTCACCTTCCTAGCCAAATCAAGTCTCTCCCTCGCACTTATATCCCACTCCCTACGTTCCTTCACTTCAGTGAAGATCCACGGTTTGATGAGCGCACCACGTCCAATCATACAACCGTCCACACCAGTCTTGTCTACGGCAGACCAGTAGTCCTGTGAGGAGTAACAGTCTCCACCGCCAAATATAGGGACAGGAGGCACTACATCAATGAACACAATCAGTGGAGGTCATACGCAGGTCTCAATCGGAACTCACAATCCTCATCAGCTTCACGAGATCGAACAGCATCGACACATTCCTTGATGTAATCCCAATCAGCCAACTTCGTATACCGTTGCTGTCGACTACGTCCATGCAACTGATCGAATCCAGGTCCATAAGTGACCTATGTCGAGTCATCGAGAACAGTAGGACGTACCGTAATGCATCCAGCCCCCCACTCAGTAGCCAACCTCGGCATAGTCTTATGAGCCGTATTCCTCCCGTCTTTTACCCCTGTACGTAATTTCACCGTGACAGGGATATCACCCAACGCTCTATTCATGCCTACAACAATTTTTCCCAATTTTGCTGCAGCGTCTAGGACTATATCAAACGGTGTGAACAAACGTCAGCCTTGTGCTCTTTCTCTCATGAGAGAAACGAGACGTCATATATCATCAAGAGCAACTCACGGGCAGACCCACTCCCAGACCGAAAGACAAGATCAATAGGGCATCCACAATTCACATCCACGAAATCGACGTTCCCCGCACCGCCGCATTCTTTTGCAATTACCTCAGCAGCAGGGACCAAATTCCCCGGTTTATTACCCGCCACCTGGATCCCGAATATTCCTTCCGAAGGATGTCGGCGGACGAGGGACCATTCTTCTTTGGAGCCGCCGAGGAAGGAGTTGGCTAGGCCCACTGCAGGAGGGAAAAAAATGGGAATGAGAAGATGTGAGGAAGATGATGAGTGAATGTACTAACTTTCGCCACAAGTGATGTCTGCTCCGTAATCGACGCAAATTCTCCGGAAAGGCTGTCAACAAACGAACAAAGGAAATATGACCGTCAGTTATCTCCTCAACCTTCACTTCTCGTCGTATATTCCGAATGAGAACGAGAATAGAAAATGTGCTTACAAGATTTCCAACGGTAGTCAGAGGTGCTAGATCTGAGAAACAATTTCGATCAGTTAACGTGTTGAGTAGTTTGATTTGACAGGGGCATTAGATTAGTTCCATAGGTCGGTGCAATAGACTCCGAAACAAAACCCAAAAAAGAGAAGGGACGTAGACGCACAAGTCTTTCCAGACCAATGCAATCTCTTCTTTTCCAAGAACCTCGTAGGGACGTCAGGTGTATCTTTATCTGCGTTTGCGTCGGTACCCGTCCGTTGTGCCACTATGTCATCGTTATGGGTGGCACTGGACGTGGTGTTAGTATCGGAAGGAGCTGGGGCTGAGGCTGGGGTCGGGTCAACATCGATTTCCATTTTCTGTTCTTCTTGTTCTTGCTGCTGTTCAGGCTCAGAAATCGTAACCGACCCGTCGATATTCGTGTTGGCAGTAACCACTGCAGCTGCAGGCTTTTTGTCGCCACCACCACCACCGGCCGCTTGAAGTTCCGCGAGATAGGCATCCGCGATCGGAGTAGGATACTTTCAATCCCCAAAAAAACAGATTGGAAATCAGAACCACAGGCTCGATATCAGAGCTTGCGCTATCGAGAGAGAATAGGGATGGGGGATTGCTAACCTTTTTGGTACGCAACATCTTCAACACATCAGGTCCAACAAAGTTGACCTCCGTAGCTGAGATCGCACAACGTGCTTTTTTATCAGCGTCTTCTGTTATGACGATCCCACCGTCGACGGTTGCGGTTGGGTCGACGCGGATGTGACCTCCTAGGAATCGACATTTGAATCCGTATCTGGTGCATGGTGGATAGATGTGTAAATTGATCGGTGTGAGGGGGTAATCACGACACGACATGAACTAGCTTGCGTACCTGCAGAACCCAGTTTCGAGGTAAACGGGACATTCGGACAGGGAATCCAATGATGGATACTGGTCATTCACTAAACTCGATTCAGTGAAATTCGGAACCCAAGGCGGAGACGACGGTATTTCGTCGATCTTCGGAATCCTGATATCGCGAGGTTTGGCAGCGAGGTATCCAGCGATGTCGTGTGTAAATCGGCACCTAGAGAAGACAACCACACACACGGTGAGTATGAAATGGAATGGTACGAGGCAAGAAGAAAAGAACCCAGACCAAGGTCCAAACTCACGACTCCCCAAAATCACAACCCTCCCCATTCGCCACCTTCCAACACAACTCGAGATCATCCCTCATTTTCCCAAATCGTCTTCCCTTGTTAGATCCTTGACGGGCTTTTTTCTCTTCTTTGGTGAGTTGTGATTTTTTTTGGCGAGCAGGGCCTGTGCCTCTGCTGTCTCTAGGATCTTCTCTAGCATTACGATTGACGCCGGTGCCGGTACTCCCTTCCGCTGCATCGTCATCTGCGACGTAAGCAGTGCTTGTAGATGAGGCTAGTAGGTACCTAGAGAAAAAAAGCCATTATGATTGAGATCAAGAGACCAGACCAAGGTCCAACACTGGAATGCCGTTTTCGACTCGAGTTGAACTGTATATGGACATCGGAGATTGAGAGGGGTATGGTATGGGGCTTACTCCGATTTGACTGGTGCTGTACCAGGTGTATACGTGGACCCGGACATGCTACTATCAGTGTTGGTGGATGGGAATCACTGGATGATAGTGCTAGTGCTAGTGCAGATCTAAGCGAGCGCTGAGGACAGGACGCGTGAATATTTTTTGGTCACGCGATATAACACGTGGGTGATGACGTCATTGGGGCGTCTCTTTCTTGTCCTAGCGTTCGTAGTGGCGTCTAGTAATGTCTAGTCTCGGGAAAAGGACAAGACCAGGGACAGACTTTTAGTAGAATCAGGATCCTGCTCTGACAAGTCTCACACTGACCAGAACAGGAGTCGCACCAATTTTCTCTATAACGGGTCTTGGTTCAACTTGGCCCTATACATAGACAGCTTTTAGCCTTATGTTGGAGACGTCTCACAGGTACAAATGATGACCCAATGATCCCAAGTTATAGACTTCAAGCCATCGGACGCTGCAGTCGCCAGTGCGGGAGATGACAAAGAAAGAATACGGGTAACGATTTTGAGAAGTGAGAATGATTTGCTTGAAAAGGATAGGGACGACTGAATATGTCCCGGTGGCCAGCTTGAAGCCCAAGAATTGAGATAGAATTGCAGCACGTCAAATCAAGAAGAGAAAGAAAAGGATCATTTTGAAACCGGATCCGAAAGTAGAAGTTCCTCGGTACATGTACACGCGTTCATTGGTGTTAAAAACTGTTCCTTGAGGATACCGGACTCAGAAGAGGTCCGAAGAGGCCAAAACCGATATCTATCGTCTACAGGTGGACGGCGAAACCGGGATACGAGAGATCCCCCGGCCCGTCCACGGGTGAGAAGGACTTTCCGCGTTTGGTAGTGGTTATGATATATTGCCTGGCGCCTTCAAGTTTCTCCGGACGCGATTTAATGACTTTTGTGCTGATTACATCAGAGCTCTGGGACATGTGCACGCGTCCTTTGGATTGACGAAGAGTTCTCGAGATTCCCGGATCCAAGAGAGGTCTGGAAGGACCACCCATTTCCGACGGTGGACGCGCAAGCCGGGACACGAGAGGTCCTCCAGGGGTCTTCGGGTGGAGAAGAGTTTCCGCGTATAGTAGTAGACGGACGAGGACCTAGTCTGTTTTGATTTGATGTCCAGACGCGATTTGAGAAATTTTGTGATGTTCTATCGATATTCCCGCCGTCAAAGGCATGTTATCCGGACGTACGCGGAGTCCTGTGGCAAAATTATGGCTTGGTCCACCGCGCAGAGCGCATTCTCTGTATATTCATCGGAAGCAGTTGAATTCGGTCTTGGGATATGGGTGCAGATAAGAAGATTACTGACGAGGTCCCCAGTTGGAAAGTTGAAGCTCAAATCATTCCTCGCTAGTCACAATATGCAGATATCTACGGTGAGCCATGGAACGACGCAAAATGGACAGCAGAGCGAACCTACTTATCGGAGAACATGCTAACCTTCAATGTAATAGTGCTGTGCCACTGCCCTGCCAGCCTCTTCATGCACTATTGAGCCCCGCCCAGGCTTTATCTAGCATGACAAGTCCATATCAATTATCTCGCCGCCGGACCCTGGTTTTCATCCAGACAGCAATCCGGCCTCCGTTGTCTGGAGCGCTGTTTAGTGGACACATATCAGGCCTTGAACTTGAAGAGCAATATCAGAAGACATATGTCCGTGTCTGCGAAGGTGAAAAAACAAGTGAAAGACGTAGGACGATCTGAACTGTCATAGGCGCAGAGTTAGCGTTATCCGATGTCGTCGTGTGAACGGTCTCGTGAACATGAACTAGGCATCCATTGTGGGCGCGTAGTGCAGGTACATGACACCGTTCATGCGTCATGAGAGGACCTAGGAACTGTCGGAGGCGATTTGTCTATTCCCGTGAAATTGTCCCTACGGTGCCACTGAGAATATTTTGGAGTGGTACTACGGCTAGCAGAAAGGATGTGTCGTACCGAATGCTTGAGGTAGGGTATCACCGGTAGCGTCGCGACAAGTTACCGTGTGTCAGCGATGCTACGGGAGCAGAAAAGAGGTGAAAGCGGGCTACGCTGCATGGAGCATGACGGAAGACACTATACCTACAGTCTCTCGACAACAAAGATCTAGGACCCCCGGACGGCCTGTGACAAAACCATGAGAATAATCAGAATCAGCCGAGGAAACATTATAGCGGATGCGAGAAACGACTAGAACGCCGTACAATCGGGAGTACATACAAATTTATCTTGGAGCACTCGAAAGGAGAGTAGCCACTGAACCAAGGCAGTGTCGAACTATGACGTTTGCCTAAAGAATTGGAGTCTCCTGATGATGGTTTTCAAGGATAGAGTGAGCAAGTTGGCGATGAAACACACCTTTGTGACGCGGAGTTAGGTCTCCGTTGATGATTCCTAGTCTATTGCAGACGAAATGCTTTGGAGCGGAAATATTAGTTCGTCGTCCATGGAGGTTGGAATAGAACTCACTTTTCCGGCTACATTAGTGGAAGACGACGACTCGGACAACGAGCGTATAGCGATACCCAGCAAAGTAAACGGAGCTATGGCAACCAGGATATCAGTGAATTAACCTCTCTTGAGAAATGGCTAGCTGAGCTTTTGCACGAATTCAACATCTGGAGTACGCCGCTAGCGCATGCACATGCTGCGGGTTGTTACTTACTCTAAAACTTTGTGACCTGTGCGGGTAGGTTCAATGGGGAAATAAGAAACAAAAACAAGGAATATATTTCTTGTTTTTTTTTTGGCACGCACCAATTTAGTTCGGAATAACCATCAACAACTAGAATGTATTCGAGCCAGGGTAAGTCAGGACCTCGCGCTCAACGTTCAACGTTGTATGTATACCAGTCCATCAAGTACGGCGTCAACGGCTGCGGCGCACGCTAAAGTCCGTCTAAGAATGTATCCTGCCAGTGATTCCTGTCGTACCTGTAACCTTTGAAGTTTGAACTTGAACTGGTGCCCACTGGCAGAGTAAATTTTAGCCTTCAAGTGGCGAAAACACAATATCAATGGTTGGCATGCCGCATTCAACCTATACGTTGAACGTCTTTGACGACGACGATGGTGCAGAAAATGAAGTCGAGACACTCGGGAGCAAATGGAAAACTCCGCGAACGCCGAACGAGTCCGAGTCGAAAGCGAGTTGCAGCTCGATCGGACGCTTTGACAGTCAATAAAAGTCAATAGGCCGCGGAGACTCAAAAAAAAAGGTCCACCGTGACATGTGACATCTCCAGGTTGCAATCAAACTTGGATTGCTTTTCCAAAGTTCCATCGACGGCTACTGATATAGATTCTGTTTGAGAGACTTGGGACTGGACGCGCATGGACGCGCATGGATGCACATCACGCGTCGAGACTCGATACAGGAATAGCCATCGCGCAAAACCCGAGGACTTTGATCTTCCTTCCTTCTGGGCTTCTAGGACGATCCTCTTAGGCTGTTTCCCAAGGACCGGCTAACTACTATGTTTAACCCGATTCAACAAGACATGCAGATGGTCCTGGGAGAAAGTTGGGAAAGAGAGTAAAGTTCACAGATCCCAAGAATACTTCCTCGATCAATATCTTGCGGACTGCTATCAGTGATCTTTCCTAATAGATCAATCTGTTTTCGAATTTCTATTGGATTTTACTCACACACTGGCATCATAATCATCCATCTAGCTATGTTTCTCCGCACTGGACCCACTGGATGATAGTCACCCAGAGATGCCACTGTGAGAACACCTTGCGTAGATTTTCTGAATCGAAGCGGCACGAACTCATCATCTCAAAATCTGCAGGAACGAAAGGATTGTAGAAAGCATTTTGTAGGTAACAAATTATACACATGTTAACGTTTACAATCTTCTAATCCTCCACCTTCGCGTCTAACCTCAGTACGCCTACATACAACATAAATTAGCGGGTGAGTAACGAAAAGCAGAGCGTAGAATTTGCCAATAACGACATCTCCGCAGATAATAATGAAGCGACTATATACTACCGACCGTGAAAGCCCACGGTCGATCTTTAAAAGACATTACAACATAACAACATCGACGATAGCACCGAGAAGGGACAGAAAACATTAAGTTCTCTCGTCGGCTAATTCTTCGTTTTCGAGGTTGACACGCGATACTGATCCGCCGGCCTGAGAACCGCCCGACCAGCCTTATCGCGATAGAAGAGAACGTCGCCTTCATCTTCTACGAACTGTGGGGGTGGGGGAGAAGTCAGGAATCAGTCGAGGAGGATTAGAAGATGCTCTCTTGCTTACCTGGCACTTGTTGTAATTCTCCCAGAGTGTCTTGAAGACAGGTTTGTTTGAGAAGTGATAGTGATCGCCGATAAATGCCTTCAGATGTTGAGTTGCTTCTGCACCATGGTCTAGAAAGGATAGACTATCAGTGCCACTGGGGCTAAAAACACGCATGAGAATAGAAAACCTACAGAAGGGCATCTTCGGGAAGAAGTGATGGATAACGTGGTAGTGAGCAACTGTCGAACAAAATCATGTTCAGTTGACGCTAGTCTCGAAAAGGGCTCCGAGGCAACACGAACCATCGTGTAAGAAAAACCGTCCTTGCCAACCCAAAAAGTCCCGGTCAACAGTAGCTGCGGCGCCTCTTTGAAAATTCCACTCCTTGTTGCGATAATGAGGCATTTCTGGGTCCGTATGATGGAGATAAGTGATCATGATGACTGATGAGTTACTGATAGGTCAACTAGGTCCATGGGCCAGAGTAAAAAAACGAATACTTACACCAATGTGTGACCTCCAGCCAAGGAATTCCATAATATTTGATGACCTCGGCGCCTCCGTATTTCGAAGAGGCCCAGCTAACACCCCAGACCATCGCTGCTATTCCCATGTTGGAGATTATGACTGCGTTGCGCTGGGCTTTTGTGAATAAGATGGAGTTGGCTAAACGACAGCGCGTCAATAAAGCACAAACAGAACAGTACTACTAGTACTTACGATCGAAATGATTCGTCCATTTGGGATAATGTTTTTGGCCAGAGACGTTGAAGACTAGAAGCGTAATATGAGCGTTACAAATCCTACACACACAAATGACGTTGCAAATGAAATGAAAACTCACGAAGATAAGCGGGGAAGGCCAAGAGTTGTTGCCGGATCAGCATGAACAGAGTATAGAGCGGAGTATCTCCCAGAAGTTCTTCGAGATCCATTTCATGTTCGTGTTCATGACCTGGCGGTGGCGGTGGTGGAAGACCAAGATCGCTTCGAGTTTTAGGCACGTAGACTTCGTCACGTTCCATGGAGGCGTGATTACTGTGGTGCCTGTGATGCGAGATCTTCCAGCTAAAATAAGGGGTCCACAGGAAAGTATGTGTTACCTGCGAGTAACGAAGCATAAATCAGATGAAACGATTAGAGTCTAGGATCGACGTACAAATCCAAGTATGTCGTTGACGATCTTATGGTCTGAGAAAGCTCCGTGACCACACTCATGGCCAATAACCCAGATGCCGGTAAAAATCAGACCTTGAAACCACCAGCTATAAATCGCCGTATTAGATAGTCTTCAAAGAAAAGAACTAATTCATGTCACTCACTAGACACACCAAGCGGACCATCTGAAGAGTTCTGCACCCATGGGAGTCAATAAGTTTTTTGCAGATGACGACTTGAAGTAGGGATCGATAGATGAAGCAAGAGACCAAGCAATCGCCGCTAAGAGGATGTCACGGGCCAAGTAGAGGAGTCCTCGGGTCGTATCCCGAATGAAGAAATGCGGCGGAATGGCTGCACGGATTTCTTTCAAAGACCTGCATAGAGATACATCATGAGATGCGATCATAATTTGGACAGTCAAAACTCACCAAGGCATGGGGGTGAAAGCGGGCAGTGCATCCTCCGAGTACGGTTCGGATGACTCGGTCTGAGGATGCAGAACGATGGTAGCAGTAGCGATAGCCATGAGAGAAAGAATAGACGTCGACGTCTGAAGGACTCGCGGGAGAGATAACTATAACGCGCAGGCACAAAAAAATGTGGACTTATAGAATCGCTTGAAAAGTCTTGGGGCCCCGTATTTATGGAAAAGATCATGATCCTGCTTATATGAAGGGTCCTAAAAGAGGTCATCACTAAGTTGTCTATCCGGCATATGTAAAACTGAACTCACTCCATCAAACAGCACAGCGAGTTTCTGAAAAGTGACAAGACAGTTTTCCTCCAACGAATGCTTGCAGGATTTCCCACGTGAGTTAGATCGTGCAAGGAGATCTGGCCAAGTTGAGGGAAAAAGGAAGCGAGATCCAGGTCAAGGACCCCAGAAACCAGACTTGTGACACAACATCACGCACCGATTCGGAGCTCCCGTGACGGTCAATCGTCTACACATCCGCTATACCCGAGCTATACCTGTCCAGGCAAATTTTTCACTAACCGGACATATCTACTTGCAACTAGTCAACTCAAGGTATCTCGAGCCACGTACGGCCTCGGACGGTCGGACTGGCCAGAATACCAACATCTAAGGCTATCGATACAGATTCTACTAGCGCGATGCAAGCTTGATGCAGGCCCGATATTGAATCGAAATTTGTTCTCTCAAGTTTCGCACCTTATTCTGCGTGCTAGATACCTGCTGGACTGCCGAGAACGCACGCTACACATTCCCATGCCGTTAACACTCGAAGGCCATCTCCGAGAATTCGAGTGTTTATGGTAACGATTTACTTACTGACTTGGGCTCGAAACTACTTCCCATCAGAATGCAGGAGTTCTATACAGGGCGCCATAACTCAACGCCTCCAGATGGACTAGCACCGGTACTTCGAGGCTGAATGGTGCGTATCGAAAGTATACACTCGTTATCACAGGCCTTTCCGCAGATGATCCGTTCTCAACCATTTTCGCGGCTCCCAATGTAATCCGACTATCCGACCGATCCTCCAGGTACCTGTAAGCTCGTTAACTCGCCTCAAAGTCCTGCTATCTAACCGGACTTGTTAGCATCGCGGTGCAAATTTCGAATATCATAGAATGGTCCACACAACCCCATCTCGGTTCAACACGGAGGTTTTTCGCTCACCTGGATGTTCGCATCCATTTTCCGCTCTTGCTTGCTTCAATTCATGTTCCTTCTTCCATATAATCAACCCGTTCTCTTTTTCATGCTTGATGTACGCCAACGGTCGCTCCCTAGAAATATGAGCTCTATCATGATGATCGTGGTCTACCCTCTAGATGGGACATCCCAGTTCAGGGCTCACTTCCGGGTTCCACTCATCATACCATCCGATGATCACTGAGGTATTAATAAGTTTCGTGCCGAAAGCGAGCGCTCGACAGAGGTGTGGACTTTGTGGAGCACTGCTTTCCATCAAACTGGTTTCATCTCGTTGAATGGATATGGATATGTATATAGGCTTGGCGTAAGCAAACGGTAAGTAAGTTGCGGCCAGGACGCAATCATCGTCCCGCCGAGTACGCAAACAAGGAGTATACTTGTCCCGATGTTGCCCGTCTGCGAGAGGCGGTGGTATTACTTGCGGGCAAAAGATGGAAGAGAAGTAGGAATAGGTAACCGGATTATGAGAGCTTCGCAATCCGGGACGTGGATTCTCATACAGATCCCACGTGTAGCTCAAAGGCATACAGCGATGTAGATATGCAGGGGATTGATCGGGAAAGTTGTGGCAGTCCACTTCAGCGACAATTCCAACGCCTGAGATGGTTTGAATCCAGGCCATCAACACACCGTCGACTGTTTTAGACGCAGAGATAGGTCGGCAGCGGTAGAGCGGCGGTTCTCAAGAGTTGGAAGACGAAAAACGGTGAAGTCGTAAGACTTGCAAAATTGCAAGCGATATGTAATCGCACATTCGAAAGCGCACTTGATGTCTGATGGGACAGAAAAGAAGGGGCCTAGACAAGCAGGCCAAGTGATATCCAGATAGCTGGAAGGTACGACAATCAAATCAGAAACGCAAACAGTCATGGTACATATCTGTATTTAGTATGATGGTCTTGATGAAATGGGTACGTACTTGTGGGTGCGAGCATGAGGAGTATTGTTCTATTGATTTATTCCATCCATCCACGGTACGAATAATCAGCAACGGCAGTAGTGCTACTAGTGGGTCAGAACCATCGAGCGTGTGATTTGAAGCCGGACTTGAACGTTCAAGACACATGGACTCGCAGCTACAAAAGTCGGTAGTGCGAACGAAACGGAAGTAAATGGAGTAGAGTTGTAGCAGCTGGTCCGGTAGGGCGTGTTGATGCTGAAGTGTGCTGGCGTCCGCTGCTGGCACTGGGTCAAGTGCAAATCGAAGAACCGATCAGGAATCCCAGGTTTAGATCCGGGGTCTCCGTGACAACAGTGTGACACACACTCTCTCTCAGCTTCCCGATCTGACGTCCCGATTAGGAAGGAACCTGAGATGCTTCCGTTCTGCCATCGCACAACTCCATCCGGTTTGGATTTTATTCCAAGTCCTGACCATCAGCACTGCTTGCAAAATCTTTATGTGACAAACTTACACTGTTCCGAGTCTCGACTGACGCGTGGAGTCACTCAATCATGGCATGTAGCTTCAAATACTTCTCCTCTCACGCAAAATAACTTTGTTTCCCCTCCTCCCCCGTTCTTCGATAAAGTCCTCCAGCTTTCATCGTAGTATCCTGACTCCCAGATGGCTGGAATATTTCAAGACTCCCCTGAGTACCAACTGCGCAAGATTACACCGTTCGTACCACCCAAGGTATGTTTCCAGTAACTGTCTTCGAGTCGGCTTGATCTAATCTGCATCGATCCAGGTTACCCTATCTCAGATTCATGAAGCAGTCCCTAAGCATTTGTGGGAAAAGTCTACCTTGAAGGCCCTCTACTATCTGTCTCGCGATGTCTTTTTTGCTGTCCTCGTGTATAAACTGGGAACACTCATCGATCCATTTGCGCTCGCTCTCGTCGAGCGTCATGGGCTTCCTTGGGTTGCCTCTAGTCTCATCAATTGGGCTCTCTGGGCTACATACTGGCATTGGCAAGGTGTCATTCTAGCAGGCTGGTGGTGTCTTGGTTCGTTCGATCGTTGATCTACTGGGTTCTATCGTTGACGCAGGGGCGTTGTCAGGACACGAAGCAGGACACGGAACATTATCTCAATATTCTGCCATCAACCATATCGTTGGATACGGCCTTCATACAGTACGTGAACACCCATTCCAAATATCTTGACCGTGACGAACAACTGTATTTTCTAGTTCCTTCTTGTCCCATATTATTCCTGGAGATCTACTCACAATGCCCATCATGTATTCTCAACCCCATATTCTCTCTGTTTCTCCTTTCCCTGACAAAATCACCTTATTTCCGCAGAAAGCAACCAGCTCTGTCGAACGCGACGAGAATTACGTCCCTCGCACTCGATCGGACTATTCCCTACCTCCGGCACATTCCGCTCAACTCATTGACTATCACGAAATCTTCGAAGAAACCCCGATATATACTCTTCTTCGAATGCTGGCAATGCAAGCCCTGGGATGGCAATTCTACCTGCTTACCAACGCAATGGGTTCGCCAATGTATCCCGATGGGACTAACGTGAGCAGCCCTTTGTATACATCTGTCGAATGACCAGACTGAACAATGTAACCGGTGTCAATTCAGCATTTCTCTCCTTCTTCTCCTCTATTCAAGCCCCATGAACGCAACAAAATCATTGCTTCCAACGTTGGCTTGACAGTCATGTCATGTCTTCTCTGGATTTACGCGAAGAACTTTGGTGTATCGTCCTTCGTCAAGTTTTACCTCATCCCGTACATCGTGAGCCGCAAATTACTTCTCTGAACCCCGTTTGATATTCAGCGTTGATTTGAATAGCTCGCCAACCACTGTAAGTCCACCGGCTGACCTTACGAGAAGTCCCGGGTGCTGATGCTATAGCCCTATATCACAGGGATAGTCATGTTGACCTTCCTTCACCATTCGGATCCTACCATGCCCCACTACCGTAAGAAGGAATGGTCGTTTCTTCGTGGCGCGCTGGCGACCGTTGACAGGCCATTGCTTGGGTGGGCCGGTAGGTTCTTCTTGCACAACGTCTCGCACGACCACATCTCGCATCATTTGTTCTCGGTATGTCTCACTTTCTATATACTCTCCACCAGAACCTGACCCACAAACCCATTTAGGCGATTCCGTTTTGTACGTAGAGAGTCTCTACGCGTTTCCGGAGACTTTGAGCTGATTATCACTCTCTATAGACAATCAACCGCTGGTAACGGAGCATATCAAGCGCGTCCTCAAGGACGACTATAATTACGATTCCACGGTAAGTGACACGATTGAACTCTCGTAAACAGACCTCTTAACCCCTCGATCACAGAACACGTTCCGGGCCTTGTACCGCACCTTCAAGGAATGCTGTTTCATTGAAGACGAAGGCGACATCGTTTTCTACAAAAACCAACACGGAGAGGCCGGAAGGCAATTAGCGGAGGGTGTTCTAGTGTCCCAGGAGATAAAGACGAAGACTGAATAGTACCATAGGGAGGCTCCCTCGTGTGCAGATGTGTTTGTGTATCATTATTCGAGTACATAATATAGGCAGGGGCACATTCTGTACCCCAGATGTTTTTAAATGTATTCAATGTACCTTGACCCTTCCCCTTTCCCCACTAATCCCAAGGAAGTAGCCAACGTGCATGTTAACGTACTCCGAGGATGACTAGTTGCTATCCACTGAAACCTTTCCATAAAGATCATTTAGCAGAAGCACGATGACGGCAGAGCTTAATTAACGACTCTGAGGTTGAAACTCGAGAGCAGCGAGAGTGAATTGAATTGACATACCTCGAAATACTCGATCTTGAAGATTTGACATGTCATGGACCTTGGAATTTTCTGCAGCGACTCGGACAGCCTGGGGTCTTTTATCTGTACATATCTGGAGTGAAGGAATTATTGAATGTAACAGAGATGTCTGAGTTGGAGGAAAGCGTGTCAAGCTTTTTAACACATACCAAGGATAGTCTCAGACGTCCTTCAATTCCGATTGATGTAGGGGCCTATAAACATGTGTGGAAGTCAAAATGATGAATGAATCAATGCGCCACCCAGGTGAACCACGACATGTGTACGGAGTAGCGTGTGTCGAAGAAATTAGAAGCGTAAGGATGTAATCAGTGAGTAAGTTCGGAAGACCTTTTCAAATCTGAAAGCACGGGCCGGAACTTCATCAGAATTTCGAAGCTATAGAGTGTGAACGTTGCAAGGACTCACGAGTGCGGAAGATCTACTCGACGCGCAAGAGTCAATTTAGACAAAGATATCCCGAAGAGCCTGAGATCCGAGGTCCCTTTAAGGTAGGGACGATCTATTTGACACCCGGGGCTTTTGAGGCACTCAGAACCTGCTAGGAGCTGCTAGGCTAAGGAACGAAAAAGCCAGAGACCCAACGAGAAGGTTTTCTGTGCGGTAGTGGGACCTGGAAGGTACATGGAAGTGATGCGCGGAAGCAATTAACCCCTTCTCCGGGTTAGGGTCTGGATATCAGTCGTGCCGGAATCACTCGAGTAGGACGCATGCATGACACTGTCAGCTGAAGACAGCATAGAGAATTCGGCCCTCGAATGACGATAGGATCCCTTCTAACTCCCAGAACATCGCGAGTCCCTGGCAATACCGAAATACTCAGGTGTTGCAGAATCCATGCATAGGCTCGAGTTGAAGACACGGCAGCGGAATCCAAGTGTAAACATGACCAGAAAGTTGTAGTGCACTGCAATCAAGACTTGCGATCAGATCGTTAGGGCCGTAGTATGACGATGTACGTCCTCGCGTATTGAGCTCAAAAGTTAGCCTTTTCCGGCGGTTCTGCGGACAACCTACCAGAGTTGTCATGGGGACGGGGTCGATGGGTCTAAGTCAGATCAGGCACACATTACATAATCACTCCATAACTGGATATTGTCCCGTCTCGGCCGGTTGTAGCCCCAAATATAGCGATATTTTCGGTGATCCGAAACCTCTATATGGTAAGAGCTCCAGGCATATTCGCAATCCCTGAACTTTGGGGAGGCCAGAGGGCTTTTCCCGATCTGAGAAAATTAGAGAAGAACGATAGAAGTACATATACCACTGTGAGATTTTTATAGAGAAATACAAAGACTTAAAGTAGTTTTCGGAAGTACTACAAACCTGGGGCACACCATTTATTCAATAATTTGTGTCATTTCAAGCAACATGGAGCCAGGAAAAAAATAGCATCCCATTCCGGGTACCTGTATTTATTTTATGAAGCCCTAAAGTCTACCTCAAGGTCGCTATATACTTCAGAGATATTCAGGCAAGGTATGAAGGAACAGATTGAGGAACTTCCTTATTCGGATTCACGTGACCTTTTCTAAGCGAGTTAGACCCATCGACCAGTCCCTCGAGTTGTCATCGACTCGCACGTCGAGACGCCTCGGGAGGATATTGAATAGACTTCGAGCTGCGCACAGATTCTGGGCCTGAGCTCAAGCTGTGTGAAGCTAATCATCGATGGGGGTGGATATTGTACGGTCATAGGGATACATATAGAAACAGACTCACATCAAAGCCGTTCTATTTGTGATCAAATCACAATGTTCAATGGTTGGTGAAACGAAGGATACGACCGTCAGGCAGATTGGCGCCAGGGTAAAAACAGTCTCTGCCAAAAGGATCGCAAGAGCAACTTTTTGGGGCTTTCATTTGAGAATGTCGTCAATGGTGCTGCTTAAGGCTACTGGACGATAAGGATCTTTCGGCCGTACCAAACTTTTGATGTGTGTGCTCTGGGAAACGACTTGCTCCATGCAGAAGAGCAGCGATCAAGGCTGGAGCACAAGGCATCGTTGCGCCCTACGTCGTTATATATCTTTGATTGAACATTGCATCCAGACAGATCATCTAGTGCTGATTAGCGATGATAACCTCAGTCAGTCGGAACGACGTGCGAACGACATCACCAATATTAAGTCCGACGATGACTTCTTTTCTACAATGAAGGCCGTATACCCTCCCCAGCCCAGTGGGCTCTTTCGAGGGGCTGAGAGCTGGCCTCGTGGATTAACCTGATAGCAGAAGTGGTTAGCATGCGATGAACAAGCTAGCTAGTTCTAGACTGCTCACAGTATATCGGAATCTTTATAGCCCAAGCAGACCATAAGCGACTAGAATACATCCTTCTGGATGAACAAGTCGGATGGAGCCATGTACCGTGATTGATATGCGAACTCGCAGAGTCGCCTATCTAGGATGTTTTGCTCGGCGGGCAATTCCAAATACTAAATCAACTTGAGACAATCGCTGTCGCAGGGTATTCGAGGTCCTGAGGGAGCAGAAAAGGACCAGGCTCCAGAAAACAGCAATTAATTGGGTATGAAACAAGGGAACGCAAGGAATAATCAGGAAGACTGTCACTACTTCTCGCCACTTCTCGGGCTTCAAGGTGGTAGCGACATGACCTGGAAGCGCGTTACCATAATCAAGGACACAGAGCGCTCGAAAAGATCTTCTTGATGTAGGTGACAGACCAGAGTTCTGTGGGTCAAAGTTCCTTCTTCGGTGTAGGACGGCCAGTAACGATCAACGGCTTCCCAAGACCCACTAGCGAGCAACGCCATCACGTTTTCCGTTACCGCACGTTCTTCGCCAAAGTAGATATCGCGAGTCCTCCATGAAAGCCTGCTGACATTCTTCCCCTGGAAGGCGACGCGTTTGACGACGAGGGGCTTAGTCTAGTCAAGAAGGGCCAATGATATCAGATAGCAGCATATGAATGGAATCCCAAGATAAGATCAATAGGAACCACGTCGGACCAAAGTCATCTACAGGTGTGCTATAATTCGTTGTGCCGATGATCATGGACGTCAATGTCAAAGACTGGCGCCAAAATCAACGACATAATGACGTTTTTGCCCTCCACTACGAGATATGGTGTTGTATAGTCTATGCACTGCAAGTGGGTGAAGTTGATATCCGGCGCGATGAAGGCCTCGAGAAATCCAACGCGTGTAGCTCATATGAAGCGACCAGTGGCGGGTTGAGTCCATCGCGGATGCGAAGCCATCGGAGGAATAACCGGAGAACATTGGTTCCGAATTTTTTGTAGCACCTCAAGGGCTGATAAGAATCATTCCGAGCTGTGAGCGGACCCGTCGTTCGTCGTACAAGTTAAGATTGACAAAACTCGGAAATATCAGATGAAAATCGGAGTCTGAATTTGGCTTGCCGATATTTGATGCTGTTAAGTTTCCGCACCGACGTCCTTGAGAGGTTCCGCCCTGAGATCGTCTACTGATGGCTACCGAGCTTTCACCGAGACGAGTTATAATAATTCAGAAGCTGAGAGTATGAAGAAGAATGCTACGATAGGTATGCTACGCTTTCCGCGAAGCTATACGCCTCTTAATGAGCGCAAGGGGATTTCCAGACCGGATCTGGAATAGATAGGTAAAAATATAAACCGCAAAGGTCTATAGCGGACGTTAGATGACTTCGATGGATTAGTCGAATGGACTCACATTGAACACGATGTAAGCACAAAACAATCCGACATTGCGCCATCTGTGATCGTAGCTGATATTGAATCTCGGCCCAAAGAACTGATCGGTAGTCCGGCTAGAGCAGAACTGACAAGCGCTAGTAGCGTCGGGATTGAGCAGGTAGCCTCCCTTGTTGGAGATGTAGGTGGCGAGATAAGATGCGCATGTACTGCCCGAGGGAGGTTCCAGAGTCGAGTATTCCTTGCTCGAACAAGTAATCTCCTGATGTCCAATAGCTTGACCCAAAAGACCTTGGGTGACTAGATGAGTACACGAGTACACGAGTGATGAAGGACGAGGGACGATTGATAGTCACCTTCGATCAAGTATGTGAAAGGCGAAAGACGATACATCCATACCCACCAATTCAGTTGCGAGTACGGTTGTATGACGCCGTCACTGCGAGTGGTGAGGGTATGTCAATATAGGATAGGATTCGAGCGGAAATGATATACTTACAAAAGGAGAACAAAGGAGAATAAGAAACTGTATAGGATTCCCGCGATTTCAGCGGTAGGCGACATCGCTGATACTGTGAGGGCAATAGTCGCTATAGGTAGAGACTAAGTTAAATATACATCCGAGAGTTTGCGAGTCTCAGCTTACTGTAGTACATAGGGAAAAGCACGCCGAACATACTAGCGAGACATGTTCAGCTCATGTGAGTAATGGGAACAGCAAAATGTCTCACAGATACGTATATCCCGCCCGATCGTGCTCGAAGCCACTGGAGAGAGATACATGAACTGGTAAGGACCGCACGGACAAGATACGAAGAGATACACTCACACAGTCCAATACCAACAAATGAAGAACAGAGTGGAACCAAGAATATTCCAAGGCAGTTCAACGAGAATTTGAGAGGTTATCAAGGCCGACCATCTGTTTGACAGAACATGTAGCTAAACAGTGAGCAAGAATTTAGTGGACGAACCTGTATGTTCGGCTTGAGCGTTCACGGATCTTGTAGATATTCCGGGTTTCTATGAAGGGGACGTGTATTTGCCCGCCTAGAGGAGCACTCTGAAAACCAGAACGTTATTGTATGATATGAGCAGCCCGAACGGAGTACTTGCAAGAATGGTTCCCATGAAGATGGCCTGCGTTTACACTGCCGTGAGTACTCTAGTTGAGAAGAAAATGAACGGAAGATGTACAAATAGCTTATTTTGAGTTCCTTGCAGAGAATGTTTCGATTTGAAGAAAGTAAACCCGATAAAGAGGCCACCGATGATGTTCAGTGTGATTTTGGACATAAGATAAGAAGGATTGCGCCAGTGGCCATCCCAACCACGACGTAACAAGCCTCGTGTTTGATAGATCCAAGAAGTGGCAAATTCAGATTGCAGCGTCGACGAGACGGGGGGATGACTACGCCCTTCTTTGTGGATCCGATCGATATCTGAGTCCAGATTTGTGCAGTTGTCAGACTCAGCCCAAACTTGGTGCCAATCCCGATCGCTGACCGCCGTTGCACCTGCACCGATGACATCCAAGATGAACTCAGCTCTACGGAGAGGCAATAAGATAAGACACGTCCCAAAGAAAAAGGTTAATAAGACACGTACGGGTTCTCGTCAGGTCTACACTTCCGAGATCCACGAGTTTCAAAGTATTCAATCAGAGTAGTGGCATTGTGGCCCAAATCGCCGAAGTATACGGTCTGTCCACCCTTGCGAAGGAGTAGAAGGCGGTCAAAAACTTGGAATAATTCTGCTGAAGGCTAGGAAGAGAATCATGTCAGAAGCAGCGGTGGAGGCGGACACTTCATGGCCGAAATCAAGATATCTAACCTGGTGTATTCTGAGGTGCATGATGAGTGAATGAAACACAAAATCACGACGTTAGACTTACGTGCACAGGATTGCCTGACCATTGTTCGCCAAGTTTCGCAAAAATGTCATGATGGCCCAGGCACTCTGTGAATCGAGTCCCGATGTCGGCTCGTCCAAGAACAGAAGTAGCTGAGGTTTAGCAGCTAATTCGACAGCGATGGTCGTGCGCTTGCGGTGCTCGACTCCTAAGGAACCAACCGAGGCATCAGCGAATGCCTCCAAACCACACATTTTGAGGCATTTTTCCGCGCTAAAGATGAGGATAAGGATGGACTAGACACCAGAGTTAAACGTAACTGACTATTCGTCCTTCTCGGAAGTAGGCACCGATTCAGGCTGACGCATTCTTGCAGAAAAAATGAGCGATTCTCGAACGGTGCTGGTTCCGATGTGAGTGTCCATTTGTTGACAATATCCACTGTACAACGATACATGAGAACACCAAAACTATACAGAATAGATGGACACGCACGTCTGAGCTTGAAAATCTGGAGGCAATTCCTGTCCGTTGATGAAGCGACCTCCCGACACTACTCCAGTCCCGACCCGTTCTGCGAGCACATTGAGCAAAGTAGTCTTGATGAGACCCCAAGTTAACATACTACTTCGGAAAGTACACACTGAAACTTACTTTACCGGCACCAGATTCTCTGGAAAGGAATAGAAATCAGTATGGAGACCATGTAATATAAACATCGCAGAACGCACCCCATCAAAGCCGTAAGCTTTCCAGGTGCGACAAAACCGGACACGTCCCTCAATAGCTGCTTCTTTTCGCCTCCACCGACGTCCACGACGTAGTTGATATGTTGCCATGAGAAAACATTGGTCATCGGTTTCTGTTCAGCCATGACTGCTTCAGCTTCCTTGTCCGCCTGTGCTGCCTCTCTATCCACGTCGACAGGTGCGGATGCACGAGCATCCGCCTGGCCTTTCTCCTCGTCGTCTCCGACTTCCGCTGCGGCCTCGTCCAAGACCGCAGCTTTTGACCCAGCCTTGAATAATACAACGTCGCTTTCTCCTGCAGAGCCAGTATTGTACTCTGTGAATATCAAAAGAGCGACCAGGAAGGCAACACCGAAAGCGATAAGTATGCCGTAGTTCTGTATGGCAGATGAGCAGACTGTCTGAATGCTTGATCTAGAGGGAGAAACTTACACGCCACAGATGACTCTGATAGTATCCGAATGACACTGCAACAAATTGAGCGCCACTGACAGTAGACCGTCCGACCTGCGATCCGATAGTGGGACAGACTTGGTTGGCGAGAGCGACACCTTCATACCCAGCGCCAGAGGGAACTAAGTCCGAGCATGTTCCATCGAGAGTGTGAAATTCGTTCGTCATGAGGGCTTCGAAGGCATAACGGATAGGCTACCATACCCCCAATAAATTAGATTATGCAAACTGCCTCTCTGAGGATAAAACAGACGCACGTTGATATAAGAGATCCATTTGAGCGCTCCAATCATCGATGGAAGTGGGATGTTATATCCCGTGTAGAGTGATAAGGCGAGGAGCATGATGCCCGCAATAGCCTGAGCAGGGGCCGCTGAAGTGAACGCAGCCGCTAGACTACGGAAAAATGCCTTCATAGCCAAAGTGATGGTGAAGACGAACAGAAAGAATATGCTAACATACGAATAGGTTGAGTCAATCGGGAGGACAAGGTTCGACTATAGACGTACAAAAATTGCCCAGCAGTACGTTGGAGATCAATCAGGAAATATAGGATAATGCTAGAGGGACCAAACAGGTAAGATTCGAAATAACGGCCCAGAAGATATCTGGATGAACGTACGTGTAGAGGGTGGTGGTGATGAAAGTCATAGGTATATCAACGAGAGTCATCGCGAGAGCCTCAATGAACGGATGATACATAGCTGCTTTCTGGTGCCGAAGAATGATTGGTCTTTGAGCAAAGAGCGCCGGAATCTCAGCCATCGAGAACAACGCGGGAAGGAATAGGGAGCTGTGAGACATTTTCAGCTGTTGTTAAGTACGACATTCCGGACGACGTAGACAATAGACTCACAAGAAAATGATGCCACCACGACTGAAATACGCAGATGTCTCGCGCGGGATCTTGAGGTATGTTGTACCAAGGATGATAGCTTGTAAAACAAACGTTCTATAAGACCCGTTCGATCAATCACTGACATATGCGAGGAGATGCGCCACCTACGTCGTACTCAGCGCCTGAGCTGTATAATTCCCTTGAATGATCTGAGCTCGTCTGACCATGACCGCTTTCACCTGCATCGGGACCGAGATGGTATATGGGCTTTTCTCCCTGGCCCTTTTCGCGTGCTCCGCTCTCGCACTCTCTTTGAAAGCCGAAGCAATATGCGACTTCCCCACAAATTCTTCACGGTAAGCTTGCATATCGGCAAGGTTGAGTTTACGAACGGAAGATTTGTTATAGTAATCTGCGAATTCGGAAGCAATACGTGGCGTAGGAAGAGAAGAGGACGAGGACGAAGCAGCAGAAGACGTGGAGAACGTTTTTCGTTTGATACGGCCATGCGGGTCAGTGACAGAGACGAGGAAATCGGCCGTAGTCTGCCTATTAGCCGGCTCGTACCCCATGTCGATGAAGTACTGACGGGCCTGATTCGCTGGGCCGTAGTATGCCATTTTCCCCTCGTAGATAAGACAGACTTTATCGAAAACTTCGTAGAGTGATTCTCCTGCTTGATAACTTGGAACACCTCAGTTCCTGGATATGATCCTGCAAGACAGCAACTTACATTGAGACAATCGTGCTAGTCCGTTCGACATCAGTCGCGATCCGAAGAGCTTTGACAAATTCGAGAGCGGTAGATGCATCCAGGCCTCGAGTTGAACTGCAGGATAGAGAGTCAGACATATGACTGGATCGAGAACTTGAACGCCGTACTTGTCCCAAGCACAAAGTAAGCTCCTAGAAGCTAAAGCTTCACTGATGGACACCCGTTTCTTCTCACCTCCAGATACGCCTAGCTCAGATGTCAGCACAGATTCAAAATGTCACCGTAGAGCTTAGATCAAACGTACCACGAATGGCGTTATCTCCAACAGGTGTTTTCCTGACATGATTAAGTCCAAAGATCGTGGTATAAACGTCGGTTATGAAGTCTGTGTATTCCTCCCTGGATTGGTTATCAACACGAGCATTGGGGGCACGTGTCTTTGCAGCGAATTTGATTGTCTGCCAAATAAGATCAGTACTGTAAGCAGAAAAGTCAAAGAGAATAAAAGCGATACCTGTTCGACGCTCAAGGTAGGGAAATGGACATCGTCCTCTGGGCAATATTGAACATCCCCGCGATAGTGCCGTGCAATTTCATCGGGCGTCAGGGAGTCGTAGTGGACGTCCCCAGTCACAGCATGATACTCTTCTCGTTGGTTGGCCAGGGTTTTAAGAAGTGTGCTGCAACCGCTTCCTGGACGTCCTAAGACCACTATTGATATGACGCGTCAATTTAGGACTTGATCAGGGAAAGAAATACGTACACAGCATCTCCCCAGGCCTAACGACACCCTCGAATCCATATAAGATGTCTCTCAAGGGAGGATGCCTTGACGCTTTGATTTTTCCCGGAATCTTGAAAGGGTTAGGAAGAACAGAACCAAGGGTAGGTTGGAACAAAGCGGATGCGCCAAGTCCAACCACATGAAGATTTTCGAACAATACTCCAAGTGAACGAGACTTGATGGATAATTCATCGCGTCTAGGAGTGAGGTATCAAGAATTTGACAAATGGATCCATCCGATACAGAAAGGGCTTACTTCTTGGTATGGTATCGAAGACTCTTCTCGAAATCGAACGCGCCTTCTCCAGAATTAGTGTTAAGCGTTGCGCCAGAATCGAGAGACGAGCCATCTGTAAATCCAACAGGTGCACTGGATATTACGGCTGGACCAGACTTGCTACGCTCTTTATCGTCCAGACGAGGGTCCAAATGTCGGTCAGGGTCCTGAGACATATGACTCATGGTGCGACGAAGTTCGTGAACGCCAACGGGGTCGAAGTGATCTATAGAGACAGATGAACCGCGTCCAGAACCTGCACCATTGTGTACGGGGTGTCTGGCAAAGTCCGAGTGGGTTTGAGGGAAAGACGGAGTGGTATACGAAAGGGCGGGGGACGGTTCCTTCGATTGAGTTGAACTAGCACCGAGGGTATTATTGTAGACATGTTGGTGATGGCGGTTGGGTAATTCCGTCTCCGGAAGAGACCTAGGGGCGTCGAATCCTTCTTGAGCTACACCCTCGCGGATGAAACCAAGATAATTATGGTCTTGTTCGTGGTCGTTTTCGTCGGTCATCGCAAGAGAACTGTACTAAGGATAGATTGTGAGATCGTTATAAGCGTTGTTGGCTAGTGTGGGGTAGCTGAGCAAGGCGGGGACGATACTAGATATTTATCTCCAGGCAAAAAGTTCGTGATTTCTAAGGCTCGATGCTGCGAACGCGATCGGTCCTACTTCATGACGCCAAAAAGATCCTTAAATTCCTCCCGCAGCTAATGTTGCTGACAGACATGAGGTGGGATTCAGGAGGCCATCTATCTAGGGGCGGAATGTTTCGGCCGGGAGCTACGACCATCAACGGCAGATTTCGAATGACATGTCTTTTATGGTATGTCTTTTGCAGATAGGCAGGACAGGCCAGTCTAGTCTTCACGAGACAGCACAGTCCGTTCGCCGTATAGTATATATGCCAGCCATACGCGTAGTCGTTTCGGCTTGCATTCGAGGAGGATGGCAGGGTCAGAAAAGAAATTTCAATTCGTGATCGGCGCTCGACCAAATCAGGAATGCATAGTCTGTGGCACAGATACCGCGTCTCTTCCGGAGTGACAGTTAGCGACTGCATAAGATTATTATCAAGAACAGGAGGTACGCGCAGTAAGCAACAGTAGAGACTATTAGAGTTGACGATACATCATGAACGTGTAGGGGATAACAGGAGAACATCACTCAGGACGAGGCCCGATTTTCGCGTTCGCGTCTCCTAGCGCGACAACCTGGTCCAATCTTGATCACGAGGTAGACCAACGGCGTCAGCGTAGCACACACGCATCCTAATAGGACAAATGTCCATCCAGGTTGCAACGCGCTCGTGAGGAGGTCGATAACAGAAACCAAAGCAGCTCCCAAAAGTCCACGGATCAAATTGTTCTGTCTGATATGTCAGTGGTGGTCGTGCGGTTTCATAAACATGAAAGAAGCACTGACGCAAGCTGATACGGAGGAACTGAGTTGTGGTACCAAGTCTATTATGAACGTCGCTGACGCGTTCAAGACGAGGATCGCGGTGAAACCGACTGGACATATCGACCGTTAGCTCGGAATGTCAATATCTGGAATGTGACGACTGACCTGCGAACTGCAGGATTAACGGCCCAGCGAGGTTCACTTTTCCCTGGATACACCAGCCATACCCTAGTACACAGCCGACGTACACAATCATGTAATACGGGAGCAGTCTGAGGCGAGCCTGCGTACGAAGATCTCAGTACTCAGCTCTATTAATTTAGGCCAACACACCTACCTTTTCGATAGAAAAATCATCGTCGTACCCCTTATCGTTCGAAGATTCGACTGCACCTTCGCTAGCTTGCTTATGCGCCTCCTTCATCCGCCTGAACTCGGCGTCCAGTATTTTACCGGATGATAAGCTTCCAGCAAACATTCCCCCTGCGGAGATCGAGAATGATCTCGAAGTCAGATCACGAAGACAATAGAACATCTGAGACCAAGCGCACACCTCCAATTGAGAGGAAACACAGCCCAATTTGGATCTCCGTAAGGAAGGGATACGCAGAACTGAATAATGTCGATATGGTAGCCGTCACAGCATAATAAACGGCAGACACAACCCCGTTGAAAAATAGGATGACGAAGATGTCGAGGTTTTTCAAAAGGATGAACGGGTTCATGAAAGCCTTTCTACGCGGAAGGGCACCCTCTTGAGACTCTAGCGACTGTGTGGCTCGATTTCGGCCCACTACTGGAATGACGGCACGGTGGATCAATGAGGGTCGGATGCTACCGTCTCCAACCATGGCTCTGAGTGTCTCAGGCAGGAACCTGATGCAAAATAAGTACTAAGCCAATAGACACGTACTTAAGAACTTTACAGGATGACGAGGAGACAGGCGACACCTGCTGCTATTACTAGGAACCAGAATATAGATCTAATTGAGCGTTCTTATTAGACAAAAGAGGCAGAGACAATGCCCAAGAGACGTACCTCCAACCTAAACGTCCTGCAAGAAGTCCACCGATGACAGGAGCAATCGCCGGTCCGAGCTATAACGAGATGCAAAGTCAGATTTGTTTGACCGGTGCGATATCAGCAAACCATAGCCTACCAGGGGGCCAGCCTGATATATTCCAAAGAAACCACCTTGAAAAATCGACGTATTAGACACCAGAGGAATGGAGATAGAAATACTTCAACAACTTACCGCGTTCGGACGATTCTGCTATATCACCAATGACTCCAGCACCTGATCATGGTCAAGGTATGCTTCAAGAGAAGAAAGGGAGCACGCCAGTCATACCTAGAGATATAGTGCTTGCAGATCCAGCAGATTGGAAGCATCGCAGAAAGAGTAGAAGCCAATAGTCGGAAGTGGGAACGAGGGCTAAACCTACTGAAGAAAGGGAGAGGAGCAATAGACAAGTAGCATAGATGAGTCGCCTTCCAACGTTATCAGCAAGGGTCCCAAATAGCATAGGGGCTTAAAACATTGTCAGATACAATTTAACTCCTTCCGAAGAGGGGGACGCACATATGCCTTGGAACACCATGTACATTGTCACCTAACTCTCAAATCAGCCTGAGTACATCAAACAATATGTCTCCCACTTACAGTGAGATTGATGAGTTCTGTCGACTTATGAAAAGCTTTAACGAGCGTGGGTATGGCAGGGAAATAGAGGTTGGCCGTTAAAGGGCTAAAATTACAATCAATCAGCTTCAGTGCGTCTCGAATTTGACTGGCTTCAGCGCACCTAAATAGACCCGTCGATGCGATCATGACCACAAGAAACCATTTCTCGCGTCGGGTATAGATACTGTATGGTTTCTCGTGAATAAGGTCAGGACTCGGAGTAGGATCTTCAGGTTGGGGTTCTGAGTCCGTGCGCGAGACCGGAGCACTTGGGTTTTTTTCCAGCATGTTTTGGATTGTAAAGAAGGTGCATTGGGGCAGCTACTATAAGTATTCGGTAAAGCAAGCCAGAAGTACGTCGTGGAGAGGTTTGTGGCCGAATTCCGAAGTCTCACTCGCGGAGCTGAGGTCGAATAGCGGAGCTGACGGAGTTGAGCAGAATCAATCGCACATGGCACAAACGTGGTCGAGGATCGGCGTCTTCTTTCTCAATTCTTCCCTCTGGTTTATTTCCTCCCTGAATCGTGTTTCACTTTCTCTGATGATAATATCAAGTGGCTGTTGGTGCCCAGCTCACCCAACGAAGTCTGTGATGCAAATTGCGCAGGAAGAGGTCAAGTAAAGGTCAAAGGCTTCGCGAGTTCGTGTCGTACTCATCTGGCGTCACGCATATCTCTGGACTGGGACATACACGAAAAGTGAGTCAACGTGTCGGGTTACAAGGTCAAACGTCCCAAGAACGGGCACCGCGGGGAAGCCCAGCATCAATCGAATCACATCATGCCGGGCGGACCCATCCATTGATCCAACAGTTCTGTTACCATCTGCGATGTTCGGTGTAAGTAACTGCTCCCAGACCTATATTAAAGTGATGGAGGCAAACCCAAAAGCTCGAATACAGGCTGTAATTCTATTATCGCCTCATCTGCGAATTCCTTTGGAACGGTCATACTCCGCACTGGACATTTAGCGGAACTCGTGCTTGCATCGACGCGACGATTTTAGCTTCATCCTTTGTCACAGTCTATATCAATCTGGGCCCTGGGATAGGACCGTATAAACGCCTGAGATCCTTCTTCTCGAGGTGCTATACTTGTCTTGTTTCTCCCACCCGATAACGCCCTCCTCTACTTATAACCCCCGGTCCCTGCCTAGGTACTACCACGTACTATGCTATACTCCAGATATCGTCCTACTCTATAACCTCCTCAAACCACCGAGGCTACTCGTTATCGCTATTACTACTCGGAAGATCGCTCTAACCTTATTCGTGCTCTGTCACCATATACAGAGAGCATGAACCACCCGTACAGCGGGTCAGCGAGTTATATCTATGCAAACGAGGTACGTCCCTGATTTTATCGACCCATACAGCATTCTCCCCTTGAATAACACTCTAGGAGCAGTATACGTACGGCACCGAATCCCGAAGTACCGGCCAAAGTCCTTACTCCCAAATGCAAAGTTTTGTACCGGTATGTGCAGTACGCGTGCGCTGTGAACTTTCTGCCGATTATAGATCTAGATGCTATCCGTGGAGTCCCTACCAGCCCACTGGCCTCCTCCGTCTGTCTATATGAGCACCAACGAGAAAGCCGTGCGATCATATTCACGTCATGAACAATGGGGAGTGCCTTCAGGAGAAAGAAGACATTGGGGTCAACGATTTCAGGTCTGCCCTCTCTGTTCGAATGCATCAAAACTGTCATTATTCACATTTTTCAAGACACATGTGCGCCGTGCACTACGTAGAATTCGCAGATTCCTGTATGCAAGGTTTTGACCTATACACTCTGCTTATGCTCACGAGTTCTGGCCTTGGCGCATCCCGCGTTTTTGGTGTGTATATACTCGTTCAATGATATCATATTGCATGCATAGCTCATTCTGGTATTTAGATTTTCAGTTGACGTTTGTGATCGATGCCATTCAATAAAGATAGGATCCCCAGCAGTTTACCCTCCCTCGTAGACAACCGAAGTCTTCGTATTCAGTGATCAATCGCCACAGCGTTGTACATCCATATAATAAACTTATTGGTACGAGTAGTTCTCTCTAGTTTCAGAAGACAACGGTATATGTAATCACTTCGCTCCCGCTCATTCTTCTCGGTCTGATTCTGAAAGTCTGAAGTTTGACGGATTGACTCTTTGTACTCAGATAGTGTCTTGAAGGCAGACAATTCCTTCCGAGTCGCCCTTCAGGTCTCGACATCCGCCAGATTTGTAAGGATCGTTGGGTTGGAACCCGGACAGCTAGCAGTCGTAGCGAGTGCGATATTTCTTTCCCATCTCCCCACTGACAATAGCAGTCTAAGTATGTCGAATAACCTTGTAAGAAGAGGGGGCGTACTCTCTGTATCAACTGCGATGATGGCATGCGTATCAATATCATCGTAGCAAGACTGGGCTATCCTTTTATTGAGAGTACTGCGGAAATTGCGTCTCCAATTGAGTCTACGCAAAGGAGGGAGTGAAGAGGACATCAAGCGGCGAGCCAGGGGACAGACGATGATTCTTACGTGATGAGTGTGGAGTTCACGTAGACTAGGATGAGTGGTCCATCCAATCATAAGTACAGCACATAGTAGAAAAGGTCCCAAACTCACGGTTTCCGAGAAAAAGGTGCCACGTGAGGAAGGAGAAGCTTCTCGGCTGCGCAACGAGCTGAAAGCATAATCAGACTTGGTCAAAGAGAGGGCGGATGGTTGAATAGGACAAACCAGAGCCAGGTTAATGATAGCACCGATACTGGACATTACGAAGATCAAAAAGCCCGCAACGAATCCCCGCAACAGGAGACACACCTCGTAACGAGACCGACGTTTGCACTACAGACTATGAGTTTATCGATAAGGTTCTCCGTCCTATTGTAGAACCAATGAGACAGATGCGGCCGCTTAGATATATGAGTGCCAGGCTCACGCTGTGAATCCCGTCCTTTGAGTGTGCAGGTAATATATGGAAGCAACGGATATAGCGGTATCTGTCACTGCTGCTCCCGCAAGAGTTATACTGTAATTAATCTGAAGCGGAACAGACCCAAGAAACCATCAGAAACTGAAGCTAATGATTGCGCAGATATTTACCAGGCTGAAGTGATTATGAATAGTGCTAGTTGAACGCCTTAAGATTCTGTTAATAGGATCAGTAGTAGACAGAAATTTAGGTTGTAAACAGAAACGAACTGGTACGATCCTAGCACTGTGATTCACCGTAGGTCAGGAGGATCCGGGCATTATAGACGCCGTAGGGAACGTACCAGTTCCAGATACTATAGTCAAATCAGGATCAGGAGGCGTGTGTGTGTTCGAATCCAACACAAGATACTCACCATAGGTCATCAGTGCTAACAACATCTAGATATGAGCGAATATTAGTCAGAAAAGAACCATTTTGAGAGATATATACAAGAACTTCTCACGAGCAGTCCCGTCACAGATATGTTCCTTCTACTGACTATTGTGGTTGTCGTTCAATCATGGCAGACACTGTACTAAGGCAACCACTCACGATGCCAGACTCTAAACGCATAGAAGCTAGTCGAAGACCATCACCTGAGTTCAAAGGATGCTCGGACAGGCAGGCTTGCTACGTACGCGTGAATTGAGAATTGGAGGAAGTCCTAGACATATAAACATGAGCGATAATTCAGTCTGGAGACTCGGATCTCACATTGACAAAGAATGATTCCTTTTCACGGACAACAATATGAGTGGTGACCGTTGGATGACCGGATGCGTTGTGAAGGGAAGGAGGATGTAATGAAAACTCACCAGTAAAGTCCTGAGCAACTCATAAGTAAGCCTCGTGCTACGACATTTCAATCACAATACATACGACCGAAAGATAAGGGAGCTCGGATAATTCTCGGGCATTTTGCAGGTAATCATCCAGAAATGGAGGGTTTCAGCAACACTGCAGAAGTGCGCGGTCTCGAGAAGCATGCAAAATGCAACCTGTTGACAAGATCGCCGTCAGTCGAGCCAGGAGTCGAGATCGAGTTAAGAACACACATAGATTTTGATATATTGATGATCTTTGGGGTAAGCACGATAGTAATGCACTGTTTGGCCACCTGCGATCCCGAATAGACTGCCGATGCATAATTTTAGTGCTACTGAGGGGCTGTCGACTACGACATTGGCGACAACTTACATGCAATCCACCATGAACCCTGTACCCAAAAACAGAGTAACTCAGCAAGCCCGTATCAAGGTACGCAACAAACACTCACCGAATAGCATGTAATTGACCCCAGCAATTATCGCGGGGTTGGACTCGTGAGTAAAGGCAGGGACATCGGTACTGGAGCTTGACATGGCTAGAAACAAAGTACAAACAGACAGCAAAAGTATATATATTGCGAGGCTTACCCAAACGATCAGTTAGCGCCCGAAGACAGAAATGTTTCGCCGGAGCTGTCAAGTTGACGGAGGACAGCCTAGAGCAATTGGATCTTTGGCCAATGTTGCGTGGCGACAAATCAATACACCGTGTGCGAGGAGCGACCTACAAGAAAAAGTCAAACATCGAGTCAAATGGACGCGCCAACGGCACTCTAATTCGTCCGGTCCCGGTGCTTTTAGAGCTCTGGGGGGTTGTAGAAAATGCGGTAGTCTCATTCTCATTCCGGTGGTCGGATAAGCGTCGTTCGTTGTCGGTCAAGCATTTTGTACATCTGCGAATCAGCCTCAAGATCAGCTTAAGACCTTCGTCATAGCTTGTCAAACAGAGTCGCTAGTACTGTGATCACTTTGTGCTGCTGAACGATTGACTTTGAGCCAACAATTCATCCGACAGGAATATTGACACCGAATCGAAGTCATCGAGATCAGCATGACGCGGCCCGGGGAGAGATAATGAGCGACTCAACAATGATTAGAGGCACAGCCTGCTCGAGCTTGAGATCTCGATCCGCGAAAATGACTGGTCGAACTTCATACACCATGAGCGTCTTTTATATTTAGCACCCATTCGAGGAAAGCGTCGGTGTAGGTAGAAGTCAAGATCATTGATGCATGGGCTGTCCCTGACTAGCTCCGACTCCACAAAATTTGGAGCATTCTTGAGGCTATTCTGCGGACTACAAGAATCATACACCAGTTCCCGTGTTCTGAATCTGAGCAACTGAGGAAGAGCTCACCGTCGAAGCTTCCATAGGAAGTAGAAGTAGGAGACCCTCTCAAGTGCTCCCAAAATCATATAAGGATGATTGGGCGTGAGCGTAGATACTTGCTCATCTCATAATTGTCTATGAGAAATCAAAGCCATACATCAGCAGCCCCCTACGTCAATTGTAGCCATAGCTATCATTCCTGTACTAAGAAAAGGATTCGTATCGGGATATCGGTTATCACGTTATCATTTGGACGTTCTCAAACAGCTAACGAGGCTGCTAAGTGAGTACAAATGGCTTTCTATTCTGCTTCCAACGCGAGTCGTGATCGTGAATCGACCGTCGAGTTGGAACTCGACGGGTTGCTGATGACAGTCGAGAGTGGAATATCTTCGTCCTTGTCCGCTGGCAATGTCGTTCAAGGCAAAAGAAGATGATCAGGTATGGATGGACATACTCTCTGGTTCGACAGCAATGATGGTATGCGTAGCATCATAGTATAGTCGAGTATCGGTCGTGTCTGCTTCGAGTCGGATGTCGGTACTCCGGTTCATCGTTTTGCGGAAACTGTGCCGCCAGTTGAGTCTGTACAAAGCGGCGGGGGGGGGTCAGGGGTCGTAGATTCATGAAGACAAATCGGCATATCAATGCCTACGCCATGAGCATAGAGTTCACATATACTAAAGCGAGTAGTCCTATTAGTATCAAATACCAGAGGCTTCATGAGCTAGTAGGACAGACACTCACATATCCCGAGAAAGAGCTGCCAGGTGGCAATCAGGTAGCTGTCCGGAAGTGCAAGTAACTGTAAGTGACGGTCAAAATATCAGTCTTTCCTGAGAAAAGGATGGCCGATGGACCGTACCAAAACCAGGTTGATAATGACATTGATGCTGAGGGAACAGACATCCTTGTTAGTGCCCAATCACTAGGCGCCTGCGGAATGGACAGACCACATGATGAGACCGATGTTCGCGCTGAAGACGATAAGTCTATCAATGACGTTCTCGGTCCTACATAACAGTCAGTCAGTCAGTCAATCAGTCGAGTTTATCCAGTAATGTTTGGTCCGCCTCACGCTGTGAATCCCGTCCTCCTAGAATGCAGGTAGTATATCGAGACGATAGTTATGATGGTCTCCGTCAATGCTGCTCCCGCAAGGTTTCCGCTGTATGTGATCTAGAGTCAAAGAGAGTCAGGCATCAGTGGAAACATACATCTTATCTCAGTAGACAGGATATTCACCAAGCTGAAGTGACTGTGGATAGTGTCCAACGATCTATGTAGCACCCTTTTTTTTGGAGAAGAGCCATCAGTAGGCTGGACATACAGATTTCGGACGGGTGGTACGAACAGATACACGTTGATAACTGGCATCGCAAGTTGTAAGGGTCACTGGGCTTGATAAATAGGAGAAGTATCTCGATATATACATACCATTGGCGAATACTAAATTTGCAGGGAGTAGTGTCAGATGACCAGGCTGAAGACGCGAGATCACTGACCATAAGTTATGATTGCCAAGAGCATCTAGATGCGAGCAACATCGAACTTGAAGGCGAAGCGAAAGGATGATCGTAAAAAAACACTCACAATCAGGCCAGTCACGTAGACGTTGTTCTGACTGACTACTATGGATTTTAGGGGAGCTGCCAAAGAGTCGTCTATAATAACTCACGATGCCAGATTCTAAACGCGTAGAAACTACATGCTGTTTCAATAAACCTTGGTACAGGTGAGATCTGAAGTCCAAGATACTTACAGATGAACCAAGATTGCAATGAGACTCTTGAATGAGAGGTAGGTATAAGGTCAGCAATGATTGAAAGTTTGAGATATAGATGGTGTCTCACAGTTATGAAGAACGAGTCCTTGAGAAATTGTATCAGGATCGGGTCGAAGGAGCAAGGCTACACTTGAGAAGACTAGACCCGCACCAGATAAGATCTAGACAATCAAACCTGAGCATGCGTGGAATGGATGTAGTCTAATTCATACTCACGGACGGAAAATAAAGGCTTTTGCGTAGTTCTCGGGCATCTTGCATATGGTCATCCAGTAATTGAGAGTCTCAGCCAAGCTGCAGAAACGTGTAGCCTCTAGAAGCATGCAGAAAGCGACCTATGGTACAAGACTGATGTCAGTAGTACTCGGTAGATTAGCTGTACAGAAGACGGACATAAATCTTGATATATCGATAGTCCCCAGTATAATTGCGATAGTAATAGATTGTTTGGCCAAGTGCAATCCCAAAGAGACTGTCGGGTCGTTAGATTTCGACGATACTGCAAGCGAAAATTTGCTGAGACAACGACATACACGCAGCACACCATAAACCCTAAATCGAAAGGGACCGGTTAAGCAAGCCCAGTATCAGGTATACACAACCTGACACCCACCGTAAAGCGCGTAATTGGCCCCGGATGAAATCGCAAGGTTGTATATTGGAAGGATAAGGGTATCTCTCGACATGGTTGGGGACTATACTATACATTGAGGCACGAGCGAAGATTTATATCAGCTGTTCAGTAAGCGCACAATGACCCAAAAGACGGCTCGAAGTGACCACATACGGCAATTTGCTTCCAAAAGAAAAAGCTATTCCAAGCTTACATCGACGTTGACAGGTTGAATGGAATAGCCCAGCACCGACTATTCGAGAAGCACTGCTGGACTGAGTCTTTATTAACGATGACCGTACGCAGTGAATTGGAGAAACATACCAGCGACCGTTGCAGATCTTCTTCTCGATGAGCGAACGAGGCTTTGGAATGCTCATGCATATGTTATGCTCCAGGATGTTATTGTCCAGCAGTCTTCTAGCATAGCCCCAAGCCAGACTTATTTTTGTCGCATCCTCATAGACATGCATAGACTTCTTTAGATAAACGTATACCAGTCAAGCCGAAACCATCATGGTGTACATTAACATCGCTTTCCAATGGTGATAACCATCCCAGAAGCTCAAAAGTAAATTTGAATAGGTTTCAGATATGGTGTAGCCTGCTCACATGTACAGAAACAAGGTGCAAGTCAAGTGCAATGTTGATGTCGGGAGCTCGAGTCTGCGAAGGCTGGTCAATTCAAGAAATCGGTTGCATTTGGCGTCAAATGGCCGGAAGAGGGTAGACTATATCCCGCACGAGGATAGAAGGACCGGGCGAGAACTGGTATGACGGTTGAGCCAGTCGACGAATAGACATGACGGCAGCTTTCCTGGAGTCGCTGTGGAAATCACTCGACATCTATGTGGGAGTTCTAGAGAGTGAGATAAACGTCAAACGGTCAGCCAGAGGGACAGGTGAGGCGAGAAGTCAACGCTCAACTGAGTGGACCGCTTCTGGAACGACAGACTCGAAATTCACATCCACGAGCATCCACGAATCGTTGGAGGCCAATGCCTGAGGTTTCACTGTGGACCCAGTGTCAGCGAGGTCCACAGAAATGACAGAACTGCTGAGGACGAGAAAAAGGTTAGACTCGATCTAAAGAAAAGAGAAGCCAAAGAGAAGCACTAAATTCACCAGAGTCCTGCCTCAGAGGCTAATTGCATCTGTATGCATACTGTATTCGCGCCAAGAAGTCCCAATAGGTCCTAATGCGAGGATAGGAGCATATGCTACTAGGCGCTGGTGACCGTCCAGTTCTGACAGGTGAGTAAGACCATAAAAGTCCTAAGATTTTAAGACGACAACGCGACAACGCTCAAGCGGGCCCGTCACAAGAAACGATGCACGTGCACATAGAGGACCGTGACGCGTTTCGATACGGTTACGGATACGACGCGTCAAAAGAGCTGAAAGACTAAAGAAATGTGGGAGATCAAAAAGGTATTTTGCACGCCCTTGGGGCTCTAAATAATTGCAATTGCGCTACGCGTGGTATATAGTCATATCATGCAAACGCAGCCTCAGGCCCCGAAAGGTATTCACTGAACCCATAGTTCTCCCCTTTCGTAAATGAGCGCGTACAATGAGCCATCGTGACGGACCTGGTTCGGAAAAATTGAGAAAGGCATCAGGAATGACACAAAAGAACAAGAAGACGAGGACATACGCTCGTGATATAGGATCCGTTTGGTAAAAGTTGCTGATAGGTTTCCGGAGCGCAGCACCAGAGATCTTCGCCCCGCTCGTCCGTGCTTTTAAAACAGCAAGTCCAGACAATGCAACGTCAACTGACGTCGGCTCCGTGGTATCATATCGCAAAAGCGTTGGGGATATCTCCCACATTCGGTCTCGGAGGGAGAGGACATCGTCGTATGGCAGAGGGGAACCAATGACCTCAGACAACGCACTAGAAGGATGTAAGACGACCAAGTGATAAGAAGAGAGAAGTGACCTTACCGAACGATTTTCCAGTCCTCCCTAGACGCACCAGGAGGGGGAACAGCAGCTCTCCCTAACTGTGAGCGGCCCTCTGTGTTCACCCACGTGGTCGATTTCTCCGTGTATGCTGCTGCTGGTAGACATACGTCGGCTAGCTGGGCTCCAAGATCACCATGATGACCTTGATACACGACGAATGCGTCTTGTGGGATAGACTTGGGATCGATCTCATCTGCATTCAGGAGGTATATGAATTTGGGTATCGTTGTGGAAGCCTTCTTCGATGGGACGAATCCAATATCGTACGCTGCTGGACGCGAAGCAATCTGAAACAAGAATTGAAATATGATTTCGGGAGACAGGATGAAATCACTCACCCTTTGCAAGACGCTTAAGCCATTCCACTCTGGAGTGACTAGAGAGTCCTTGTTTGAGATGACATATTTGGCCAATGCATTGTACATAGCAGCACCATCCGGATGCTCTGCCAATGCACTACCCACAATGATAAGCGGCTTCTTCGCGGCTTTGAACTTTTTCACAAAGTCTCCTTTCCCAGAAACGAAATCCGACAAGGCTTTGGCATCTGCACCGAGGTAATCATATCCGTACGTGGTATCTGCGCGTTCACCAATGAGTCCAACTTCCAAGCCTGTGTGCAACCAGCTCTTTCTGATGCGAGAGTTAAGAACAGCTGCTTCGTGACGAGGATTTGTGCCGACGAGAAGGATCGCGTCTGCCTGTTCGATGCCGGGTATCGTAGAGTTAAAGAGGTAGTTGGATCGTATGTCGACGCCATGGATGGGTGCAGAAGTACCGGCGACCTGATCAAGGGCGAGGTTGTCGGAGCCGAGAGTGTTGATGAGGTCCTTGAGGGCGACTAGTGACTCGGTGTCAGCAAGATGACCCGCGACGGCTTGGATTTCGTCGCCGGCGGCGCCAGAGGCAGCAAGACCCTTGGCAACGGTGCTCAATGCATCCTCCCATGAAGCTGAGACGAACCGGTCGCCTTGCTTCAGTAGTGGCACTGTCAAGCGCTGGAACCTCAAACCGTCATGTGCATATCGCGTCTTATCGCTGATCCACTCCTCGTTGACGTCGTCGTTCGTTCGGGGCTGAATGCGCATCACCTGGACACCACGGGAATCGACGCGGATATTCGATCCAACAGCGTCTAGGACGTCAATCGACTCCGTATTCTTGAGCTCCCATGGCCTTGCGTGGAACGCGTAAGGTTTGCTCGTGAGCGCGCCGACGGGACACAAATCGACGATGTTTCCCGAAAGTTCAGAATCCATGGTCTTCTCGACGTACATGCCGATCTGGAGATCGTTTCCTCGCCCGGTAGTGCCGAGTTCTTCAACGCCGGCGACTTCGTTTGCAAAACGAACGCAGCGCGTGCATTGGATACATCGATTCATGGAGGTCTTGACTAGAGGGCCGAGATCTTTGTTCTCGACCGCCCGTTTACCGGTTATTTCGTGAAAGCGACTACGGTCTGAACCGTAACGCATAGACTGGTCTTGGAGGTCGCATTCACCACCCTGGTCGCAGATGGGGCAGTCGAGGGGGTGATTTGCAAGAAGGAATTCCATGACACCTTCGCTGTATGGACAATCAGGGGTAAGTTGTCGATGATGATCTAGATGGGGACGAACCGAGCTTCGTGGACGAGTGGTGTATTGGTAAATACTTTCGAGCCTGGCATTGCGGGCATTGCGCTTTTTTCTCAGGAAGGTTAGCAAAATATTCGATCCACCGTTCGAGCACACACCATGAAGCGACGGGTTTTGGTGAGCGCTCTACTTCCACGAGGCACATCCTGAGATGGGTTCAGTCTCTGGGATTTTAGCATTCAACAACGAAACTTACCGACAATTACCAGCAATAGCAAGTCTGGGGCATGTTAATTACTACTGCACTGCATACTACACAATATTGACAAACCTCTCGTGGTAACAAAACCTGTGCTACTTGAGTATCGGGCAATTGGAGAGGACACGGATATACTCACCGCGGTATAGGCGATCCAGCAGCCTCACATGCTTGGATGAGAGCAGAGCCTGTATACGAACATATCTATGTGTTTAGAAGCAACAGGTACGTCCGTGGTTGGTTTCGCACCCTGTGGTACCGTCACTTCCTTCCCGTCGACCGTCAAAGTGATATCCTGCTGACGGACTGATGTCGATGTAATCGTCCGACGACCTAGACAAAAAATCAGCGATGAAGACCTAGCTTACAGGAGGGAGTCTATAATGCAACGCACTCGCGACGATTGTAACCTTTCCGAGTAAACCCGTAGATGTAGGTCGCGATACCGTAGACACGATACGCAGCATCCTTGTGATGGAATATTATTCTGAGCTCCTCAGAGCCCTGAGCGAGATGGGGAAATTGTGGGGGAGTTGCTCGTCGTTGCAGACGGTCTTGGGCCAACCAGAAACTGCCGATTGCTTTCCCCCCGCTTTTGAAGCGGAGCTAAATTTCACACGGACTTACTCTTTCCCTTCGACAACTCGGACAGCGACGGCCACAGGTTCGTCAAAAGGTCGCTTGAAAGATAGGTGAGTATATATTTTCTCCCTACATGCAGTGCAATCCTCAATTGAGCTGGTGTTGTAGAAGGACGGACTTGGTCTGCACTTCAAGCGAAACATTGTCATCGCAGTCGAATGCAATCGCCTCTGTTATGTCGTATATACGGGGAAAAGTTACTGCTATCCAGAAAGCTCACAAAAACCCACCATTGGATGTTTGCGTGCTTACCATCCATTATCCAACTTGTCCCGACCTTTGGCATATGATCATCGTTGACAGCTTCTTATACAGGGCACGACTCGTGGAAATCTAGGATGCACTGATTGATTGCAGTCTCATATGCCTCATAAGTCTCAGAGCCTGATCAACAAATCCACAACGTTCACTCATTCGATCAATTCGGTCCCGATGGTGGATAGGACACTAGGGTAAGACAGAGCTTGAGTACTTGATCTCAAACCTTCACAGGCGTATCACGATCAATCTCCAAGATGGCAATGCTTCATCACTCTGACTTGAATTTCGCCATATCTGACCCAGTCTCTCTACCTTCAATCGTCTCTCTATTCCAAGATCGTTTACAGCTCGTCCCAAAAGAGATAATATCCCATGCATCAAGTCAAGGCGACTATCACAAGATTTATTTTGTTTCGTTATCCGAAGGACAGGGACGTTGGTCCGGAAAGGATGTAGTCCTACGAGTTGCCAGGTATGTACAACGACTGTCTAGGAGTCCTTTCTCCTCCATTGACGTGGAATTCAGGAAAGCCTTTACTCGGATCAAGACAGAAAACGAAGTAGCCATCATCGAGCTTGTGCGCAAAGCAGGGATCCCAGCTCCCGAGATCCTTTTCTTCGACTCTAACGCGGATGCCGAGGACAACAAACTGGGCTATGAATACATGTGTATGGAACGTGAGGTTCAGTCTTTAGCTTATTCTTCACAGTTTGCCACTGATATTCCCGTCCGGGAAACCTTCCAGGAATTCCGTATTCTTCCTTGTCGGAGACGTGGATGACAATTCCTTCAGAGGCGCTCGACAGAGTCCTAGATCAGCTCGTAGACTTGTTCATTAAGATGTACGAGCTTGATCTCCCATCTGGTCACTTCTACGGCGGCCTGAGAAAAGGGGAAGCGGGACAAATACTCCCTGGTCCAGTTTTAGAGGAAACGATGTGGCAGCTGTTAGTCTATCATTGAAACTCTCGATTTACCTGCCTCTTACTATCATCTCCTAGCCCTGACATCGCGCGATACTTCACTTCGCCGCCGTATCTCCTCATCTCTGAAACATTTACTACCTTAAACCCCACTGGCCCATACGAAACTTGGCCCGCTTACATCTCCGCTTTTATGAAGACATATCACCATATCATCTCTATCCATCCCTCTGTCTCGTTTTTATCTCACCTCCTCATCCCTTTGCAACGGCTTATCTGTAAGTTAGATGCTGACGATGATGTCGAACCATGGATCATGAGATTACGCCGTGAAAAAGGCCTGCAAGGGAAACTCTGGCACCGGGATCTTCATTTTGGTAATATTTTAGCTGATGAAATGGGTGTTATTACCGGTGTTATCGATTGGGAGTTCTCTGGGATTGGGGTATGTATTTCTGTCCACTTCACGCTGTGAATAGATGTTTATTTCGACCATGTCGCTTCTGCTCAGCCTTCCTTCCATTCAAGATCTTCGCCGGTCCAAAATTGCGTGTCATATCTGTCTTGGATTCATAAGAATTCTTCAGTGTCAGCAGTTCCAACTCCAGATATCATCACCACTTGGCCCCCCGAATTTCTGTCGCGTCTGTCTCGACGTTCTCCAAGTATCCATTCTTCGTGGGTCCACGAGTCTGATCCTGCCCGGGTCCTTGGGCAGGAAGGACAGGCACTAAGTGACGTACGAGAATATTTAAGAAGCTGTTTGGAGGTAGGTGTCAGAGGATGGGGGAATCTAGATGCGGCGAAGGGAAAGTGGAGAGAGGCTGTTGAAAGCAAGCTCAGCGTACTTGTTCGCTTATAGTCTCGAATCTCGAGGTTTTCTCGAGGTTACCTCTTTGCAGCCTCTCCTTTGGTGCCACTGCTAATCAACTCAATTCGAGATTTCAATCCTTTATTTTTCGCTACGTTTCTATCGAGCCTAGTAGTGCTTGAGCCCGATATCGACTCTATCCAATTCTTGGATCTAACTCTTGGGATATGTCTTCGAGCTCCCCCCTCGAGCATCCTTGGAGCGTCCAGAATAAGCGCCACATCATCATGCACCATGACTTGATCTAAAGTCCGATCCGATGTGTGCTGGGCATTTTTTTCCATCGTTCTCTCACCTCTCCGTCCTTGCTCCGTCCTTGCTCCGTCCCTCATCATGTAGCATTGATCATCATTCAACACGGAGGACATCGAAGTTGTTGGTTATAACATCGCAATTGGCGATTCGACCCCGTTATCTCCAACTTGATAGCGACGCAATGTTCGGTTCAATTAGAAAGACCAGATAGGCACACCGTTATCCAGGTATGTTCATCTAAGTGCCACTCAAGGAGGGCTGTTCGGTTGCTCATACCCTGAAGCAGCTTCTGAAAGTGCTGATTCTACGTCGCATGATGTGTTCCAGCTTGAAGGATCCAAAGTTTCTGCGACTCTGATATAACAAGTCTTCCGGTGCCTTGCTAGTGACAACGATGCTCAAATTAAGGCTGATAAGGTTGGGATTGTATCACCGCTTTCAGTTCGACCTGTGGTTCTCGTTTTCTGCCAATTATGTGGTCGGGTCAGTCGAGAATCAGGATACGGCTACTAGTAGTTGGTATGTTCATCTACCCGATCCAATGTCTCTTTTTCCCTTCGCTACTAATCTAATCACCAATCCGAACAATGCATATGCCAATCGTAACGTACAAAGTCTTACAAAGTACCACGCGTGTGTTCTCACCGAAGCCTCGTGGTAACCGTAATCTTCATGCTCTCACCCACGCTGAGTTCGATCAACTTGCGTACAAGATCATCATTCGAACAAGCTGGATTAGCTATAGTACTCTGAACCTTGGGGCTCCTACCGGGAGTTTGTGTACTCTGTTTTGGATCATCAATCAGCCTTCAGTCTCGATATATACTGTCGCACTCGGGACACCCCTCGTCGATGTTACAGAACACTTGCCAACCATGTCTGACTCGAGTGATGTCCCTACATTCCCTCCTGGATTTAACCTGGCGAAGTTCGCAGGAGTTGATTACACTCTGTTTGGTAAGTGTCTATTGGGCGCCTTGAGTTGAGCTTGTAGTCTGAACCATCTGGGCTCAGGGTTCATGGTAGATTGCATGTGAGAGGCCTATCGCAGTCAAAGCAGTCTCCAGGCATACTGACCGCACTGATAGTCTCTTTGGTATCGCAGTTGGCCAAGCAATATATTACTATCGTGCGTATGCCGAGGATCGTCGATATATCAAGATTTATGTGCGTGTTCCGGACGATGGAGTCACGACTTGGACTGACCGAGCTACTCCTTAGGTCGCATTTTGCATGCTCTTAGAGACAGCGCATTTCTGTAGTGTTGCTGAAACTCTTCATTTCTGGATGATACTATGCAAAATGCCCGAAAATTACGCGAACTTTCTTGTTTTTCGCGCGTAAGCCTAGTTCACATAATGCAGCGTGCTCACGGAGGCTTATCTGTGAATGTGGATCAATACTTAGGACTCTACTAGTATGTCTCTTCTCTGTTCTCCTCCGAAGCCAAGTTTAACGATTCAAAAGGACTCCTTTTTCATTACTGTGAGATCCTATGCTCAACTGTCATTCATGGCTCAAGCTCAATCTATCACCACCTTTCTTCAAGGGCCTCCTCACGATATTGGTGCATCTGTACGTATATCAGCTTTTCAGATCATTAAGTGAGACCTGATTGTTGTGCCTCGTCTAGTTTCTACGCGTTCAGAGTCTGGCATCGTGAGTATCTGTCTGACCGCACATACTTGGATTTCGATGGTTCACTGACGAGCATAACAGTCAGTCAGAAGAACGTCTATGTAACAGGCCTCGTAGTGAGTTTTTCTCAGACGGAGTAACCGATCCTGGGCTTAAACCTCTCGCATCCAGGTGTTTTTGGCACTTGTGACTTATGGTGAGTCGTGTGTAATGATTTCAGCACCAACTACTCTAATCATTCGACTTTCCTTTCAATCACAGTATTTGGAAATGGTACGTTACCGAATGCATACGATGGCTGGTCTCCTGACATGTATGAATTCATAACGCAGTCCTAGATGGAGATCAGTGCGTGTCCATCTACTTGTTCGAGGTATATTTAGACTGACAATTTTTTGTCCAAAGGACCATAAAGAAGTCAACGGACACTATCCATACCCACTTCAGTCTGGTAAAGACCTATCCATTCAACTATCTGCGTATCTCATCTCCTGTCTATCTCAGATAATATACAGCATCAACCTCTCGGGGGCAGCAGTGACGGACACCGTCATATCCGTCGCTTCGATATACTATCTGCACACCCGCAGAACAGGTTTCACATCGTAAGGCAGACACCTGGACCCGAAAATGCTGCATCTAACCAATCGGCTGGCGTATAGGACTGAGAACGTTATTGATAGACTTATCGTCTTCAGCGCTAACATCGGCCTTGTTACCAGGTCGGTCGATGTTTATTACCACGCTTCTCAATAGATCCTTATCTTTTCTGTTCCTCCAGTGTCAATGCTGTTATCAACTTAGTCTTGGTGCGTGTAGCCCCGCCATCACTCGCTCTACAGGAAACCTTACACTCTACAGTTCGTCGCCCTCCCAAACAGCTACTCCTTCCTCGCCTGGCAGCTCATCCTCGGGAAACGTAAGTTCCCCATCTGTTCTAGCGTCAATGTATTTTGATGATCTCTCCACCCTATCAGTCTACGTGAATTCTATGCTCATGACGTACGTATCTATCCTGTCCAACTTCGGGAAATTCTTCCTCTCTAACCCACCCATCTCTAGACTCAACTGGAGACGCAATTTCCGTAGCACCATGGAAAACAGCAGCAACCACATAGGTCACTCCCAATCATACGCAGGTTACGCGCACACTTCCAATATCATTGCTGTAGATTCTGAGGGTACGTCCCATGACTCCCTTGGCTTTCTATATCAAGTTGACACTAACACGTTCTTGTGTAGTAGAGACCAGGAGGACAAGAGAAAATAATATCTCTCTATCGACGATCCAACTTGCTAGGAGCCGTAAATAAACATCAAATGACACCAGCCGATGACTGGCTTCTTCGGTGAAGCATCTGCATATTGTACTTCTCTCTTCCTACTGTTGTTCATATATCTATCTATTTGTACGACTCGGACGCTTGGGGTAGTGTAACATCTCGATAACTATATAACATGGGACAGTCTCGAGATTTGATTTGCATATCACTGACAGCGTGTGTTCCATATCGTTTCAACACCATACTCGCTCACTGAAAAACCAACGAAAAGAGGACGAACTCTAGGATATACTGCAAGTAGTGTATAACAAAGGACTAATATACGAAAAAAAGAAAACGTAGTCTTTTTGTTTGTCGAGTTCGTTCAAAAAAACAAATTTGTTGAAAGTAATATTATACGTGCTCCATCCTATAGCTAATTCGAATCGATAGCTGGGGTAACCATGATCATTCTAAAATTTCTTTGTCTTTCTTTCTTTCCTTTCTACCACCGCGGAACGAGAAGGGGGCGGGGGTGATTGTCCGAGAGATCTTCTGATGCAAAAAAAGTGACACCCATCTCCTCTATATATGGCTCGCCCACTATCTACAGGGGATCACCACCACGTCCGATAGTCGTGACCTGCGCCACCAAACAGAAATCATCAATCACCACAATCAGGCGAGATGATAAAGGCGAAACGCACCTTGAACCCAATCGCCCTCAATTTTGGCGCATCAAGCAACAACCTACCATCAAACACGAACGCAGGCTTGTTCATGTGAGCGTAGACCTCAGTCCAGTTGATCTCGGTGAACTCCTTCCATTCGGTGGCGATGACGACAGCTTCAGCGTTCTTGGACGCTTCGAGGGCGGAGCCGGTGATGGTGATGGACTTCTTGACTGCAGAAAGGAAGAGGGATGGGCCAGATGATCAGGGGTCGGAACGGGCTAAGCAAAAAAACGGAAACATACTAGTTTCGAGAGGAACGTTGGGGATAGCTTCTTGGAGGTCTGCCCAGATCTGGCTTGCAGGAACCTGAGGGTCGTAGATGGTGACGAGCGCTTTCTCAGAGAAGAAATCCCTGATGAGGGTGATCGCAGGGGATTCACGAGTGTCTCCAGTATCGGCCTTGAACGCGAAACCCAGGACCGCGATACGCTGTAATGCAAACCGTTAGTACAAAGCCTTCAGAGACGAGGAGAACCGCAAACATTACCTTTCCAGTGATTGTGCTGAACAAAGTATCAACAACTCTCTTCGAGAACCTTCTCTTCTGATACTCGTTCATCTCATACACCTGTTTCCAGTACGCCGCGACCTCAGGGAGATGCAGACTCTCACTCAAATACACAAGGTTGAGAATATCCTTCTGGAAGCAACTTCCTCCGAAACCGACACTGGCTTTGAGGAATTTGGGTCCGATACGCGAGTCGAATCCAACGGCGTGAGAGACTTCATCGATGTTGGCACCGGTAGCTTCGCAGATGGCGGAAAGGGCGTTGATGGACGAGATACGTTGAGCGAGCATGGCGTTGGCAGCGAGTTTGGAGAGCTCGGATGACCAGAGGCCGACGTTTAGGATGCGCTGTTGGCTGTTTATATCACGTTGATGTTAGCAAGTGATTCTGGAAAAGGAGCGAAGGGTATACTCACGGAACCCAGTTGGCGTAGACGTCAGAAAGGGATTGACAGGCATCTTTACCGACTTGAGTCTGGAGGGAACCGATAAGGACACGGTCGGGGGAGAAGAGATCTGCGATGGCAGTTCCTTCTGCAAGGAACTCGGGGTTGGAGAGGATATCGAAGCGGCAGTTGGGCTTGGAGTTGGCCTCGAGGATAGTGCGCATAGACTCGGCTGTGCGGCATGGAACTGTCGATTTCTCAACGACGATCTTGTTGGAGGTGGCGACAGCGGCGATGCGGCGGGTTGCGAGCTCGATGTAGCTGAAAGATCAAATTTCATTTTAGGGGAAATATTCAATGAAAAGTCGAAAATACGTCAAAAGATTGACGTTGTGACGTACTTGAGATCTGCAGCAAATCCAGCACCGACACCAGACTTCTTGGTGGGGGTGTTGACACTGACGAAGATAAGGTCTGCCTCGAGGATGCCTTTATCGACATCAGTCGAGAAGAAGAGGTTACGTCCACGTGCTTGACGCACGACGTCCTCGAGGCCTGGCTCGTAGATAGGGAGCTCGAAGTTGGGGCTGTTCCAAGCATCGACACGCGCCTGGTTAAGGTCGACGATGGTGACGGTGATGTGGGGACACTTCAGTGCAATAACAGCACAAGTTGGTCCACCTATAGAGGGGTCGCCATCAGTACTGTAGATATCAGCATCGTCGTTGTGCGTGCTCACCAACATAACCAGCGCCAACTGAATTGTTTTCAAATTTGAATCAGTCAAAAGTAACCGAGATGGTCTGAAAGGATACACACTGCAGCAGATTTTGGTGACTTTAACAGGAGACATGATGGAAGTAAAGGAAAGGAAGGGGTTGGTTGATAGGAGAGAGGGTGAAGTTCAAAAAGAAAGACGGATGTTGAGTGAACGAGACGCGCTTGCAGGCGAGCCGAGACTGGTCACTTTGATGAAACATTTTTTATTCACACTCCGGACGTTCCTATCCGTCGTCACCTTGGCGAACAATTTACACTCTCAAAGTACAGGGTACAAAACTACAAGATTCATTTGGAGAACTACATAGGGGATACCCACCATTACGGGAGGATTGTCGTAAAGAAAGGAGTCGAAATTCGAGTCGAATCGAATCGATGAACGGAAGCGTAGTAGTTTTAAACCATCTTCCCGGGCCCCTAGACGGAAACAAACCCAAAAACTGTGCAGAACTCGAATGACGCGCGTATCCACGCTGCCAACGTCGTCTCTCCATCATCGCCTATCGAGTCGAACGACTTCGTCCCCCCCAGCCAAAATGTGGTAAAAGAAGGTCAACAAATATCGAGGTCGACTGCGCTCGCATATATTCTGACGTATGGGGCACGTATATAAGGCCTGCGTACGTGTAGACGGAGTCTAGAGGACATCGCGATCAGTGTCGGTCGAGCAGTTTGTGCGATATTTTGAAGAGTCAAGAGGGAAGAAGAGTGTCGGCACTTTCCGAAATCTTGTCCTCGCGTCTTCACCGTGTTTCACATTTTCATTTCCAACGGCCACTAGTGCTCCTCATCGTGCTACGTGGCAAATCGGTGAGGACATCATGATGTATTTACAGCCAATCCTTCCGGGCAGTTCCTCGTCGTTCATCAGGATGGCGTGGTTGAGGGAGGAACTCGGGGAGGAAAATGCATCACGAACTTGAGGTGAGTACATACAAACGTTGTCCACTCACGTCTCAACTCATGTTTCTGTCTCGTTTTTCATCAGGGTCCTATTAGCGATCTCAGTTGTCGTTGCGTACTATGATCCAATGCATATCGTTATACAAGGCGTAAATGGCCCGAATCCGAACAACAATGATCGGTGGAATACCAGCTCCGGACTCGAAGACGTACATGCCTAAGAGTGCTGGACTCCGTCTTACATTTTCCCTGTCTTCCAGCCCTTGGGTCGTAAAACATCACGCCAGTCGAAGATCTTAGGCGGGTCACTCATCCCAGGCCGGTCCTTCTTGTCAATCACGCGTACGAGTCATGCCTTTGTCTCTCGCGCTCCACTCCATGCACTCTATCACATACATCTGTGCTATTGTGAACGTGGCGCATAGAACATCACCTTTGGCTGGGATGATCCAGATTTGAAAGAGCGATCTCGGTCTCGGAGTTCGTGCCGATGATTTGCTTGCATCTATTTGATCCGGACGTCTTTGGCGTGGGACACCAAGTAAAATCAAAACTCTGGGACGTTGATGAGAGTCTGAGACGTATTCGACGGTTGGACCGATATCATCAGGAGGGGATATATGAACAGCTTCATGATGGTCTTCGAACGAACACACAAATGTCACTGATTTATCTTGGAGCACGGAGAGGGTTTGCGCTCGGAACGGCCCAATCTGCAATCACTATCTGTACTATCGTCTGACAACGTCTGGATCTAGGACGACGGGACGACTCTGAACTCGCATCATTCGTAGCTCGCTCAATTGAGATCCATTTTATACTTCCGTTCTCCCAAGGAAGCGGAATTCTGGCGACTATCTCCCCTATCTTTTCTACGCCAATACTACTGTGATCTGTTTCCTGAGGGCAAGTCTCCGTGGCAATAGGATCCCCAATGAAATAACAGCCTGCCGATAACTCTTGTCGCCATTCATTTCACCTTCCGATCTCCTGGACAAATCTTTCGTCCCTTATACCCCCTCGTGATCGTCTAGTATCCTTTTGTAGCCATGTATCATCCGTCTCGCACTTTGGTTGCTTCCGGGGCGGACAAAACAGATGGCCTCCTATCATTGAGGACGATCTGCTCCGGCTCCGAACAAATTCTGTGAGCCGCGTTATGTCGCGTTGCTTCGCTCATTGGTGGACAGAATCCGGATCGACAGATCCTCCAATACATAACCCACGCCTGTGAGTACTTGTCTCGCATCAGTACATATCTGGTGAAGGTTCTGTCCATCAGTTTGATACATCTGTTGCGCTGAAAAGGTGCTTGGAGGCTGAAGATAGCTCCGATCCAAGTTCTATATTCTTGGCCATCTCTTTCGTCCAGTCAGAAAGCCTCCAGCTATCGTCCCCCGAGTCCTTCCATCGATAAATGTGGATTTAAGCTTTCCATCCAAGTATGTCTCGGTGATATCATTATTCCCACGTTTCCCCGCATTCGTTCTCGGACATCCCTTTTCTCTCCTATAAACAGCATGAGATTGATATTGCGAAGAGTGAGGATAGTCCTCGGGCTCAGATAAGGTAGTCTACGAAGGCCATGGGGTGTACTTCGATCTGATATAGTTCAGCCAAGTCCTAGAATGCTCCAGAATGTGACCTAATTGCGAAATGATCACGCGAGTCTAAATGTATGGGGAACTCTCCCAGGTGGCGTCAATCTTTGTCGATGTTTCCAAGCCCAGCTATCCTATATAAACTATCCCCAACAGTCCCACCCTTCTTTCCCATCTTGCCTTTGTATAATCCACCCTCCCAAGCCCCAACACCCAAGTCTACCTACCTCACCTCCTGTCTCGCTCTCGTTCTCATAACTTCAATATCTACCCGTCATGACCCGCACCGAACGAGCTATCTTCCCTCGTGCCGTGTTGAAGGACCGTTCAGAGTCCAGGACTGGACTTGACAAGTCCATCCGCAAGCACGGTGCAGGCCCACATAATTGGGGCCGTCTCGAGGATGAGCGCGACCTTGAAGAAGCTGCGTTCGAAGACGAGCAGTTCGACGAGGAAGAGGACCTCGACGATCGTAGCAGTACCTCTGGATGTACGTGTCACTCTCCAATTGTTCTTGCGAGTACAAGGTGCTGAGATCTCTTGTGACTTCGTAGCACCGGAGCGTGTCAACAAGTCCGCAGTTCGAAGGGGCAACTCTTTGACTGACGAGGAGGTCAACACTGCTAAGCAGTTCAGGAAGAACATCCTGAAAGGCAACAGTCAGTGTATCCTACTCTGTCCCGTCTTGCATCCAAGCCTGACCATTCTACCCCTTCTCAAAGACGTTACCCTCTCCGCCATCGCGCGCTCCTCTGCCGCTGTGTCTACCTCTCCCCCCAACAACAGGAGCATCCCGATCGCCGCCGCTGCGGAGGTACGTTTCCCCACTCACATTACCCCATGGTAACACATTGACTCACGTATGTCTTGCGTTCCAGACCCGCTTCGACACCTCTGCTATTTAATCATCCGTCCTCGTTCTCGATCCACACACCCAGCTCTCTCTGTATGTAAATTAATTGTCGAAAGAAGTAAAGTAAAGCCTCGTTTCCGTTAGCCGTATTCAATTCATCTTGTATCCGTACCATTATCTTTCTCATTGTTCCAATTTCCTGTTCACCACTCCCATAGCACAATCAAAATATTGCATTTGTTATCGTTCTGGTGTGGCTGACTGTCTTGAGATGATCTTGGTTATTGCCAAGGTCAAGGTTCGTTGATTGAGAAGGGCTTTGCTTCTGGATTCCATTGTCTTGTTCTCTCAGGCTAAAGTTTGACGTGTGTAACGATAGGCTGTCGAACACAGCTGTAGCGCTATACGAGTCGGCTTTCCTAAGATAATCAGACCAGGAATCTTATTGAGGAAAGAAATCGAGATGTCGAAGAGGTACAAGCCTTATAACGAAAATCAAAAGGAGACGCCGGTAGCCAGTGGTAGGGTAGCCAAAATAAGAGACAACGAGCGCCTCGGCGAGCTCTGATCTATATCGATAGTTGCCTTTCCATCCAATACAGTGTGTTATTCAGATCTCGAAGACATTGCAAATACTCAGAGTATAGATTAGGTGGCAAGTAAGTAAAGCAAATCGATTTCTTAACAAAGGCTCAGCAAATTTACAGACAACGGTAACAAAATTCAGACAAAATCGGGTTACTCGCGCACAAGTACATGCCCCTGAGTCCCCCTAAGGGCGTTCACACATCGAAGGGTTCTCCTGCCACATTTCCCAGGAATTTGTTGGGTTCCCGCGCGAATAGAAGATTTGAGCCCATGGGCCACCTTCGTGCTCGCGCGTCGCAGCCCAACCATCACGTAGAGCGCATGAGCACCCTATATACTCCATCAATAACAAGATACTGACAGCAACGTACAGATTAGTGCAACATTCCTATGTCTGCGAGCAGAAAAAGACCTTACCCTTCGCCATCATAATCGTAGTACTCAAATCCCCTTTCGCTGAGTGGTTGCATTGCCTGTGCAAAATCGAAAAAGACCAGGGATATGGACTCGGGACTGTCGTTCTTGATAAGACGCACGTTTCCAGGGACGACGCTTCCATGTATCACACCTCTTGCGTGAATAGCAAGGAGGGACCATGCGGCTGCGTCTCCCTATTGCTACTATGTCAGCGGGAAGTCACTATCGCAAGGAAAGGTCGATTACCAGTTTCCACTGATTAGCGGGTGTTTTGCCGATGTGTTCAGCATACGCTTTCAAATCCCACCCATGGATGTACTCCACAATAGCGCCGATGACCTCTTCGCCAGAGGGCATAGTGAACTAAAGCAAAGTAGATGGACAACAAATCCGGATCAAAGAAGTCGACAGCCACATACCATATAAGAGCCATAATAATGAGGTACTATTATTCCCTGGATATCCTCTAGTCTCTCGTATGCCCAAGCCTCTGTTTGGGCAAGCTCAGTCGCCGGCTGCCAATCACGATAGCAAGGACTGTCCGGGTTAAAAACTCGCCAGTAGCTAGGGCCGGGAAACATGCATTCGTGAAATAATTTGACAACCACATCTGCCTCGATCTTGGGCTGAGTTTCGCTGGCGACACAAAGCCTTCCACGGTAAACTTGGGCCTGACACGCACCAAGCTGGAGTTCTTCTGTCAAGGTCACCTCCATGAACTTGGGGTCCAAAAGAGACGGTAATCTACGAGGGCGAGCGACTGGCCTGAATTCCGGAGGAAAGGACGGTGGGGGGTGCAGCACTTCAGGCGTAGAACCTTCTGGAGGGTTGGGATCAGAGCATACGCGTACGATAGGTAAAACGCAGGGACACCTGATGGGGTAGTCCCACATTGCGTCTCGTAGCGCCTCCTGGCTTTTGAGAAACTCAGAGAAAGCATTCTTGGCTGGAGGTTCGAAGGAAGGAAACATAGTGTGGACTTCATGTGAGGTTCGGCTAATTGGGCAGTCGTGATTTATATCATCCCTGAGAATAAATCTTCTTGAAATCTTCGCAAACACATTCCTTCCATTATCAGCGCTGCTGCTGTAGAGATTGATTGAGTGTTTTGTGCAAAAAATACAGGCGAGGATTTGTTACTGTACGGCTGCGGCAGAAAGCTTGCCTTTCGATAACGTTGTGTTCTAATACTTGGTTACGAGTCTGCCTTTGGAGTCCATTTATTTTACAATGATGTCTTGTTTCCTGTAAAATTCATGGACACGGAGCTTCGGATTGCAGTTGAAGCAGTTACACACCATTACGGAGGACAAGTCACTGCCACCGATTGGCAGCCAGCAGTTTGAGTAAATACACGCCTTCGAGTTCTTGTATGGAATTCGACTGACATAAAGGAGACTACGTATACCCCAAGATGTTCCTACCTTTACACTACCGAGAGAAGGAGAAGGCTACAATGATGTAGTCCATGACCAATCATAGCATGGCCCATGGGTATGCAGCTGTGTCAACGATTCCCTTGTAGCGAATGTCATACGAAAGTACTCACCTATTTCCCGGCCTATTTCAATCTAGCATCGAGAAACTCAATCACCCTCTTCAGGGCATCCTCGATATGTTCTCTCTCCTTGAACATGTGTCCCTCCCTCGGGTATATCACAAGTTGAGATTCTTTCCCACCTTGCTCAGTTTCGCGTACAATCCCCCTCATGAGCCCGATAGCCTGCGTTACAGGAACCCTTTCGTCTGCCTGTCCATGAAGTATCAAGAGTGGCGTCTTTAGGTTCTTGATATATCGGATTGGGCTTCCTGTTAGGTATTGCGGTTTGTCCGGTGCCCATGGCGCATTACCTCCTAGAGCGGCCTATACACACGTCAATTTTCGAGATGTTGTTACTGGCAGGAAAAAAGAAAGTATTCACCACTCACCTCAAAATCAGGCATATCCGAGGTAATGGCCATACTGCCCCAATCGGTCGGACCAGCGCCTACAATACCTGCCTTGAACTGGTAGTGTTCTTCTTTCACAGGGGGCCTTGTACATCCCCAAGCGGTAAGGAACCCTCCTTGGCTCCATCCTGCGATGGCGAGGCGATTGGGATCAACGATGTTCTGTTTGATGGCTTCGATTATCATTGTATGAACGTCATCCCAGTCCAGGGTTCCCATGCCACCGTTGGCTGCGGTAGAGAATATATCGCCGCGGCCTGAACCTTTATGATGGGGAGGACCTTGTGTAAGAATAGGAAGGGGAGGAGAGTGAGCGTAAGACTGACTTCCTCGATAGTTTGGAGAGAGCACTAGATAGCCATGTGTAGCGAGGTATATCCTCCACCTGGAAAACGCTGAGAAAATATGCATAGAATCGATAGGTAAGGTGGTACTCGACTTAACAAGTTAATTGACTGACACAAGACCAAATCGAATGTATCTCGACTGCAATGACAAAGAAGGATGAGCATCTGTACAAGCACTGTAACATAAACGACACGAACCCATACGGCCCTCCGTGAGGCACGATCACAGCTGGAAGTTCTCTCCGAGTCGTGTTTGCGTTCTGGGCAGACTCGAGTAATCCACTGGTAGGATAAGTCATGATCCCTTGGAGGGTCTCCCCATCGGAACCTGTCCAACAAAACTCCTCAGACGTGATAAATTCCTTCTCAGTGAACCAGGCATTGTGAGACGACAACTTGACCAAGTCCAAACGGCTTCCCCCAGCATCGAGACCTCCACACCAGACATTGCCAGCTTCGTTCGATACGGATGAGCTCCTCAGAATGGCATAGATGTACCGTTCACCATGGGTATGTTGGATATCCCAATCCAATTCGTTGAAGGCACTACTGTCTTCAGCAGTATTCAGGACGGTGAACTGACTAGATGTTGCATCATCCAACGATTCGGACGCGGAGTCAATGATGCTGATCCGGGTATGCAGACCATCCGCTACCGCCACTGCGATTTGGGATCCATATCCTAGATCGACGACAGCTTCGGCAGTGTTATTTATTCCGAACGCTATCCGCGACGGGGAGACACTTGTGCCAGATTTGGAATGTGATTTCCAGACCGCGTTGGCTGATGTCCCATTGTCAGGCGTGACACTCTGGATGTAAAATAGGTCCCCTGATTTCGTCCATACACTACGACCTGGTAATCGAGGATGTGTCGTGATATGACGAATAGAATCAGTAGCTATAGCTAGATTGACTTCATCGAACGTCAGTGGGAGCGTGATAACGAATTCCTGTACGGGGAAGAAGTCGCTTTCGAGATCGGAGGATCGCTTGAGTCTATATAATATCTGCGAGCTATCTGGACTCCAAGTGATATTAGAATGAACGTGGAAATCGACCGAGATCAGAGTATGAAGCCTTGATTATAAGGAGGGGGGTTATCATCCAATATTGCGCGCTTCATAAACGGTACACTCACGCGTGGGTTCTGAGATCGATTACACTCAGCCTTCCAAACTTTGTCTTGTCCCCAAACACGATAGGGTCTACTGCTGTCGTCCCCTCTACAGGCTCATCGGGACTGGTGAACGCGATAAAATACCCGTTGGGAGACACGTAGAATGAAGAGATGCCCTTCTTGTTAGAGATCGGTGTAAGTGGGATCGGTTCTCTCGCAAACGGAGCAAGTATGAATCGATAAATCTGATCAGCATCTCCAGGTGCATGTCTGTCCGACAAGAAGAATATTTCTGCTGGTTTGGATGTATCCGGGTTGAATTGAGCGCTATGATCATGATAGGTCCCGCTGGTGATCTGAACTGCGCTGCCGGCCTTGCTGGTTTCTGCTATCCAGAGAGCAGACGTGATATGTTTTCCTGGCTTGGAAATGGGGCTAACGGTGTAGACGACTCTGGATGCATCTTTGGACAATTTCAAGCCAGAAATTGATTCCGATGTTGAGATATCCGCTGGTGTGAGCGGCATTCAAGTCACGGTTGACTCCGAGGACAGAGGAGGGAATAAGTCTTGCGACGCGTGACTGATGATGTGACCGATCGCAAAACCGACCCACGCTCTGCGGGTCACGGTCACGGACGCAATTCGAATCTCGCCCCCGTTGCCCGAGCACACAAAAATCTCAACTTCGAGCGACATCAACGCGTTATCAAAAAAGTAGGAACAAAATGGAAGACAGCCTAGCCGAAATCCAGGTAATTCAAGCTCTATAAAAGAAATCCCTCATACCTCGGTTGATAGTGTCTATCTTTTACTCCTAAGTCATTGCGCGATGGTACTCTTCAGCGTCAAGACTTGGAGGCCTGTATCACTGCATTTGAGAAGCTCGGCGCCTTGGGCATTAGGAACCCGCAACCACATCTCTTGCCTATAATGTCTGTTTTCCATCTCCAATTGGACCCGAAGAAAATTCCTCCCTCAACTTTTCCCGGGTCCAAAAATCACGAATTTAACGTTATCCGTTCTCTATGCGCGTTGGATGCTATGTTCAGGATTTCGATCGTTCACCGAGGCAGCCCTGTCTGGCACGACGTCGTTCGCGTTTGGACTCAGTTATGGCCGACTCATATATGGAAATGGGTGGACTATCTCTCGCGTTACATCGAGGACAAAAAAAACGTCAGCTACAGGCTTCCCATCTTCAAGGCCATTGTCGACATCCTTTACCGTTTTGGAGCCGACCCAGGTCCTCTACAGGAGGTGGTCAAGTCAAAAGCTGTAAAATTGCTGGCGAGATTTTGGTACTTGGAAGGCAAGGATCCTGACTTCAGTCCTTGGATCCCCGATAGCGATAGGCGGAGTGGTGCCGTGACAACTGTCCTTACTATATACATGAGAGCTTCTCTGGAGAGTGGGGAACTCAACTGGGTCGACGCGGTCATCAGTCCAATGGGAGGGACCGTTGCTGATGTAGCGTCTGTTGCCGTTCTCAAACTTCGTAGCTATATATATCGAACTCCGGTGGACTACACTGGTATTGAAGCGACCTTAGACCTCATGATCGTTCTAGCGGGGCATCTCCCCATCCTCCATGCTCTCCTCGCGCAGAACTATCCTCGCTTGGTCGCAAACGCTCTTGCAGCTTTACCCACAGCTTTACCCACAGCTTTACCCACAACTTCACCCACAAGAATCAATTCCACCCCCGACAGCCCTCGTCATTTGATCTCTTGCATCCACTCGTGTGCTCACTTTCTGGACATGTCTTTAGGCGCGACGAACGGAATTGACTGGGCCATCCAGATTGTCGAGGCCCATGTCCTCACATCACTCCTGAGACTTCATCCGTGGATGGACCAGCTCATCACGTCCCACCCCACCGGGAATGCCGTCGTAATTCTTCTGATCCAACTGCCTGTCTACCTCATCTACATTTCTGTCCTCAAGCCGGTGCAGAAAGCGTTGACAAGAATCACTGAACTTGGTCTTGAATCTCAAATCCCGAAATCAGGACCGTTCTGGACGGCTTGGGCTAGATTTAAGAGCATCGTGGAGGATCGTTTGAAAGTCAATGCGGATACCAAGGTCACCTTTTCAAATCGCCAAAGGTCTTGCAGCAACAACGAGGTCTCTCTATGCTCTTTCAAATGATCGCCCATCACTGACCATCTGATTTTGTTAGTGCTCCGAGCGTGATTTTACGAATGACTTTATGCGGTGTGGCGCTTGCTCCGAACGCTTTTACTGCAGTAAATCGTGTCAAAAATATGATTGGAAAGAAGGCGGACACAGGGAGGTATGCAAGAAGCTAGTACAATGGCGGCAAGGTGATTCGGCGCAAAGGACTTGGAGGTCTTACAGATCACTTATACTCTCGTTATTATCCAGAGGGCAAGATATTTCCGCTCTCAAGAAGAGACTTGCGCTCCGCGAACAAAGTTATATCCGAAGAATTAACCCGACGTTCGAAAGAAGTGTGCAAAGCCGCAATAGACCCACAATATGTCCTACCCGTCGTCGAGTTCCTCTATTCGTCGGTTCCTCCTGGTGTCACTATCAGCTCTGCTGCTGACTCTCCTCCGGACAACTATGACACAGATCAAGGTGTCCGCCAGCAATGGGATGGGATAATCTCAGAAGCGAAGAAGCGTTATAGCATCATCAGCCCGATCGTCATCATACGCGTATACTTGCCAGTTGGAGAGGCTCACGAACTCATCGTCCGAACGATTGCGATAGATCTCCTGGGCAATAGCCCGAGCAAAGACTTTGGGACTGAATGGGACATCAGCTGTGCGGAAATAATCTCAGAAAGCGGCAACGAGGGAGACGAAGATGGAGAAAGGTTGCGTATGTTGATGCAAACGATGGGATTGTGAAATGCGAAAGAGGTACGTCTTCATTTTGTCGTCTGCTTTGTATTGAATATAATCAGTTTTCTTGATTATGAGCCAGATACTAGAGACGGCATCGTGTCAAGTGAACGGTTGACATTTTTTTCCCTACGCAGAGGTTCTCTTCTCTCCATATTCTACAGTCAAACAGTGCGAAGTAATCATATCAATAAATTCGCCAACGCACTCGTGACGGAGCCAGCCCAAGAAGAGTCAAGAGCACTAAAATTATTCTCAGGACAGACCAGATTTGAAAGTACTACCAATACATATGATGCTAGAATTCCGACTAATAGTAAGTGATGCGTATAATAGAGAGTGCGGATCGTCTGATAGAAATCGATAAAGAAAGAGAGAGCGGTAAAACATGCCAGAACCAAGGCCTGATAAAGCCCAATTTACATTCCACCCCACTGCCCCGGGTATCCGCTTTGCTGCTGCTGCTGCGGTGGCTGCTGTTGCCAACCTCCAAACGGATTTTGGTTCGGCTGCGAAAACATTTGTTGTGTTCCTGGAGGTCCAAAATTCGAAGGGGCACCATAAGGCGAGGCTGATGGTTGGCCCATCGATTGCATGAAGTTGTTTTGACCCAGTGGGGGCTGGGCGGTCTGGGTTGGGAAGTACTGTTGTGGTTGTTGCTGCTGGATGTACGGTGATGGTTGTTGAAACGGTGGCATTGGCGAAACATTTGTACTTCCCTGCCCATTCAGCATTCCAAATGGAGCATTGGGTATCGTAGGGGTCGAATATTGTTGTTGTTGTTGTTGTTGTTGTTGTTGTTGTTGTTGCTGCTGCTGCTGCTGTTGCTGCTGCTGCAGGAATTGGGTGTTCTGTGAGGGGAATACAGGCGAGGGATTGTTACTGTATGGTTGCGGTTGCTGTTGAAAGGGGTTGAGCATGTTTGTATTCATGCCTGACCCGGGGCCGTTGTAGCCTTGGGTAAACGATGGAATGGGGGAGTTGCCAGAAGTCATCGTCATCTGGGTCTGGAGGGAAGATGAATAACCGGGACTGATGGATACGCCATATTGATTTGGATTGTTTGCGGTCAGGTTCGAATTAGGGATGTTGAACGGTTGTGTAGGTTGCGCCATTTGGAGAGGGAGAGACGCGTTGGAAGTTGGGGTTTGGAGAGATACGAGGTCATTCCATACTTGGCTTTGTGGAGGCTGAGGCGGGGGCAATGTCTGGAGTGGGGGCTGGGCCTGCGAGGAAAGTGGTTGCGATACAGATCGTGGTTGGCCTGCTTCTGTTTGCGCCATGAGACCTAATGCACGCGTAGTGTTACCGGGAGCGGTAGTAGATGGCCGGTGCTCAAGTACAGCGCCAAAATTTGGTTTCTTGGATAAGGATGCAGGGAGACCCGCTGTTGAAGGCGCAGGCCGAGTACGGGGAGCGACACTCGATGCTGATCTCGAAGGGCCAAGGTGAGCAGCCACAACTGCCGATCTATCGATGAAGCGTTTGTATTCGTATTTAGCTAATGGAACCATAAAAGATCAGAGGAATGTAGATGATAAGAGAGATATTGAAACGAACACCGGATGTACTGTTCGAGTTCGCTGTCCCTCTCAGACTCCATCATAGGTGGAGGGGGTGGATGGCGAATTTCGTTAGGGTTGAAATGCTGGTTGGACTTGAGATTTCCATTATTTCTCATGTTCTACAAACGGCCAAGCCATTTAGATACGATCGTTGTGTCAGAAAGAATGCATGCTCACTTCGACTTGCTCTTTCGTCCATGAGTCAAGCGTCAGACTCTTCCTAGATGTAGCGCATTGTGAGCTAATGCATGTATATGGTAGCATAGTACATACACTTTCGTAACGTGAGTGCCGATCTTTCGATGTACGCTCGCACAGTTAACACTAAAGCATATTAGATCAGTGATCCTTCTGTTCTATTCAACGAAGTGATGGAGTCGTACCATATGAATATTCCTAGATTATGGGAGGCCCATCGAGGGTTCCTAGCTTTACAGTCTGCACATATATCTGGAATAAAGGTCAAGGTATGTTCACTCGAGCTGCTGTCCGTGTAACTCACCATTCCCAGGTTGTGCAGCGATTTCCAGGACAGCTTTTTGGTTTCTCTCGACGGTGATTTTGTTCTGTCCAGACATGCGAGAGTATTTCGAGGAATATCGACGAGATGAGAAGAACTAGAGAAAAACGAGATGGAGATTCGGAAAGATTTGTGTGTTGCACTTGAAGGAAAACAAAGCATCCGGTTCCAAATCCAAAATGGACTTTGCAAATTGATCGGAAGCTTTCTTCCCCACCTCATCTTGTCTCGAATTATCATGTCGCTTTCAGAAAATGCAGTCGCAGGCCCATCTGGAACTACAGGATCGCCTCAATCCGATACAAAGGCATTGCAAGCATATAAATACTATCCCTTTGACACGGACCAAACATACCAGGTGCGGTACAACGATGATTTATACTTTGGCATACTCACAGTATACCCTCTTGCAAGGAAGGCCTCCAAACTCTTCTGGCAAATGGATCTTTGACTGGAGAACCGGAGGCGAGGCAAGTTGAAGTGCTCCGGCAGACGCGAGTCTTTTTCTTCAATCGGTGAGTTCAATACTCATGAAGTAGTGATTTGCAACCAACGTACTTGTTCACAGTCAATTTGGGAGTTCTATCACAATGGAAGAGGCATACAGATGCGAGAATGACCTTTTAGCGGAGTCAAAGCCTGCTCCAACCAGAACACCGGAAGAACCGCACACGTTATCATACCAGGAGGTGCAGGATCTCATCTCAGCTGGCCGTATGGACGAGATACCTTTCAACAAGAAGATACCAGACGCCTTGAATGTATGTTGCAATGACTCACTTGTTGATCTCGCCTTCACAGCCCATAATCTTTAATGTAGGAAGCACCGCCTAGCCAATCAGTGGCCCCTTGTAGGAGGAAGCCTTGGGAAGGTGCATCGACGCAGTGGTAAGAAAGGTAGAAGTTTGAACGAGTGTATCTTCAACAACTTGACTGTAAATGGATCGTGTAAATTAACCGCTAGACGTGCAGAAAGGCAACAGCATGTGTATATGTCGACGACTCGAAAACTTGATTTATGTATGTACATTTCGCCCTATAGAAACACACGTTCGAGGGAAAGGTGGAAACGAAAGAGAAAGAAATGATATAGAAACGACGTGAAAGCTACAGACCGAGAAAGAGCAAGTGTTGCATAGCTAGCTATGTCGCCACCAATACCGATATACGCGTGTCCAGCCGATACTAAGGAAGAGCAAGGGTGAAAAGGACACTCGAGAGTAGATGCAGACACGAGCATAAAACTCCAGAAACCGATTCGAGGGACGATAGCTACGACTCTTTGGAAGCAGGAACAGCTAACGAGGTAACTCTAGTCGCAGCTGAGCAAAGATCATGACGATGAGACGAAGACGCCTGGTTTGTGCGACTGAAGCACAAAATCGCAGTGTAAACGATGAAAGGGAAAAAGTGAGATCCCGAGGGAAACTTCTGCGTTCCTCAGCCGTTGTTTCCCCAGCCTTGCGAGAGCGAAGGAGGGGAGAACGTTTGTCCAAGCCTAGGATCGTTGTAGGACAATTGTCGATTGTGATGATATCCTTGAGGAGGACCGGACCCATATATCAATTCTGGCCTGAGGTGAGGTGTCACCGGAGAATGCGGATACATAGGAGGAAAACTCGTAGGCGCAGCGATCGGACGTTGTATGGGATGTTGCTGGTATGAATACCTGTATGGGTCCGGTGCGTACTGATTACGCCGGTCAGATCCTTGAGAATTGGGAAGAGCAGACATAGAAGGTGCTCTCTGATGACTTGAAGGGACAGTGGCGAAATGTGGTTGAGACGCGAATGGAGCCGAGGGGAGTTCACTAACTAAGTGGCTTTGAGAGTTCTGCCTGCTATCATATGACGACGTCCATATTGACTGCGAATTATCTTGCGATTGCAGCTGCGATCCTGGTACTTGTGACTGTGAAGGTTGTGTCGGCTGAGGCTGAGATTGATATCCATGTCCAGAATGACTGACAGCTCCAGCTCCAGTAAACTTGAAGGACTGATCGTCGAGAGATGTCGACCAGATCGAATGACCAGGCTTGTTCGGCGGTCCCGATCCGAAAAGTAACTGGGGTTGAGCGGCATAAGATTCGGGTGGAGTCCTGACGTTTCCCAAATTGGAAGAAGTTCGAGGCAATCCCATGACATTATTTAGAAGGTCCTGAGCAGTAGTTGGGGTAGGGGCAAAAGAAGATACGTGCTGATTCTGAGTAGGAGAGAGTGTGCGTGGGCCTGTTGGACTGAGCTTGACAGGGGTCAATGGGCTTTGAGAAGACGGCGGAGATGGGACCACGGGAGAAATAGTCACCCTGCCGGCGAATGATCAGGATGTTGTGAGTAAGGATTGGAAGCTGGGTGAAGACACACCTGGGATCCCATACAATCTCCTCGTCACTCTCTTCGGAACCATTCAGAACCTGACGGAAAGCATCTCCAACAGGGTCATCAGTTGCTTCTGTCCTAGCGTCCTCGTCCAATTCTGGGATTCCAGAGAAGTTGTCCCTGATCTCTGTCAACAACTGGTGTTGAACAAGTGCACTTTCCGATCCTCTGACCTTCACGGCCTCGATTCCTTTCAAAACGAACCGATTACCATATAGAGCGATTGGAGAATTCTTCATAACTGGCGCATTAGAACGAGATGTATAGCTTGAGAAAGTATAAACGCACCTCCATCTCGACTATATCTCTTGCATCGAGCAACAAATCCGAGATTCTCATTAGTTGCTCTTCATTTGGATGAACCTCCTCCCGAGTTTGAGACAGAGCCATTCCTTCAGCGCTCTCGAGAACATGAGGTGACCTGGTCTCACCCATCATCTTGCGCAATGGTAAAAACCCTCTCATCTCTACATCTTCTTCCAAAGGCGCTTTCAAGGACGGTAGGCGTTTCATTGGGAAAGCTCTAGACAGAGCGCAGAAGAAACGCGCATAGGTGTCCCAGAATTGTGCCACAGCCGGACTACGACCTTCGAGCTGATCCTGCTTGGTGTTAGTCGAGATCATAGCAGTTTCGTTCTGCATAACATATTTGTAGTTGGCCTTCAACCACTTCCCAGCAATTCTTAAGGCAGGCAAAGTCCGTCGGAACGCCGCAGTGATCCGCTGTGCTAGATCATTTTCGGAATCCGCATCTTTTGGAGGGGGTTCAGCGAGCTCTCGAACACCAATTTCCATCAAAATTCGATGAAGCGCGAGGACATGCATGAAGATGCGCATTTCCATTGCAGTAGCAGAGGGAGCCGGAGACGAGATCTCAGATCCTGACCGCGTATTGTTGCTCGCCAAATCCGAATCGCGGACCATCCGATATTTATATAGAGCACCTTGAGAGAGAACGATAGGTTTCGAAACCATTTCAATCGGGAGATGGCGTTCAGATACCAGGGCCTCGAAGTCCTTGCAGACATTTTGGTCGTGGCCTGGAGATACGAGATCCATTCTGGTGATGATGATACGTCAGAGATGACTGGAGGTAAAGAGTAGATTTAAGACATACTTGTCGACGCCCAGCCGCCAGAGAGCATGCAGGACAACAACTTTCTCTTTAAACGCATTGATCCGGATTATGGGCGGCACATTGGCAGTGGTCTGTTCATCATCGTGGTCCTTCTCTCGTTCTCTTTCCCGTTTTATCCGAGCCTTCCAAAGATCCAGTGCTTTATTGAGGACGGTTATCATGTTCTCCGAAGCAGTGTCATACGGCTGTCGAACGCAGAGGGCACGATAATAATGGAAAAGCGACAAAAATGCGTCCCTCTGATATGACGAAAGTATAGCCAGCTGGTGCGACGCATTCCCATCATACGGCAATAGAAGTCGCGCATGTTCGTAGCATTGCTGAGCCTTTTCATAATTCCGCATACGTGGGATGTCTTCCAGTCCTCCCGCTCCACCTCCCCTCCGGCTCTTGTTCCTAGACCGAAGGGGTCCATTATCCTCCTGGCCAGCCTTGGGACGTCCCTTACTCTCATTGTATAGTTCCCTGTATCGTGCGATATCACCTAAGCAGATCAATGCTTTACTTACAATCGCGAGTCGGCCATCTCGGTCGGCAGCGGTCTTGGGCACTAAAGATACGGTGCTGTCCTCGTGAGGGAACTGGAAGTGATTTCGAACGTTCGGGGTGCCTCCGGAATTTCCGCTAGCATCATCATTGGTAGTAGAGATCCCTAGATCCCTTAGGGCTGTTTGCGCTTCCACCAATGGGAACGACCTTCCGAGACGAACGACTAGTTCCGTCCAGAACTTCTCTTCATCTGCGAGAAATTGACGGAATCGTTGAAGAAGTTTTCTGTACTCCACTGGACCTGGGCCTGACGAGCGCTGCTGGTGGCGAAAAGCGGGTTGGATGCTCTGTTCGAGGGTAGCTAGTCGTTGTTTGTACTTTGAGATGAACGCATATGATGTCTGCATCCATAAGTGGGTTTCCACGTCCTTGGACTCCTTTGCATAAGGATGAATGAGAAGAAGACGAAGATACGGCCTGCGTAGACTTTGAAGTGGGTGCTGAGCGGTTAATTCCCCTTTTCCCTAGCAGTAAGATTGGTACGCATACCTCCGGCGCTGAAATTCAACATCCCTATCCCATGGATCACGGGTATTCAGGACATCTTTCAAGCTTTGCTGAAGGCTCTTGGCCTCTCTACGGTAGAATTAGTGTCGAGAGAAATGAGGAATCTACATCAACAAAATGAATAAGCACCTGGCAACATGTGAAGCCTGGTCAGACATCAAGATTTCCTGAGCGATATGTTATCTTGAAGTCGAGGTTTACTTGTTACAGATCCATTTCATGGTTGGAGGTCTGGAGGTGCGGCGTTGTCGAAGAGAGAAGACAAGTCGAATAAGCGTGGGAAGACTGCAGCTAGACATGTGGACTGCTGTGGACTCAAACTCAACTCACTTAGACCCGAATAGCAATATCACGAGCGGTTGAGAAAAGTTGATACATATACATGCGGATGACAGTAGTTGTGCAGTCAAGAATCCAGCCAGGAAAATCAAGAAAATGAGGACGAGCAGGTCCTCAGTCATCCTCATCGTCGTCACGTCCTCCTGGTCTGAAGAGCGCTAGGAGTTCCTCAACACCAACCTTCATGCCCTTGATCTTATCTCCACTTAATGCCGCCTTGGCAAGCTCCCGTTTCTTTTCCTGTAGTAGCAGTATGCGATCCTCTACCGTCGAGTCGATTTTCAGCTTGAATATATTGACGTCGCGTGTCTGGCCGTAACGATGAGCGCGATCGAATGCCTGGTCCTAGAAGCATGACAAGATGTTAAAACCTGAGATGACAGGGAGAATTATGTTTGGAAGGATAAGACTTACCTCAAGTGCCGGATTCCACCAGAGGTCGACAAGAATGACGTTATTGCACGATGTGAGGTTAAGACCTGTCGCGCATATCAGAACGGCAGTAGTTAGATACCAGGATGATGAGACGAACCAGTGCTTCCAGCCTTGAACGAGATCAGGATGCAGCGCGTCGTGTTGCTTGTCTTGATTTCGGACAAACTCGCCTCTCGATCTACCTTCGACATCGACCCATCATCTGTAAAAAATCATCAGGATCAGTTGAAACGAAAAGAGTTCTAGACAGAAACTTACATCTAACAAATTCAATTCCCCGCTTCTTCAAGAACGGCTGGACAAGGTCCAGCATAGAAGTGAATTGTGAAAAGATGATCGTCTTTTCCTCCCCGTTTGATCTCACATCGATCTCGCTTAACAACCGTAAGATTGTGCGGATTTTCGCCGAGTCGAGTAGACCATCTTCAACATTATGCTTATCGGCAGCCTTGATGGCCATAGGCACGCAATCGACGCAATGTTTATCGTAGGGGGCCGATCCGGTATTCTTTGTAGAAAGCCTGACCGTGCAACGAAAAATTAAAGTCCATGATCAACCGTATAGAAGTCCGGAACAAAACTTACTCAGTCAAGCAAATCTGGCATTTGCGAGTCACGCCCATCTGCCCGAAAGCCGCTGCAAGGTCGTCTGCATCATCAAGACCAGCACTTTCTGTCTGCCCAGCCTTAGCCGCCTTGGGATCAACAGCTTCAAGATCCTTCGTATAGTCCGCTGCCACAAGAACGGGGTGATTGCATGCTGTTATGTAGTATGTCAATGAACGACCAAATATCAATCCCGGATTTCGCAAGACTCACCTTGCCGCAACCTCAACAACAACACCAAAACCGAAGTCATGTTTGCCTTACTCTGCGCCATCAACTTCTCAATCACATCCCCCATCTTCGTCTCCAATGCAGTATAGAATGCGCGCTCACTAGCATCAAACTCGCAAGAAACTACTGCGATTTTACGATCTGGTAGCTCAATGATCGCCTTTCCATTGAATTGCTGGTCTTTCGTTCGGCGAAGCATAATTTGTTTGAGGACGACTTGCAACCTCTTCATAGCGCGATTGGCCCCTCTCCCACTCTTCACTGGTTTTGCGATCTGGTCGTTGAAGGTTGACCAAGTAGATAAGGGTTTGATCCGTAGGAACTTGATCAACGAGTATAGTTCCACAACATTGTTTTGCCTGTAGTGAATGAAATGTTTTGTCAACGACAGCGAGGAGAAGGAAGTAGGAGTACATACATCGGTGTGCCGGTAAGACACCATCTGAACTTTGCTTCGAGGGCACAACAAGCAACGGCACGATTGGTCTTTTCGTTCTTGATGTTATGTGCTTCATCTGTTCAACAAGTAAGCTATCGATAGACAGGTCATGTATTCATGAAAGTGACTCGCCTAAGACCACCCTCCACCACTTGAGATGAAAGAGGGCATCCTTCTTCTTGGTAGTCTTCTTCGAAGCCGATACTTTCCTCCCTTTGACCGTCCTTCCAAACGTCTCTGAGTCGTCATCCTCGTCCTCGTCCGAATCACTAGACCTTTTCTTGGATTTCGATTTCGCTTTTGGCTTGCTGGACTCGTCCTTGGCAGGTGAACTGTACGAGTCGTACTCATTGGCAATGATGTCGTATGTCGTGATGACCATATGGGCGCGTCGCAATACATCAGGGTCTATAGCACGTAGGGATCAGCTTTGGGTAGATGGATGAACGAGGATGGAATTTACCGGTAGTTCGGGAAGGGCCATGATGTTGAATTACCTTCAAGCCTTTGGTCATCCTCTTGGTCTCGTCTTCCCACTGTCCAACAAGCGACAACGGGCACACGATTCTTTGGACACATGAGCACTCGAGAGTGCATCGAATAAAGAAAAGCGACTCACAATGTGGGCGCATCCCATCCATCCTCCGCGTCCGATTTCTTAGCACGCCCTTCTGAGATTCGGGCGAGGGTTTGTATGGTTTTACCGAGACTGACGTAGGCGTGAATGAACGATAGGAACATACAACACTGGTAACTCACCCCATATCATCAGCTAGAATGCCACCAGTCCTCTTCTTGGTGATATCCTCCCTTTCTCTCATCCATTTCCGTCCCTGTATTTGGTGAGGAAGCAACTGGAACTCCTCTCTGAACCCTTTGACCACAGCATCCGCCATATCAATCTCAGTGTCTTCCTCGATGGCACCTTTCATAAGATCTCGCAGAGCCTTCTCAGCTTCTGCAGGAGACGTGTACGCGTAGTCATCATGAATGTCGGGCAGATCAATGGTCTCTCCTCCTAGTGGACGGTCATAAACGCGATCCAGTTGTAGATCTTTGTTAGACGGTATGTGTATTGGTTTAGATCGGGTATTCTCTATCGGCAAAGGAAGGTTCCTTGGAGGATTGGGTTTTGCGTAATAAGGTTGTGGAACAGGGAACGCTGGTGTGCCTTTGTTGAGATGGTCGGGACGTGGTTGGAAAGGAATAGCTGCAGGCATGACGTTCGCCTTCTGAGCAACCATTCTGCTCAAGGTCGCGTATCAGACATGCTTCTGCGTAAAATCTCAGCCTTCACAGACCTATGGTTTTCCTCTTCTGGTTCTTCATCTGACGAATCGATGATAATCGGACGATGACCCCTAGGGCGATGAGCCTGAGCTTGAGTAGTCGAGCTGGATTCGGCGCTAGATGATGTTGAAGAAGACGAGATGCTCTGAGAGATATATAAGCGTTAGGGATATCAGTGAAGGGTAGGTAGAACGTGCTATTATTTCATGTGGAGGCCTCGAGGCCCTAGGAGCGAGCTCAGGATACAGATTGGCGTCTTGAGCCAGTCTTCTTCGCCTTTTCACGACTCAAGCATCAGCAATTAGTATATACACATGCTTATAGATCTTACATAGCTTCGGCCATTGCTGAATCAAGGGTGAATGGGCGTGAAGAAACAGACAAAATGGAAGTTTTGGACAAAGTCCAAGTTCAACCGACGCGATTTATAGAGTCACGGTCACGTTGCTCAGCGTGACTCATCGGTTCGCGACGAAAAACAAGAACAAAAAAACTCTTGAAGAAATCTCTGAGAAGGCGAACAATGCAGCTCATAAGGGGGCTACGCATTTACATAGTTCAGTTAGCAACCGTACTCATACAATGTTATTTGCCGAGATAACGTGTGTTTTTGAGGCTTCGAGACTCCTTCTCTCCGCCCATGTTTCAAAGAAACCTAATCAAAACCTGGCGAGTCGGACGTTATTGGGAAATGGAACTTTCGAAAAATGTCTTTCCCAACAGAGAGTCCAATACCTGGGATAGCCATGCAAGTTCCAGGCTGGTAGTCAGGCTTGTCCTTGGGGTATAATGAGATTTGGATCTGAATTAGGATGTCGTACGTGTCACCTCCTCCTCTTCACGTGACAGTCGCTGAGATGTCTGTTCGACAACTCCCGCGGAACACAACGAGCTGGAGTAAGCACACCTATTCAACTGACGGCCCGACATCTTGTTGTGCTGTCGTGTGGCGTACGCTCCGTGTTAGCCCAAGCAGGGAACGTGTAAGTCTCCCACTCCAACTTGTTTCGGTTCCAGATTACGATTTCGATCTAATAAGTCCCGCCATCAAGTCGAAACTATTACCATCTGGTTGCAGGTCGATGAACCCGTCTTCTGCAGACCCGCCCCAACCAGTCCTCTCCCGTACAGTCCTCAGTAAGCCATGATCAACCGTGATTCCCACTATCCTGACCTTAGTCGGAGGCGTCGTAGTCTCTAGGGTGACCAGCTGATCCCTGCATCACAAGAATGAGAACTGAGCGAGCGAAGACACACAAGGCAATCAACTTACGAATGCAACCACCGTTCGAGATACAACTCCATAAACGGTTCAAATGACCCACCACCTCGCAAGAACGTATCCCACATCGGTTCGAATCTAGCCATTATAGCTGCTGCGGTGCGTTCCATGCTCAGAGGACGCTCCTTGAGTTCTGGGGTCAACTGTGACAGCGAGGTGATAGGCGGAGCATTGAGCACGTTCAAGCCACTTCCTGTACAACAGCACGAGATGAGCTAGACTCAACCCAAGAGGGACGAAAACATTAACCAATGACGATATCAACCTTCCCACCTCCCGAGAAACTAGTGTTCACGAGTATACCACCAATCTTCTTCCTCTCGCCCTCTGAACCTACTGCGTACAGATCGTTGGGCCATTTAATCCGCGTACATTGTCCCCATTTCGGTCCCAACACAGAATCGTCTCGGCAAGCTTCCACGATAGCAAGTGCGAAAAGATATTGGATAAAGACCAATTTGTTCGCTGGCAGGTACGGTAGGGTCGTAGATGTAGACAACGTAGATACGCGAAGGACAAGGGAATATTGCAGGCATCCGCTTGGGGAAAGCCATACGTTGGAACCACGCCCCCGGCCGGCGAGTTGATGAGATGCTAATGAAAGGAAAGGTGTTGGAAGGGCAGAGAGTAATCGCGGATTCCTGGATGAGGTCGATATTGACAAGTGACAATTTGGAAAGCGGGCTACTCACTTGTCTAGCATGGTTTGTGTGCTTGTGACCATCTCACCGTAGAGAAGAGCATCCCCGAACCGCCAAGTACCACTTGCTCGATCTTTCTGTCCAGTGGCATTGGAGTCTAGCGCATCGAAAAATGCGCTGATATCGAACAGAGGTGTCTGTTCCCGACTGGGGAGCTTTCCATCTGCACAAATGACGATGTGTCTATCCTTTTCGCTAGGCTGTATATCAGAGGCGGCGGTTTCTGACAGGGAGTGGAAGTGGAACGTGTCGTTCGTATCATCGAAGACGGTCAAGGCAGACGAATTGTCGGCAGCGGCAGTAGCAAGGGCGTCTGTCACTTTTGAGATTATCCATGGTTTGCGCGGGCTGGAGGTTAGAAATTGGGGAAGCGGACGAGCCTGAACACGGGCCTTGTCTAAATCAGGACTTGTCGGTAAATGGAGGCCAAATATCTCGAGAGTATCCTTCAACAGATGCAGTCCCTCTGTGGATGCTGGATCTTCGATGTTCGGTCCCCAGAGTATTATCTTTCCGCGTAAGAAATCGTACTGTATCCCGGCAATTCCACCATCTGCGGAGTATTTCAACAACACTTTGATGTTGTCCACTTTCTCAACATGCTCGAAGTCTCGTTTAATCCCATTTTCGCGTACGTCCCGGATCGAACGTCCTTCTTGCGTCTGGAGAGTTACGCTTTGAGAACTTGTAGACGGACCATTGGCAGTCGGATATATGTACATTCTAGACACATTATCAAAGAAGCGCAGCGAAAGATCTTTGGGCATCCCTGGTACCCATTGGTCTGCTATGCATCGAATTCCAAAACCGAGGCCAAGGAAAGAACCACCGCTTTGGATGTATGAGATTATTGCGGAGGTTGCTGGTGATTGGACAATGTGCTGGCATTGGGGAAAGACTAGAAGAGCACAATTTGTAGCCCAAGGATGAGACTGGAGAGATTGGAGAGATATTTTCTGGACGGTATAGTTGGGAGTCAAGAGAGATTGAAGAGTCGAGATTGCATTCTCGAGAGAAGATTGGATAATTTCCGGACCAGAGTAAACGAGGACGTTCATAACTTTCGATATTCCCCTCTTTATTTCGACGTAGTCCGGTTGGATCTAGTATCCTAACGGTACTAGTCAGTATAAGTCGATAATTCGAGGAGGATCGATGAGCGGAGGAAAGAGTCCGAGCCAATCTCCGAGTGTGCCGAGAAACTTTATTTATTCTATTTTTGCTAAGTCCTTGCTAAGTCCTGCTCCCGGCGACTGCGAGCTATCTTCCCTCGAACTTCATCCCAACTTTACGGAAATGACATCTAACGCAATCATTCTAGTCACTGGAGGCTCCGGTCTCGTGGGTAGAGCCATACAGCACATCATCGAAACGGAACCCGCAGGTTCAAGATTCGGAAAACACTCCAACGAGACGTGGATATTCGCTACTTCATCCGAGGCCGATCTCAGGTAAGACCTATATGTGCAGCACCCAAATGCACTCTCGATTGAAACAACATCAGGGATCCCGCAGAAACGCGTAAATTATACGAGAAATACCAACCTACCCATGTCATTCATTTGGCCGCTCTTGGTGCGTTATCTGGCTTACTACTGTAGCGTCGTATATCTCATCATATGTATTATACAGTGGGAGGTCTCTTCAAGAACATGAAATACAAGGTATGTGACTCCGGAAATATCTTATGAGAAGGTCGTTCATACCTGTTTATTAGTTGACGTTCTTGCGGGAAAATCTCCTTATCAACGATAACATTCTGCACGCGTCGCATACCCACCATACCCAAAAGCTTATCTCGTGCTTGTCGACCTGCGTCTTTCCTGATGAGGTAACCTACCCCCTCGACGAAACCAAGATCCACAGTGGACCTCCTCACCAAAGTAACTTTGGATATGCTCACGCGAAGAGATTAGTAGACGTTCAGAACCAGTACGTCGCGTCACTATGCGCCAAAAGATCAAATCACGATGGTTTCGCGCAGCGCCTACAAGGAGGAATTCGGGTGCAACTTCACCTCAGCGATACCCACCAACGTGTTTGGTCCTTATGATAATTTGTAATATCTAATCTGCTTCAGCCATTATTCTTGTTGATCATCTTCTCAGTGATCTTGAAGATTCCCATGTTATTCCCGGATTGATTCACAAGTGTTATCTCGCTAAAAGTCAGTCCCATTGATGTACTGTGTCTTTCTCTGCGATACTCATAGTATACTCGCTAGAAAACAATACCCCTTTCATCGTTGGCGGTACCGGAAAACCTCTCCGTCAATTCATATATTCCTACGATCTCGCTAAACTCTTCATCTGGATGCTCAGGGAGTACGACGACGTCGAGCCTGTTATTCTATCAGGTACCTTCACAATATCATGTCCAGTTGACTCCACTGACCACTATTTCGTTAGTTGGCGAGGATGAAGAAGTAAGTATCAAAGATGTCGCAGACGCCATCGTAAAGGCAGTCGGCTTCAAAGGCGATTACTCGGTGAGTCTGCGTAACCATTCAGGCAACGATTGATCATCACGACTTATTCTCATGTCAACATCTAGTTTGACACCACCCGCTCAGATGGACAATTCCGTAAACCAGCATCCAATAAGAAACTGCTCAGTCTCATCGGCGATTTCCAATTCACTCCTTTCGACCAAGGTTCGTTTGTATCTCGACGCGTCTCTGCTCATTATACTCACGCGACCTTGCAGCTCTCGATACCACCGTGCAATGGTTCCTCCAGAACTATGATACGGCCAGGACTGGCATCAAGAAGGCGTAATTGAGACGAAATTAGCAGAAGTAAACCAAATTTCTCGTTTCAAAGACTATGGGTCATATATGTACATCGTCGTTTCTCTACCGTCCCGAGTTCTTCGTCGTCGGATTTTTGGGGTGCATACCCTCATCATGAGCAACGGGAAGAATGAATATCCCTTAGTGCCAATCCACGTAGACCGATGCTTGGCCTATCCTATACAAGGACCCCGCGGGGCATTTACCGCATCTGAACATTTAAGCTGCTACTTTTACCGTAAAAGCCACTCTCCAGCCTCGACGTCGCATCCTCCCTCTGTCCGAAACCACCATCATGTCAAACTTCAGTGATATCTCAATCCCCGCCTTTGCGAAACTTGACCTACCCTCAGCAGAGGAATATCGCAAACGCAAGGTCGCCCTCATCTCTGGTGAGTGCAACAGATGTACATCTCGGATCTTTTAGCCGTATACCTAACTGGGTTTATTACCTACAGGCATCACCGGTCAAGATGGATCTTATCTGTGAGTTCAGAGCGAATAATTATCGTTGGCCTCCTACTCACAGATGTCATCCGCAGCACTGAGCTTTTGCTGTCAAAAGGATACCAAGTTCATGGAATCATTCGTCGTTCCTCTAGCTTCAACACTGGTCGTCTGCATCATTTGTACGAGGACCAGCATGAGCGTGCGCCTGTTTTCGCTCCATTTGACGCGTGCTCAAAGAATTGACATCCCATCGTAGGCCCCAACAAATTCAAGTTGCACTACGGCGACTTGAGTGACAGCACCAACCTCGTCTACATCATCGCCCAGGTTCAACCCACCGAAATATACAACCTCGGTGCCCAATCTCACGTCAAGGTCTCTTTCGAAATGGCCGAATACACCGGCGACGTCGATGGGCTTGGCACCCTTCGCCTCCTCGATGCCGTCCGCACTTGCGGTCTTGAGCACCACGTCCGCTTTTACCAAGCCTCTACCTCTGAATTGTACGGCAAAGTCGTTGAGACGCCTCAGAGCGAGACGACACCGTTCTATCCCCGTTCTCCATATGGGTGTGCCAAACTATATGCGTACTGGATCGTTGTGAACTACAGAGAGGCTTACGGGATGTTCGCGTGTAATGGAATCTTGTTCAATCATGAGAGTCCGAGGAGAGGGAGGACGTTCGTCACCAGGAAGATCACTAGGGCGGCAGCGGATATCTCGTTGGGGAAGCAGTCTTGTCTGTATTTGGGGAACATCGATGCCCAGCGGGATTGGGGACATGGCGAGTCTGATGTCTATTATTGTCCATCACTATATGCTGATCAGGCCGCATTATTAGCCCGCGACTATGTCGAAGGCATGTGGCTCATGCTCCAGCAAGATGAACCGGAAGACTTTGTGCTGGCAACTGGTGAAACTCACCCCGTCCGCGAATTCGTTGAGAAGTCTTTCGGAGTCTTGGGCATTGACCTTGAGTATGTCAACACTGTTTTCCTATGTAACAGGATTTAATTCTCCTTCAGATGGTCTGGGAAAGGCGTCGAGGAAGAGGCCAAAGACACCAAGACTGGAAAGACTATCGTCAAAGTCGATCCAAGATACTTCCGTCCAGCTGAAGTCGAGTACGCGTCAATTCTCACTATTCTCACTCCACCTTATCCTGATGAATGTCCCGCACAGACTTCTCTTAGGAAATCCTGCCAAAGCCGAGAGAGTCCTCGGCTGGAAGCGCAAAGTCGACTTCAATTCTCTCGTCAAGGAGATGGTGGATGCTGACCTCACGGCGGCGAAGAGCTTGGTCGAGGATCAAAACTAGGCTCACAGATTGGCTACGAACCGGAAACGACGAGAAAAAGGCTAACAGAAAAAACCCCAAAAATTATACCCGCATCTAGAAACGGAGACGGGGTCAAAGTTATACGTTCGCTTTTGGACTGTCCGTCACCTTGTTTTCATCCTCTAGATATCCTCGCCCTCAATTTTCGCCCGTTTGCGCATTCCCGGCATTTTCTGAACCAAGCGGAGTCGATCCACAATAAAGAACTTTAATACTGGTACTGGCTATAATGATTAATATACCAATGACGATCTCGCTTGAACGCAACCATTGACCTCGTCTCGTGTATCAGACCGGTCTTTGAGGCAACATTCAGTGTCATTCGTAGATTCAGAGCGTCGACGCGTAGATAAAGATCAAAAATCTGAAAGATAATGAATTTCCACGCGTAACGCACCGGCCCATTACCGAGGGCCCGATGCTCTTGAGCCTGAAATGCATTCGACTGTTCGCACCCCCGTCAATCTCTAGATATTTCTCCATCAACCCACCACAAATAATGCCTATAGACTGCAAGAAAGTCGCTCGTCAAGTCTACGATCTAGCCAGTTCTTCGCATCCTATCGCTCCTCTGGTCAAAGAAGCCCTCGAGGTGATCGATACAGGTCTAGATAGCCACGGGTGCGTTTAGCGAGATCAATGAATTCATACGCAACATGACGTTTTTGAGCTTCAAGGCAGGAGAATGTATCTATCAGCTTCAACGGTGGAAAAGACTGTGAGCATCGTCCATTTCGTATCCCCGCATATCCTCTAATAATCATCCAGGTACTGTGCTGCTGCACTTGTACGCTGGAGCTCTAGCTCGGAGATTGTCATCCTCCGAAGCAGTGAAACCCATCCCGGCACTCTACATCCCTCTCCCATCGCCCTTCCCATCTCTCGAGTCGTTCATCGAGGAGGAAGCCGAAACCTATAACCTCGACTTGTTCCATTGCATACCAGAATCGAATGTAGTAGAAAGTGTCGTAACGCCCGCTCAATCGAACGGTGCTGACTATCTAAACTCGCGGAAACCCAAGGCTGTTGGTAAAGCCAAAGGAGGCGAGGGTATGAGGCAGGCTCTGGAGATGTACAAGAAGAAATTCCCGAATATCACTGCTATTCTGATTGGGACGAGAAGATCAGATCCTCATGGAGGTGTGTGCATTGCGTATCTATCATATTAGCAAGTGCTGACCCGGGTTGCAGCCTCGCTATCCCACCGAAACATGACTGACCCGGATTGGCCTCGTTTTGAACGGATGAACCCGATAATCAACTGGTCCTATCCAGACGTGTGGACATTCCTGAAAGATCTCGATGTCCCATATTGTAAACTATACGACGAAGGGTTCGTTCTTCCCAACCGTCTATCTCTGAATCCAACCACTAATAATGACATTACAGATACACATCCTTAGGGTCCACATATAACACATTCCCCAACCCCGCCCTCCTCATTCAACCCACCTGCGTCCCTTCCATCTCAATCGATTATTTCACTCCTCCTCCACCAACAGCAGCAACGGACTCAACATCTCCCACGACCGTCCTAACTCCAGGAACGGCCCTGCATAACATCATGTCCACCACACACACGCTCCCCGACCCCCACGCCCACGCCCACGCCAATAACGAGAACGAGGCCATATCCCCCGGTTCCGCTCTATCCAGCGTCATGTCCACCACACACACTTCCCCGAAACTTCCTCCAAGTCCTCTCACCGAGAGTGTACCACCACCGAACCATAAACCTCAACCCGTGTCCCTGCCTCGATATAGACCAGCCTACGAGCTCTTGGACCCGAATCTCGAACGCGCAGGACGCGCTAGCAATTCTGCTCCGGTTCCTGCGGCAGACTCTTGAGAAAACTGGAATGCATAGTGAATCTTGCTCAAACATGTTGTTCAATTGTATTACTCAGAGCCATAAATCAGTGAGGAGTTGATGTAGGACATATAGGAGTGAGCAGGGAATTGACAATTGATGTACTTAAACATTCTATTTATCCTATAGAATGCACGCCACTCGCGGTGTAGGGCGTCAACTGATTGGGAGTGTTGTCGAGCAATACGGTTTGCACTTTGCGGTGACAAGACAAGACAAATTGTATCGCAAGAATCGCTCGAGGTGAGCTCAAAGTAAGTAAGTAAGTACAAGATACAAGAACAAGTCAAAAAACACTAAACACATCACGATCCCAATCAATCATCGCTATCGCTCAATTCGACCTAATTAATCATCACAAAACCACATACATCAGTATAACAATATACAATACCCCTTCACAAACATGATAGAACGGAGAAACTCACGATTTTCTTAGCCTTAGCCCTCGAAGCAGTCGCTCTGGTAGACGGCGCGAAATTGAGCGTGGCCTGTTTCGCCTTTGACGTCGAAGCAGCGGCTGGTTTCTTCTTAGCTGATGCTTTTTTGGCTGGTTGGCTGGTTTCAGCAAGAAAAAGAGAAACATGGCATCGGTCAGTCAGTTAACGGGCAACAACATGAGTAGATGTGGGTAATTGAAAGAGACTCACCTAAGCACAGCAGCCCTATTCGTCCGTTTCGGGGGAGGAGGGGGCTCATCCTCATCATCCTCATCCTCATCCTCATCGTCGTCGATCTCGATCACATCCTCATCATCATCAGAATCGTCTACTTTCTTGCGTCCTTTCTTAGCAGCTGGAGCTTTCTTCGCAGCCGCCTTCTTAGCAGGTGCTTTCTTCGCAGCCACCACTTTCTTAGCAGCAGCCGCCTTTTTCTTAGCCGGCGGCGGAGCATCAGAATCAACATCGAACTCAGACCCAGAACCAGGTATATCGACGCTCATAGCCATCGAATCTTCCGAAGGTGCATCTTCCGCTTCGTCTTCGTCTTCGTCTTTGGCTTTGGCTTTGGCTTTGCCCTTGCCCTGGAAGTCATATATAATAACTTGATAGATGTCGAAATTGTAGATGGAACGAAAGAACGAACCTTAGCTTTAGTCTTCGTCTTGGTCTCCTCCGTCCCCTCGATATCTTTTCGTCCCTTCTCTCTCTGTTCTTTCGCTTTCAACAACTATGCCACACCAAAAGTAAGTCAGAGCCACACGGATAATACACGAAAGCATACCATATCCTCGACATCATCCTCATCAAACGCCCCCTTCGCCTGTACCTGGACGTCTTTCAGGAGCGTTTTGAGTGCTTTCGCGACGTGCCTGTCACCACCCAAAAAACAACAACATCGTTAATTAGCCACCCAAAGCACGCAACGCCACCCAAAGCACAAGCACGTACGTCTGAATAGCATGCACATCATCCTTCTCCACAAACAACCTAATAGCCTCCCCCATCCCCCCCTCCCCCAAAACCTGCAACTCCTGCACACTCAAATACTCCCTCACCAGCGTCCCCACTCTCACCCTCGCCAACTTCTCACTGGCGCTTAAATCCAAATCGGGGTCGTCGATGGATAGTTCGGGGTGATCTGGATGGGAGAGGAGGTGGGAGGAGGAGGAAAGGGTGGAGCGGGTGGGACGTCGGTGGAATACGAGTACGTCGCGGGGGTTTGCGATGTGGCCTTGGTATTCCTGCCCGAAGCGGATGGGGTTGGACATTGAGGGGATGCCTGTTGTGTCTACCTGCGGTTATGATGGCAATATCAATCGAACAAGACGAAGGAGGAGTGACAAGACAAATCAGATAATTAGTCGGTGTCGGTGAGGGAACAAACGACCGTGTCCGTTGACTCACCTTGAGACGAATAAGCGGCAACATCCTCGGCAACTCCTCCTCCCCTTCCTCAACCGCCCTCGCATTCCGTTCGTCCCATTGTATATTCGCTTGCTCGATCAATTTATTTACCTTCAAATAAAACGTTGTTAGCGTTAATCAATCAGATTAAAACGTGAAGTTTAGTAGAGTGAATGCAGAATGGAGAATTTCCTCATCCATCCTTTTCATCCCATCCACGCCCATCCCTCATTTTACACACAAAGAGAAGACTCGGAACACAAAGAGGTACACAACACAAAAAAAAACAGCGCACGCACCTTCCCCCTCAAAACTCTCCCAATAGCCAACACATCCCCCACATCAAACCCCTCCTCCTCCGCCACCTCCTTCATCACTATAGACTCGATGACGAAGGGCCGGACGGTGCGCAGGGGGAGGGGTGTTAGTGTGTATTCTTTGCCTTGGATTTGGAGGAGGGCTACGTGTCTGTGGGGGTGAGTTAGCGTTAAAGTGAATAGCAATACGCCACACTGAAAGGAATGGGATGACGGAAGAATGGAGGGTTCCAAAACAGAGAAGGGTGGAGGGAGAAGCGAATGGGAATGGGAATAAGAAGTAGGATAGAAAGACGGCAGACTGGAAGCAATCCAAGATGGCGAACGAAAGGAATAGCAAACTGCCACACTGAAAGAGATAAAAAGCAAGACGCCAGACCGAAAGGTCCAACAAGAACGCCACACCAAAGATCACATCTTCCACCAAAAAACCCCCAAACCCAAAAACCCAACCAAACCCCACAAAGCAAATCACTCACTTCTCAACCCCCTCCCCATCCGCCAAACTCGTCGCCACCGACGACCCCGGCTGGGTAATCCTATACGTCTTCCCAGGCACACTCTCCGGGACAATCCGACACGGATGTTCGTGTCCCCATACGACGAGGTCGATGGAGTCGTCGAACATGCCTTCGGGGACTGAGTTTTGGGGGGTGTGGGATACGCTGGGTGTAAGGAGGGGGGGAGGGGGGGGGGTTAGTGAAGGTTTGGAGAGGGGAGGAGTAGAGGGAGGCAGAGGTAGAGAAAGTAATGGGAAAAGACGCGAAGACATATACACGTCAGCTTTCTCTTTCTCTTCGGGAAGGGAGAGTAGAGTGCACACGGTAGATGGCAACAGAAACAACTGCCAAAGCCGAACTAGCCACACAAACAGTAGACAGAACCAAGCGCACCCACCGATTCTGATGAAGCACCAACAAATTAAACCACTCCACCCCCACCCCCTCCCCATCCCCATCCTTACCCCTCCTTCCATTCCTGGGCATATACATCCGAACCCTATTACTCCTCAACTCAAAATGCATCCGCGAGTCTTTGATATTGCCGATGGGGTAGAGGCCTAGGTGGGTGTTGCCCTTGCGGAGGAGGATTGGGCGGATTGAGAGGCCTTCTTCTGTGGGGTTGTTGTGGGAGGCGTTGGTTGCTGTTCCCGAGCCTGTAACAGAACTAGGATTGTTGGAGGAGGAGGTGGGATTGGAAGGGTTGGTGGAGGAAGAGGCGGTAGGAATATCGCATTTCCCCATATAATTGATGAGTCCCGAGACGGATAGGACGTCTAGTGCGCACAGTGCGCCGTCCGCACCAGTCCCCTGCGGATCATCATGATTCCCATGGATCGAAAAGACGGGTATGCTGACGTTTAGGTTTGGGTCTTCGTAGTTTACCGCTGGGAACCTGTCACACACCAGGTCGCGTCAATATCTTTACCACACAATACCACAACCACAAAATACAGCACAGTAGGAAACGGATTGGAATGAAATGGTATGGAATAGTATGGAAAGGAATGAATGGGGTACGCACGAAAACCCCTCCGCCTTCCCCTCATCCGGATCACTAAGCAACTCCATCTGCACCGGTTTATCACCAAGTGTGTATTCCCGTAGTAAAGCCATCGTCTTGTAGAGACTATCCCTTGAGGGTTTGTTCTCGTGAAATAGATCGCCTCCGAGGAGTATGAAGTCCACCTACGTCAGTCACCAAGTTGGAGGTGTGTCAGGGTGATGTTAGTGTAATGGTATGGTAGGTAGTGGTAGGGCTGGACGCACATCATGTTTAACAGCCAACTGCAAAATCTCCTTGAAAGTATTAATAGAATCCTGACCCCGTATAGGATCTCTCTCCATATACCCGATGTGGTTATCCGTGGCTAGCATGATTCGGATCGTATCTTCCGGGTCTGCACACTCGTAATCGTCAGCACCCCATCCCTAGTGGTAGGTTGGGTTGGAAGGGTACTGACATGGATTTTGTATACCCGGAACGTTCGATTCTACATCCGAGTCGTCCATCCTTCCCTGCCTGCCTTGCCTACGCTAGCTGTGATTGGTTGGTTCTTGGTGGTGGTGGAAGAAAGAGACAAACGCGTCGTCGCGTCTTTGTTTGTCCCACACGCCCCTGCCAAATACCACACCAACACACCAGAGCTGAGCTCGAAAATAGAACGCCTTGATACCGTGACCGCAGCCCCGTCACTTCCTCACTATCACTCACTCACTAAAACCGTCACTCATTCTCACTAGTACTAGTACTACCTACCTTATACCCGCACGCGTACCCAGTCCCAGCCATGGCACACCAGAATACCACAAAACAATCCCCATCCTCGAGGGGTCTAGTCGTACGTACATCACCGGTACCTCGAAGTGGGAAAGCAACGTACTCACGAATAGCAGGTGGGCGTAGTCGTGTTCTACCTCGTAGCAGCTCTAGCAGTGAGTCTACCCCTCTACCCCGCGCCGTGTGCCCCACCCACTCACCCTCACCCTCATCCTCCCTAGATGGTCATGGCGTAAGTACCCCCCCCACCCACCTCCCCCTCACCTCTCACCTCCCAACCACGTACTAACTAACTAACCGGGCAGCAACAAATGGGTCCTAAACACAACCTCCGCACCCCTCTTCTTCCTCCTCGTCCAACTCATCATCGCAGTCCTCCTCTTCCTCATCTCAGACCTCATACGTATACTCCCCGATAGACTCACTTTCGATCTGGGGGTGTGTAAGGGGCTGGTTCCGATGGTGGGGTTGAATATTATTGGGCTTAGGTGCGTCCCACCCCTCCACCCATTCAACACACTAAGTAAGCTTCGGGTACTAATTTACTTAAACTACGTACACGTCCACGCCCGCAGCTTCAGCAACTACACCCTCAAATACGTCGACGCCTCATTCTACCAAGTCGCCCGCGGCCTAGTCCTCCCCTTCACAGTCCTAACCTCCTACACCCTCCTCCACACCCGTCCGTCCCTCCTCATCCTCACCTCATGCTCTATCGTCACTCTCGGGTTCTTCATCGGCGTGTTCCTCGATAACCCCAATCCCTCCACCAACACGAACACCGGCGTGTCACTAGTCGGTATATCGTTCGGCGTAGCCAGCTCAAGCATAACAGCACTCCACTCAGTCATCATCAAAAAAGCTCTACCCGTCGTCGGCGGGAGCACCTTGTTGCTTTCTTGGTATACCAACCTCTTGAGTGCGGTGGTCCTTGCGCCCATCATTATACTTGCTGGGGAGGGACCGGATGTGTTGAGGTTGTTGGCGGGGTTGGACACGGTGGTAGAGGAAGGGATGTCGCCGTTGAGGACGTTCATGTGGGGGTCTCTTATTACGGTTAGTGTCGCGTCTCTTTCTTCAAGGGCGTTACATACCCTTCTCCCTTCGTCTCGTCTCGTCTCTCTTCTCGTCTCCTCTCGTCTCCTCTCTTCTCCCCACCCCATGCTACCCCCTCTTCTCCCCCCCTCCCCCTCCCCTCCTCTTCTCCCCCCCTCCCCTCTTCTCCCCCCCTCCCCTCCCCTCTCCACCTCCCCTCCCCCCACAACCCTCACTAACCCCCCCCTCCCCCCCCCCTGTTACCCAGGGCGCCCTAGGCTTCCTAATGAGCATCGCAAGCCTCCTCTCCATCAAAGTAACCTCCCCCATCACCCACATGGTCTCGTCCGCCGTTCGGGGCGTAGCAGCGTCGTTGTTGGGGATGAAGCTTTTTGGGGATGTTATTACTACGTGCGTGGCGTCTTCCTCTCTATGTGTTTTATGCTTCGAAGCCAAGTAAATTGATACCGACGATGGTTGCATCTTGCAGCGGCCGCGCATCATCAATAACGACCATCCTCCTCGGCTCGTTCTATTATACCTGGGTTAAACATCAAGAGTCTACTCCCTCATCACCTTCTTCTTCTTCCTCTCCTACCCCAGGAATGACTTCAAGAAAAGGATCGCGGTCGGGGAAGGGATCGGGGGAATATGAGAAGGTAGCGATGGAGGACATAGAAGCGGGTCTGCGGAAAACGAGTCCTCGGGCGTATGTTGGGCCTGGGACTAAGCCTGAGTGATTTGGGATGCATAGAGGGACGGAAGGCGACGCGATGAGAGGCGGGGCGAGGTGAGGCGAGGCGAGGCGACGTGACACCGATACCGGGACGAAGTTTAGATCTACATACATAGAGATAATAATATCATATCCTATCGCTTTATAGTAGACGTATACGTATCAACATCGTCTTTCTTGCTTGTTGAGGGTATCGCTGGTACAGTAAGTAGTCAGTGCGTGAAGGATGAAGGATGAAGGGGAGTTAGTGTGGCGTGCACATAATCATGATAATAGTATACTTGTAGAGGATAGTATAGTATGATAGACTACACTTTTACATGCACATGCATGCACATTCTATCATATTTTCGGTGGGTTACTGTTGCTGTTGCTGTTACAATTAAGTTATTTTCTTTTATGCGTGTGGCGTAAGTTGGTGTGTGGCGTGTAGGGATGGGGCAGGAGATGGGGGTGAGGACGAGGAGACTGGAGTGATGCACACGACACGACGCGACACGACGCGACGCGACGCGTCTCTGATGTAGATATCATCACATCCTATCCTATTACTTTAGTTCAATTTAGAGCAGGGTGGCGTGCACATAATACCATGAACGGAGCACTACTGGCAGTATAGAACCACCATTTATGCATACGTCCAGAGATTAGTATTCATCGTTATGCAAGTTCTACATGCATGGATTGAGGTGGTCTTGATATCATCTTTTGTGCATGTGGCGTAAGTAGGTGTGTGGCGTGTGGCGTGTAAGGAAAATCGGTGGAAGGAGGAGAGGGAGGAGGAAGACCGTGCTCGTTTCTTAGCTCTCTTTTACTGTTGACCATGCAGATAGAACTACATCGCTATAGTACAGACAACACTCCTACAGTTCCAATTCCAATCAGAATCACATCTATTCCCCCGGTGGGACCCAGTAAGTCCTACTCATCACCCCCACCCCCAACCCCAGCAGCCCCACTCGGCGCCCCCAACCACTCCTCATAATAACTACACTCCCCCGCATTAACCGGTCCCTTATCCTTACAAAAATCAAAAACAGGACACCGCCCACACGGCGCCTCGCTCCATCCCAGTTTCGTGTTGAGCCGTTCTTGGTGGATCGCGCGGTAGACGTGTACCGATGTGTCGTCGTCGTTCAGGTAGGGGCCGGGCAAGGGGGATGTGGAGGGGGAACGGGCGCGCGGGCGTTTTTTTGTGTGGGATTTGGATTTTGAGCGGGATTTTTTTGAGTGGGAGTCGGATTCGGAGGAAGAGGAGGAGGAGGAGGAGGGGGAGGAAGACCGTGCTCGTTTCTTCCCTTTTGATTTTGATTTTGATCTGGCTCTCTTCTTCGTCCGTTCGTCGTCGTCGTCACTATCCATCGCCTCGTCCGTATCCTCCTCTTTCACCTTTCGTTTCTTGCTCGTACTTTTACTCCGACTCTTGCTCTTGCTCCTCCTCTTCTTCCCATCATCGCTCTCATCATCGCTATCACTCTCACTCTCATCCTTCTTCCGCTTCTTCGATGTTTTCTTCTTCGAGCCCTCATCCTCCTCAACCAATAACACCATCTCCTCATCCGAATTATCTTCCTCTTTCGTGCGTTTCTTCGATTTCTTCCTATCCTTGTCCTTATCCTTTTCTCTAGCTTGCGTCTTGCGTTTCTTCTTCTTCTTCGCATCTTCATCCTCGCTTTCACTTCCCTCTTCCTCAGTAGCCTCAGTAGCCTCATCGTCGTTGATCCCCGCAGAATCCCACATAGCCGCTCCAAAAGCCGGGATCTACGAACGAACGAACGAACGAACGAACGAACGAACGAACGAACGAACGAACGAACAGATGATCAGCCACAACCACATCAAGAAAATCGACAAACGCCACACACCTTCTCAACCTCCCCATCCAATATCAAAACCCTCAACAACATCTCAACATGCTCAACATCCAACGGCGTTTCCGTAATCTTACTTTTGGATAGGAAGGTTTGGACTTCGCGCGCGGAGGGGTAGGATGATGTTGATGGTGTAGGGAGGGAGTCGGGTTTCTTTTTGTTGAATGTCTGAGTGCGGAAGTAGGTCCAAGGTAAAGGTAACAGAAAGGGTAAGAGTTAAAATGTGTGTGTGTGTATATAAGGAGAGCAGAACGTACCCGGTCGGTTATAAAATGTAAACAAGCAGTAGTGAGAAGCTTGATAAACTCAGTGTCGAGTTCGTTATCGGTGTACCAAGGCCCGCCTGTCATTTCGACGGAGGGCGTGAGATGGGAGAGCATGTAGATTTTACGCGTCGGGTGCTATATCCAAAGCGTCAAGCGTCAGGTCTATCTGATAATGGGTTAACCTCTTATGAGGAGACGTACTTTGACGGATTTAACAGCCTTGACGAGTTGTTTCTGGACGAGAGACTTGAGACATCGGTCCAAAATGGTTTGGTGCAGCTCCGTCTTGGATTTGAGGTGTTTCGTCCATATACCTGATATATATCGCTCCATTAGCATGATAGTGGGGAAGCAATATGGACGACGAAATAGACAAACACACCTTCGTTCCCAGAAGCTTGAATATGACTCAAGACCATAGTCTCTTCACCCGTCATGTCTTTCTTACTGCCCTAGTATCGTCAAACTACATTCACCCTAAACATCATTGAGAGGGATGGGCGTACACTTCCAATTCCTGCTTCATCACGACGCGAAACGACGTGCGCCCCTTCGCGTCGGCCATTGCTTTAAGCATTCCCTACACACATCCCCACGAAGGTGAGTAAGGATTTTGATAGTACGAGATGGTCAGGCAGGTTCGTACCGTCCCCAGAAGAAAATTGAGAGCTTGTAGACGTGCAGCAGCATCGGGGGCAAGGTCGTCGAGTTCTTTCTGGGTTAATGTCTGTTCGAAGAAAAAAAGTAGGTGAGATTAGATAGAATTCGATGATATGGGTAGATGGCACTTTTTTTGGGTGAGCGAGAGCCGCTTGATGGATCTTGAGCTCGAGAGCATTGATCTTGCGGCCGCTCATGATTGTGGTCGAAGACTCGAAGTCGATGAAGTCGATGAAGAGAGATCGGACATGATGGACCCGATCGTGACTGGAGGTCCACGGACCTAGTCTCCCTAGGGCACACGGACCTCGACCGTTCTCGCTTTCTCTTCATCTCATTCTCAAACAACCCCGTACGCTCTTCGGAGTCTCACTTGAATCACTACTAGCATCGTATGTATCGATACTACCTTGAATTCTATTCCGTCTTCTCGTAAACGATCCTTCCAGTGATCCCGATGTTTGATTACGCGTGGTCCCTTTCCGACGTCAAGATTCAAGAGAAGTAAAAACGAACATTATAGGACTCGATACTACGCCTGAAGTGCTGCACACCCACCATTTTCCTCTCCAAAATCCAAGCCATCCGCTCGTCCTCGTAGACTGCTCCTTTGACAAAAGAACTCCAGATCGGTACGCGTCATTGCCTAGGTTTACCGTGGAAGGCTTTGCGTCGCCAGCGAAACTCAAGCAGCCTGTACTTTGTGCTCGAGCTCTGGTCTTGTTTTTGTGACTCTCAGTGATTCAATCTCAAACCATAGACTTTACAGACGATCATTTTAACAGCCTCATCATTCCAGCATGCTAGATCACCAAGCTGCATTCTGGTTTTCTTGTGGATTTGTGAGTGACAAGCTGTATTGCTCGCCGATAAGCTAGTCTCTCACAACATTCTCAGAAATCCACAACTGCCGTTATTATGGAGTACTATGAAGTAGCCCGAACAATGCACTGTCTTCGCAGTCCTGGCAGCGTGTCATTGAAACTGTGTTACCTGGAAGTTACACCTTTGATGGCCTATGCTGATTGTTCGGGTATCAATCCAGATGGTGCTATGCTGTCTCTATATATCTATAGCCAAAAGCCTGTGATGACTTCGGACTTATCGTCGAGGTAAGCAACGTTCCGTTCATCTTGCGCACATCTCATTATAACGCTCGTTCTCAGCGTCATAAATCTCTGCTACCAATGACAGAATACGACTATTCTCCTGAGGCGCACCAAAGACATCTTCAAACCCAAGACCGTATCGCGAAATGGGTTGATCAGACTGATCAAGAATTGTCGCGTTCGAGATCTCAACCCCATACACCGTCGAGCTCCAGCTCTAGTCGTCGTGTTGACCATCGACGCCGATCTGAATCGCATAACCCCTCGACACGGTCTCCTCTTCCTCCCCATCATCCTGTATTCCAACCGTCTTACCACTCTCCTAGTACCACTATGCCCGGCCATAGTATCTCCTCAGCGCCAAGTCCACAAGCTCGATCCATGTCGGTACCACGCCAACATCGGCCACCATCATTATACGCTCTTCCAGGTCCCACACCGTACCAGGCACATCCAGCCATGTATGGCATGCACGGGTTGACAGCTCCAGTTCCCCAGAATACCCATCCTTATCTTCGCCACCCACCTCCAGTCACTCAGAATATCTCTCCAGCGCACTCTCACAGATCCCAACCCTCGAATTCACACTCATACCACATCCCCACACGTTCGTCATCACCTGTGGCATACCCGGGTCCGGGCTCAACGTCTTACGAACGCCGTAGCTCTAAATCCCCTGTGGTTATTTCGAGTGCTGGCGGAGGATCATACGTGATCATTCCACCTAAAGGGAAAAAAGTTGACATCGTGGTAAGCCTTATACTCTTGCTCATTCAATCTTTCGTTTTGTGACGCGTTGGTGACTATTTTTTGATTGATACCATTCACACGAACCATCCGATGTCCCTACGACCTTGAAATTCACCTATATTCTATAGTATCCTTCGGGCAGGGATCAACCTGCTAGGTCTTTATCGGTCCCGGCACCTCAAGCTATCTACCCTCTGACAAGACCGCCTCAGCCAGCTGTAATTGTGTTCAATCATAGTCGAAGAGATAGATCTAGGAAAGAGCAGGAGGAATCGCGGCGGAGGAGTAGACGAATGACTGGTTGAAGACTACCAACGTCGGTCTGGGACCGTTACAATTTGTGTTGATCAGTTACTAGATATACATCACTTGTAGTACCGCTCGAAGCTTTGCGCTGTCTAACGCGTGAGACAGGATGAAACGACTGTTGTACGTTCAGGAAGGAATATTGTGCTACACACGACATCTCGAATAGAGTCCGCAGGGTTTCTTTCTTTGTATTGTGAAGTCCAGGAGGCGAATGGATCGAATGGACTGAGTGAATAAACAGACTTGGAAAGGGCTTTGGGAACAAGGATAACGGGTAGGAAATTTTAGTCCTTCTTGAATTCCCTGGTAGTTCCGACGCTGATACTGCTATTGGTCGCGTCGCTGAACGACTGGAAACTATCTTCCGTCATGTTCTGACTTGGATCTGGGTTCTCCATCTCGAACTCTTCAACTGTCCGCGCAGTAGGAGTCTCTAATCGGTCCATTTCGTACGCGTTTTTGTTACTGCTCTTGATGACGACAACAGATCCGTCCGCAGATTCAGACGAGTCGGACCTGACTGTGGCGCCTCCTCCGCGCCCTCTCCATCGCCTTTCGATTTTCGCACTGGCATTGGCACTGGTGTGGCGGATGGCAGATTTAGCGTGCGAGAAATGATCTGCGATTTCATGCATCCAGCGCTGAGAACCGACGCCTAGACCTTGGGTGCGAACGAGAACTAAGAGGCGGAACGTGAGGTAGGTTGAGAGCGTGAAGAAGGTGAGGGGAACAGAGAGGACAAAGAGGGTCGTCAAAGTCACTAGGAGAATTGATGCTACATGCAGACGCATTAGAAACATTGTCCAAGAAGAAAATTCAGTCCACTGACTTAACAGGAGTATGGCGAGCAGGATGGCAAAGGATCCGCAGGATATCGAGAGAAATGCGAGAGACGCGGCTACAAAGAAAGTAACACCTCTGTAGGGGCCATGTATATGACCGTCAACACTCGTTGACATGTAGCGTTGGCACCACGTACACGAAGGAAAGAACAGGTATGAAACTGAGCAAGGCGAATATAGCAACGAAAGTCTGCGTATGCGTGTTAGAATTCTTGGAATGATAGTCTGTGCGCCAGATTAGTACTCACAGACGTTATTGGGTATTCATGAAACGAAATGAGAGACTTCTCGAGGCCTGGTCGTGCATAATCGTGCTCAAAACTGAGAGTGTACAATGAGGAAGTGACAGGACTTTCTCGGGAAGATTACACACCGGTCTGCATAGCTGCGTACTGCACTGGCGCTACGTTCAAAGTAGGTTGAAAGTTCGTCCTGTGGAGTTGAGGAGACAGTCATCGCTAGATCTTGAGAGTTATGGTTATGGTCAAGCGGAAACGACGCGTCGCGAGCTGCGCGAATTGTGCCAGAAAAAATTCAATAAATATCCAGAAAAATTCCTGTTCAACAATCGTTCGACCAGATATACATGTCGACCTCAATGGCGCCCTAGAGCCCATGTACATCCAAAAATATCAGCATGGATCCAAGTAAACTGGGAGAAGATTCCAAATATTGTCGCTGCACATCGGAGATCAAAGACGCGTTCCTCCGAATTTGCCCCCATCGAAGCTTGGACCGCGACTTGCACATACCGAACTATACACCCAGCTGACATTTATACCCTGTAGACTCTTCACAATGACAATACGAGTCCATCTCGTCTATATTCACGGCTTTCAAGGTACATATTCCGGAGTGATCCATGATTATACCTGATAAATTGAACGAGCTCATGCTCAGGGAATGATACTACTTTTCAGGTGCGTTACATATCCTCTGCCAAAGTAGGCATACAATCTGATGGCCAACAAACCCTCCTCACATTGTAGTCATTTCCAACCGACTTGCAAAACTATCTCACCCCACGTATACCCTCGGGAAAGGAATTGAAGATCCAGAGCAGCTTATACCCAACATACAAGAGCGTTAAACCTATTTCGTTCGCTACGAAGAACTTCCTTGAATGGTGCGTGCCCGTCCTCATCCCATATGAACCTAAATCGTCTGACTTGGGGATTCAAGGCTATCGACACAGCCCGAAGGCCCCGTAATTTTGATGGGACACTCAATGGGCGGACTGTTAGCTGCAGATGCTGCGTGCCACCCGTCAAACAACCCAGATCCGTATCCTGGCTCTAAACCCCAGCGAATCATAGGGATGGTTGCCTTTGACACGCCCTACCTCGGAATGCACCCACACGTCGTGGTCAGCGGAATCGCATCCTTATTCGCCAAAGATCACGAAGATAAACAAGAAAACAAGAATAATCATAAGACGGAAAGCGAGATGAACGACCATGCAGATGTTCACATGGTAGATGAGAAGGTGACAGGCGATTGGGATGCATTCAAGAAAGACCTGGATCGTACGTGCAAAAAACAATCACATTCGTCAATTATGTATTGAATCACATTCACGCTTACAGCTGCTCATGCTCACACATCTATACATTCCAATTCACGCAGTTCACCACTTCCTTCACCTTCCCTACGCCCACCATACTCTCCATCCCACTCACAATACGGTCTACCGCCTTCTCCACTTGTCGACCGTGCCGTGTCCTTTCTGTCAACAGTCTCCAACGACCCAGTCGTCCGCTGGGTCCGCAAACACTCCGACGAACCTTTCTTAGCCAGTAAACGCTGGATAGTCGAACACTTTCAATTCGGAATTTGTATGTTCGATCCAGGCGATTTGAAGGATCGTTACACGAGGCTCGTAGCTTGGAACGGTCTGTGGGTCAACTATTGGACGCAGACTGTTCCCAGAAAACGCATAGAAGGGGAGGAGGTAGAAGAGGAGGGTGAGGAGAGGAAGGAAGAAGAGGTAACTGACGATGATATGGCGATACTCGAAACTGGAATACCCGACATGTCCTTAGAATTGACATCGAATCCTCCAACCCCGGACGGTACTGACACTCCCGAACCCGTGGCACACGGACCACCTACGAAATCAGAAGCGAAGTCAATAGCGAAGGCTCGAGAAAAGGAGTTGAAGAGAATACGGAAAGAGCGTGAGGCTGAGGTGAAGGCTGCCGTCAAACAACAGAAGATCAATCTGAAGAAGGAAAAAGGGAAGGAGAAAGAGAAGGTTCCGCGGCATTTTATAGTTCTGCCGACGGGGTTGGGTAGAGCTTTGGGTGGAGGAGATAAATGGGAGAAGGTTTTGATTGGGGGTGTAGACGATGAAGTCGCAGCGCATACCGGCTTGTTCATACCAGGTCAAAATCTGGATTATGTGGGCTTAGTGGAAAGAGTTGGAACGAAGATTTTGGACTGGTGTGAGAAGGCGTTGTAATGTTGTATCTTTGATCTAATGTAAAAACTGGGACATATTAGCAATCAATAATGATTTAGACATGCATCGATGTGTCGTCCACTCTGGACGGAACAAAAATGAAAAAAGATATGCAACACCCGAGGTGTGCAGTAAGTAGGATACAATAGTAATACAAGACTGTAAAAGAGCTGCCCACTAATGCCCATGAACCAGAACCTGCACTGCGAGTGGGTTACCCGTCGTCCATGTCTGGCCGACTGTCACTCGGTAGTGATGGATCGGTGAAACTGTGATTACACTTTGTGCAGACAAAGAACAGGATCATGCGCGTCTCCTTCCGTTTCGACTGATCTTGGTAGAAAACGGCACTATTGGAAGAAAAATAGCATGAAAAATGAAGGAACCAACAAGATAAGGAAGAACGCACTCATCGTTACCGCAACTCGGACATGTGATGTTTGAGTGTGCCTAAGTGCAACAGCGTCAAGAATGACATCAAGAAAGAGCATACAACAACGTACGAGAGTAGGATCAGATCCAAGATCGGTAGTCACTCCGACTTGTTCTCTAGATGAGGCATCGTTCTCCGATGAGCGAGAGCCATTATGACGATTGGTCAGAAAAAAACGCACTTGGTGACAGTCAACAAATCGTTCCTGTATACACACTTGTTCTCCCCAATCTCGTCGTATGCACATATGCGGCATGCATAGACCATGATACGACGCTGTTGATCGGCTTTTGGATACAGCAAGTTGTTGCATTCGGAACAGAAATGGAGTGACGCCTGCGAGTGGTTTTTTGGGTTAGCTGAAGCTCATCAGGGCCTGTGTTTCGACTACAGACCATCTTCTGCCGCAGTTCTTTTCTTGGGGATATCCCGACGGGAAGGATGGCGGAAGACTCAAGAGAAACTAAGAACGAGTTCAAGAGTACAGTCACAGTCACGCTCAACGTCACTCTTTTGCTTGGCAATGGCCTTCGACCACAACAGAGTCCAGACGGCAGCACTTCCAGCAATTCGAGAGGAATCAATTGGGAATCAACTCATTCACTAGATGCAAGTACACGACTGTATATATATATGTATATGAATTGTTTCACCTTGGATAGACCGCGAACGTCACTCCCAACCCGCCAGTTTCTCCTTCGCAAGACCCCACTCTCCCTCGATACATCCCGAGACTCTTGCACTCCGTGATACAAATCGGCAATCGAAACTCACCGGTCTTGAATTGAACCCGTCAGTAAAGTTCTCTGTATCAGGAAGTATCTCTTTTCCTTCCGCATCCAACGCTGGCAATATATCGAAGCCCCACAAGAGACGTGCGACGTTGATAAAGATAGAATTCAGAGCGAGGTGCATTCCAGGGCAGATACGCCGTCCGAATCCGAAGGGGAGCTCGAAGTTCTGAAGACGGGCGTCTTTCGTTTCGAGAAAACGATTCGGCTCGAACTTTTCTGGGGAAGGGAACATGACTGGATCCTGCATGATACCTCTGTGAGATGAATATAAGCGACCTTGTCAAGAGAGACATCGAAGAAAAGTAACTCAACGCGAGGTTGGCAAAGACAGTTGACCCATTAGGTATGAACCTTCATGTATAAAGTTAGATCAAGATCGAGAGACGATAGATTTGACCATACATTCCGTTATATTCGTCGTCGGCAGTCACAGCATGCGGGGATCCACCAAGAACAGCCACAGGACGCCATCGAAGCGTTTCGTAGACTACAGCCCGGATGAATGGCAGGTTGGCTTTATCTTCGAATTCAGGCATGCGATCTGGCCCGATGACTGAGTCCAGCTCAGCTTGGGCCTTGGAAAGGATGATCAGACAAGTCGTCACAGGTCCACCCATCCTGGATGTTACCTTTTTCATGACATCCGGGAAATGCAGCATCGCGAGCACAAATACCGTGAGTGTCCCTAAGACAACAAATTCAACACCAATTCCAGAATACGCCAAAGGCTGGGAATACAAACCCGCAGTCTATACAAACCGCGTAAAGGAGCTAAGTAGGGCTCAAAGCTGATTCAGATATACATGAAGTCACCGTTTCGATCCCAGCTCCAAACGGGCTAGACACTGCGTACGCCACCTCCAGCTCGGTCATACCGATCTGCTCTCGATTAGTGACAGTTTGCGCCGCCAAGCAATCTGGGATTGTCCCATCACTCATACGCCTCTTGACATCGTTGAGGAGGTGCAAGAGGAATTTGATATCGCGTTGTTTGCGAAGCTCTGGTTCTCGACGAAACCATTGCAGGGACCGCTAGACCGTCGGTCAAGTTGAGAAGTTCAGCTTTAGCTCTGGACTATAGAGATGAAGGCAGAGTATAGGCTTACGGGAAGCTTTAGAAGCCATGGCCACGATTCCACCAGATATTTTCCCGGGATGCTATACGATTAATATCAGCGACCTGCTCTTAAGACACTGCAAAACATACTTGACACTGGGCGTGACATGCATAAGCCTCAGACTTCTACGTAATCGAAATAGTATTTTCGTACCTGGTAAGATCTTATTACGGACAACAAGATGTTCTCAACGACGGGTGTCGAGATAAAAGTGCTAGGAATGAACGCACAATCCATAGACTCCATATTCTCTCTGACGATCCACTCATCCACGGTGTCTACGCGTCGACCGTATGTAACAGAAGTGACGACGCTCGCTGCGTATCTGCGTATAGACAATCAGTGGTGACTTTTTCAAAGGGGAATAAACAAGATTCATACCTCTGCAAATGTCGTTCGTAGTGTTTAGCATCCGACAAAACCTGATGCATCAGTATCTTAGACTCGAGGGATTGAATTTCCCTATATGTCTCCGCTTTTCGTGCATGGAACCCTATGTGAAGGACCTGTTCTCATTGTTCAGCACATCACGCAAGAATACGGCTGGACGGTGGAACCTTGCGCCATTTACGCCACATATCGTTGTTGGGTAGCATCAAACCTCGTTTATTGTCCGACAGAATTTCACCCCTTCGATTGTCCCTTGTACCTCAGTATAGATGCGCTGAAATAACAAGGATGCGTACTAACGCGACAATGAAACGAGGCCGGCTTGAGTACTTGTCCGATCGCTTCTCCAAAAGATCCCAAGCAGCTTGCGCAGTACCCAGAACTGCAAAAGAGTTCAAAATGTCGCCCAGACAAGGTGGTTGGGAAAAACAAATGAAGATTCACTGATGACAGGCGTTGACCCCAAAAATATAGAGACAACAGGACCTGCAATCAGGAGCAGAACTCAATCAGCTTGAACCTCTGTCAAATACCGAGTATCTTGACTTACCGTACTGTTCATTCCATTCAGCAAACCTGCGCCAGGGCTTCCGTACTGGCACCTGGTGTCTATTACCAATAACGGGTAAGCTTGTAGGACCTGGAGGCATCTTCTGCCTTCGGTTCACCCAGCCAATGAGCATCATAAAGACGCCAATGAAGCATATGGTCGTGATGGCTTGAAAGTCCAGATACATGACAACGATTGATCGTGGGAGGTGGGTGGCACGGGGGTTGAAGGATGAGTTACTCAACGAGGTGGTTTTAGTTACATTGCCAGTGAACCGGACTCAAGAAGACAGTCATGATCATGATCATGGGGCGTAAGGAAATCAATTTGTGGCTTCTTTCGCAGGCCTTAACAAGGTGACCCTATTGAGAGGTTGAGCTTTTCTTAGCACTGGATGGAACAGCCAATGGCCAGGGATATGGCCAAATCTTATACGACTCGATGGTAAGAGTGGTCATCCAGTTATGAGTTCCAGTAAGTATGGAACTACTGTAGAGACTCACGATGAGGTGCCGATGCTTGAAGAACTTGATACAGTTCGTCTTCGCGCTCCTGTGTTGATCGTTGCAAAAATACTTCGAGAGAGATACACCCGTAGAACGGAATATAGAGACATGCGAGACCTATTGCCAGTATGTACTAGCATTTCACTGGAGGCGAGGAAAGAGAGGCATCGGGAGATGCCGATGACAAGTGGTCGCAATTTTGCAAATTTCTGTCAAGTTACCACGAAGGCACTCAACTGGATGCTGAAGGGTTTTGCACTTCGCAAGTCCAAAACTCTCTCTATATTCGACACACACAACTGCAAGAGTGTCGTCTAGACATCCTTGATATATGCGCAAATGCTTTGAAGTCAAGAATTTGCCCAAGCCTCCGCGCTTCACTTCGATAAATGTATGCATTAATTACTATACATCTTGTTCGTGACCTGATATACTTGACAGTTCCGAGCGCAAACCCCGGGGTCTGCAGCTTCTCTCATAACAGGTGCATTGTCTCACAAACTTCTGGACCCATCCCATCCCGCTGCAAGTATACCTCGCCAACGTTTCCCGGCCTACAGAGATGATATACTCGGCATCAGGGCATTTCCATTCGCCATACTTGACAAACCAGATGTTAACTGGACGGAGCCGTTCTCTCGTCCTCTGCTCAAGTGGAAGGATACCATACTTCCTGGAGGCTTGACGAAGGACGGTAAACTATCAGCGACAGTCGCGAGACCTCTGATTGAAGATCATAAACGTGTTTCCATGTCCCTCCTCACCGTTGTCACGAAGAAAAAAGCCCATAAAAAAGCCAACGTTCGGAATGTAATAGTGAAGAGGTTGAAGACGGCTCTGTCTTTGATCATTATTCGTGGCGCGGAAGTGCGCACCGAGCAGGGAAAGTCATACCTTGTCTTCAATGATGAAGCAACTAAGAGGGAGAGCGATGATCAAATAGCTCGATATACGGGAAATGGGTGGATTTTACCAGGTGAGATGATCCTTCGTAGTTCATTTGCTATCGCTGATTCATAGAATGCGCTCAGGCTGGACATATGTCTGTTCTCTAAATCTTGAGGCTTACCGTCTACCGTATCCGGAGCTCGTGAAAATCCTCCGGAGGTCCCTGCCTCAGATCTACGCAAAGGGAACGCAACTGGAGCAGACGTGGAAAAGTATGGCTGTTCTAGCTAGCAGGGAAAGGGTGATCAAGGAAGTCGGAGCTAAGCCTCCTTTGGCTCCAGCACGCACACCTCGACTGACTACCGTCCGGCCTCCCATATCTTCTGGCTGCGAAACGCACAGGGAAATCAAGGAAGCCGGGGCTAAGCCTTCTTTGGCTCCAGCACGCACACCTCGAACGACTACCGTCCGACCTCCCATATCTTCTGGCCGCGAAACGCACACTAACACTCGTAAAACTCCCGTAGCTTCACCCGTAGTTCCAGTGCCAGTGGAGCAACCTCCTGTTCTTGCTCGAGCTCCGTCCTCTCAATCTCGACGTCAACCTGGACAGATACGGTCCGAAGAACCCAACACCTACTTGACCTCTCGAACTCCTTGGGAGACAGAGATAGCACGCATCCCCAAGATGACAGCTGCAATGCGAGAACTAAAGCGGCAGAAAGCTGTTTATTCTTTGTTCGCCAAATCCTCATTGGAGGAGCAGGATGATGAAGAGGATGGGGCGACTGAGATGAATAGTGAAAAATTGTGGAAGGTACGAGAATCAATTTGAGCAAGGTCTACGCTTTGTTGACGTTTCGTGGGCTACAGCCACGAAAGCAAGAGGAACCGGAAAATCAGGATATCGGAATAGAAAAAAGAAGCACTTCAAAGGTATGCCACTGTGATTTGATAAAATAGCTCGTGCTTGAGGTGACGTTATTCTAGCCACAGCATTCGCCAGTCGGTGAAGACGAGCTCGAAGACGATTTAGGGGATTCAGGATGGAAGCTGCCCACTGAACTTCGAAATACACAAGTTCCCATCCAATCGGTTACTGATGAAACGGACCCAAACGCGTCGGATCTTGGTCTCGATTGGTTCTTATCACTACCTAAAGGCTCAGAAGCCCCTCTTCCTCTCCCCTCTCCGCCCACCACATGCACAGAAGACTATGTCATCAAAGACAAGAACCTCCAAATTGACAATTTCGTATTCGACACCTACCGGCCTGTCGACAACGAAGACCTACCTGCTCTCAGTACCTTTATTCCCCCCAAACGAGACCGCATGAACCGACCTCTTTCTGCAAACGGTCAACCGAGTCTTACGGATAACCAGGCCTTATCCAGACAAACGCCACGATATAAACCCACAACGCAACGAGCGCATCCAAACGAGGCAGCTCCAATAAGCCAGTCATCTCAACCACGGCACCCACCTACAAATCCGCCTCCACTGACAAGGAATCAATCACCCATCCCTGCTTCCGTCTCTTCACCATACCGCAATCTTTTTCAAACGAAGCCACTGATCGTTCCGCACCAAAAACGTGGAACAAAATGAGTAATCTGACACGTTCCACTCACGGTGAGAATTGGATTGTTTGGCACACTGACCGTGTCCGAATGTAACCGTATCGTTTTCCAAATTTCGAACTCGTCTCAGTATATATCTTATATCCCCAAATCTATAGTCTGAAAAACATAAGAGTCATATACTGCAACGCTGGATCTGAACCATGCTATCAACGACCAAGACAGCCAGCTAGAGATTACAATTGCAATTATATCTGGACAACATGTAGGTACGTATATCCAAAGTACATCTAGAATCAATCCGATGTGAAAGTCCACAAATTCAAAGCACAAGGTCCGAATCGGCCAAAGACTCAAAGCATAGTCAATCCAACGCCCACTATAGCAAGTAAGCTCTTCGCCACACTGTCGGTCGATATACGAGGGCCGCTACTGCTGTCCTTCGTGCTCGCCGCGGTAGAAGCTGAAGACGATGTCTTTCAAACCGAGCGCTTGCATAAGAAATCGCCATGCCATGCGAGGATCAGAAAAAATACACTTACCGTCGCTACAAGACCAGAATCCGAAAACGGTTGATCCCAAACGAAATAAGGTTCCTCTATATACCCCGTATCGGCATTCTTGAGGAAATTCGCATATGTGCTATCGGAGTCACCGTACGTAGCAGCAACGGCTGCGACGGGTGGGTACAGTTCGGCGACATACGCCGTCTCGGAGGAACCTGGTGAGACGGTGATGGCATAGTCCAAAGCTGTTTTGATGGTAGCGCCTTCTGTGGTGGTTTTGTTCCACGCGGTGGAACTTGAGTTGACGTAGGCGTCGAGCCGTGCGTTTGTCTGTTTTTTTTTCGGGCAAAACATCTTCAGAATGGAGTATAGAAGAGGAGCACGTATCACTCACGATCATTGCAGCCAAATTATAGGCTGTGTAATGGTATGGCCTGGTACGTGCAAGCTCCAAAGGCTGTTAGTCAAGCGATAGTATCGGAAGAGCCGTTCAGTTTATATACGATTAGTGGAGGCTACGGCAAACGGACCTGTTTCCCATCAGAATCAATCTGACCCATGTAAATGCCATTAAAGTATGTCTGTGTGACGTTCGCTGCACCTGCAGTGTCTCCTACAATAATCTTCAAGGACGCAAGCTGGTTGTAGTAGAACGATCCGTGATTGCTGTAGATATATTATGATGAGTCTGACGATCGGCTCCGGGTAGGAGGTTGCTTACTTCGTAGCAGCCGCTTCTCTTAGAGCAATAGACGCAGTTTCTAGCCAGGATATATACGACGCGGTCCAGTTGGAAAACCCAGTGTCGATGTCAGTTGTCCAATCTGGGCACGAGCCTTTCTTGAGAATGAGTATTCCGGAGACAACTTTGACCATAGATTTGAGGTCGCTGAGAAAGGTGGACAATCGTCAATATCTCCTTGTTGCGGAGCTCGTTATGAGCATGAAACTCACAGAACACCGGTATGTTGTCCGACTTGTCCACTTGGTCCTCTAGCCATTTGAGCGTAGTCCAAGTTCGGATTCATCAACGTGTCTGCGTTCAAGAACCACGTGTTTATCCAGTTTACTATAGATGACATTCATTAGGATGAAGTGAAGAGATTTGAAGATTATATGTACCGATGTTTTGCGAATACGAGGAAGATGACCCTTGGGATCCTTGAATAGCCCAAGAGATGGCGTTGTAGAGCACGGCGTCCGAAAGGTTCTGGAACGCGCCTACGTCGTTCACCTCACGGACGTCGGGGTTGAACACACCGTCTCTAGTGTAGTAAGGACATGTCGACCATACTGTAGAGACATCCAAGATCAATATTAGCGTCTGGAAAGGTAAAACATGACGCGTCTACAGTACTTTCTTCGTCAGTCAGGGCAGACGTGTTGCCTACACCTGTACAATTCGGCCATGAGCTGAACCATACGAGCACATTTTAGTCGAGGTCCGTATATGAAACGCGTGTGCTTCGAAACGTACTACGGTGCCCAACTCATATAATCGTGTTTATCGCCCGTAGGCGGGGAGTATGTCTTGTTCATGACACCTGTAGCATGAAGTAACTGTTAAACAACAGAACTATCCGTGCATAACGTTCCGCAGTATGCAAATAGATGGGAACGCACTCCAAGGTCCGTATAAAGCTAGCTCATCTGCAGCGTCAAGGATGCTTGCCTGAGCGGCACTGGTGTAACTCGTAAGATTGTTCACAATGAAATCCGGGTCGACCCAGTCATTAGCATAGCTGGTGAACGCAAATACACCGCCGAAGAAAGACGAGGTGTAAATGTAGAAGAATATAGAAAGGAATGTCGGGGTAGTGACAGCAAGCCTCGAGACCATGATAGGGTGTGGTATAGTCTATAGTTAGTGATGAGAAAGATGAGAAAGTGAGAATGGGGATGACCACGGACTCTTGACGCCGTTATGAGTGGGCCAAGAGAGGATATATGATGTCGCAGCATTTGGCCGACCACTGCGGCCAGACAAGCCTTTCGCACGATCTATTCCCCATAGTCAGCCGCAAATACATATAGTGTTATTCGTCCCTCCTTTTGTAACCGCTCGGACGACCAAAATGTAAGAATGTAGAAGATGTCGTAAGGGTGTTAAATAGAGGTTTTTTAGATTTTTAAACAACGTCAAGCTCGCGAAGACGTGGGGATTCGAAGCATTTTTGATCCAGGGACTAGAAGAATTAAAATTAATTATACGCCGTGACCGGCAAGTGACCGGCAGGTCTCACCGAGTTTTGCCACAACTTCAACTTACAAATGTCAACGACGTCGACATGAGAATCGGCATTGACACTGAGACAGAATATGGCACAGGGTATCGAGAAACAGACGCAGGCGACATGGCGACTACGATACAGCGTACACTTGAAGCTGGAATTCGAAACTAGTGGAGAAAATGCTGCGCTTGACTATCGAGACACTTTTGGCCTTCGTCACTAGAACACTCCAAGTCAACTGCAGCGTTCCCCTTCTAGAAACTCAATTTACTCTTTTTGGACGCTGAAACGCGTATCGTGCAGCAGCCCAGATCACACTTATCAAGCCCGAGTCATCTGACTATTGACGAGAGACGCGACGATGTCCAAACGATCCAATTTACGGACGCGTGCACCACAGTGTGATTGACAAAGCTACGAGTCGACCGCCAGGGAGCCCTGCCTCTGCACTTTTAGCAATCTGGGTGAATACCTGTGGGAGCAAGGAGCATGTTAGCCTCCGGTCAGCCCTTGCCTGTCTCTATAAATATTGAACGAATCCCTTTGTGGCCAGCCTAGTCTCCTCACACTTACACACCACCCACAACTAGATGCCAAAAACATACGAAAAAACTGCTACATCGTAGAACAATCGACCACACGTCCACAACATACACATTTGTTGCCCCCCATGCTTTATCTCACTCTCATCTCCTTAACCCTCCTCTCTGCATCATCGCTGTCGCGAGGAGTTGTCTCTAACGACGCAGCTGGACCCTCTGTTCCCTTCACTACAAACGCCAAGCGCTTGGCTGCCGGTTTATCCCCTCTTCCTCCTTACAAGAAGCCCGCAGCGCGGACCAAAGCTATCGGCCGTTCCGTAGTTCCCTTGAACACGAACGCGCAGAGACTTGCTGTTGGTCTTCCCCCCCTTCCGCAGAACGTTGCGTCGCGTGCTAGAAGTATGTCGTTTGTCTATCTGATTTGTTGCATCTCGCTTAATTCCTCTCAAAGCTGCGAAGAGAAACTACCCTTCTCCATGCAGCAACTCTGGTCATGTTCGTGTGAGACATCGTAAGGGGTCAGTCGTTGGACATATCTCGAGGCATCTCAATCACGGATCGTGCGTAATTTAGCTGCTAATGGATTTACCTCTGACTTACGATCTCCAACGCCTCAGATACTCTGTCGATGATCGATCTCGTGCTGCTACAATCCAGTTCACGTCCGCTAGCACCGGTACCTCGTCCCAACTCGAATTGAAAGACTCGACCAATGACCGAGGTTTTACACCTTATATCGGTTTTGCGGTGGCGTCACTCTCCTCTCGTAAAGACCCCTCATCCAGCGATACCTTTTTCCGCACCTTGACCACCTCCGAAGCCAAGTACGCCGTTCTCCTTGGGACGTCGCACACCGCGCCTTCAGCCTCTTTCCTCTACTCCACTCTAGAGACTACCGGCTTTGACGCATCCCCTGAAGCGCACGATGTAGAGTCAGCCATCTGGACTTACGATCGGGCTTCGAAGGAGATCACAGCGGAGTGGGTCAACAGGGATCGGACGCGAGTTCCTGCGGTCATCTACTACAACCCTGTAGATGGTGGGACCATAGCCTTAGCTACTGATGACTCTGAGTATGTGAAGGAGAATCCGGAGGCGTATCCAGTGGATTTGGACCTTGTTTGAGACAGGATACCCGTGGACTTTACGGACCTTGGACCTTTTTGGACTAAGATTAGGACATTGCACGGACCTCTCTATCTTTATACAAATACTGTACATACAACACATATTTCAATCAACGCGCACACGAACCTTTCACGCGTTCAAGACGCGTCACAGTATAGTGATGGCAGTGGCATTGACTCGGAGTGGCAAGCATCGTGACAATGACACCCGTCACGCGTCACTCGGCTGCTCTAGCCTCTGGAGTCTGATCAGGACTTTCAACTTTTGAAGTGACCCCAATCCCATCGCCGACCACGCCGTGACCTTCGACTCTGACATCGACGTTATATTAGAAAGCGGTGACGAGATGGAAGACGATCTAGTCAAAATTCAGGTATTTCTCATGATTCAAGAATCAGACCCGACATATGTGTTGACGCATATAGCGTCTGTCTTGTGCTGACCTCTCGAAAGTCTTTGCGCGACGCCGTTCTCAAAGATCCGATGTACTGTGTCCCTGCATTCAACAAACTCAGTGCCATGGCCCTCAAAAAACACCAACCACATCTCCTCCTTATACTATCCATATATCATACCCAGCTGGACCCGAAGAAAATACCCCAGTCGATTGTTTCCCGTTCCAAGGAACATGTACTCAGCATTATGGGTTCTACATGCGCATTAGGCGCTATGGGCGCTGTTGCCATGGCTCACCGAGAGAGCCCTGTCTGGGATGACATCGTTCGCATTTGGACTGAGCTATGGCCGACTCATATATGGAAATGGATGGACTTTCTCTCGCGTTGCATAGAGGCCAAAGAGAACGCTGATTGGCGGATTATTGTCATCAGGGCCATTAACGACCTCCTCTACTGCTTTGGGACTGACCCAGGTCCTCTACGAGAGGTGTCCAAGTCGAAGGCCGTGAAACTGCTAGCGAGATTCTGGTGGCTAGAAGCCAAGGAGCCTGACTTCAGTCCTTGGATACCCGCGAGCGATAGGCAGAGTGGTGCTGTGACAGCCATTTTCGATGTATACATCAGAGCTGCTCTGGAGAGTGGGGGATTCGACTGGAAAGAGTCGATCATCAGTCCAATGGGAGAAACCGTCGCTGACGTAGCGTCTGCTGCCCTTCTCAGGCTCCGTAACTCTATTTCCAGAACACCGGTGGACTATATATGCATCGGAGGGACCCTAGACCTCATAATCCTTTTATCGCGGCATACCCCCATATTTTATGCCCTCCTTGCACACAATTCTCCTCGCTTGGTCACAAAAGCTCTTGCAGCTTTACCCACATCTTTACCTCCATCACCGAATCTCAGTATCACCTCTCATATTGTAGTCACATGCATAAACTCGTGTGTCTACCATCTAGTCATGTCTTTAGGTGCGACGAACGGAATAGACTGGGCCATCCAGATTGTCGAGGCCCAGGTTCTCACAGCACTCCTCAGACTTCATCCTTGGATGGACCAGCTCTGGGCCAAATTCACCACCTGGAATGCCGTCCTAACCATTCTGATCAGGGAGTTACCTGTCTACCTCATCTACATCTCCGTACTCAAGCCGGTGGAGAAAGCCTCGATGAGAATCATGGAACTTAATCTTGAAGCTGATGTACCAAAATCAGGACCGTTCTGGGAGGCTTGGGTCAGATTTAAAGGCGTCCTGGAGGATCGCTTGAAAGTCAATGCAGATACTAAGGTCACCTTTTCGAATCAGCGTAGGCCTTGCAGCAACAATGAGGTCCCTCTATGCCTCTTCACGCGATCGCTCATCGCTGACAATCTGATCTCATCAGTGCGCCAAGCTCGATCTTAGGAATGACTTTATGCGGTGTGGCGCTTGCTCGGAACGCTTCTACTGCAGTAAATCATGTCAAAAGTATGATTGGAAGGAAGGCGGACACAGGGAGGTATGTAAGAAGCTAGTGCAATGGCGGCAAGGTGATTCGGCGCAAAGGACTTGGAGGTCTTACAGATCACTTATACTCTCGTTATTATCCAGAGGGCAAGATATTTCCGCTCTCAAGAAGAGACTTGCGCTCCGCGAACAAAGTTATATCCGAAGAATTAACCCGACGTTCGAAAGAAGTGTGCAAGGCCGCAATAGACCCACAATATGTCCTACCCGTCGTCGAGTTCCTCTATTCGTCGGTTCCTCCTGGTGTCACTATCAGCTCTGCTGCTGACTCTCCTCCGGACAACTATGACACAGATCAAGGTGTTCGCCAGCAATGGGATGGGATAATTTCTGAAGCAAAGAAACGTTATAGCGTCATCAGCCCGATCGTCATCATACGCGTATACTTGCCAGTTGGAGAGGCTCACGAACTCATTGTACGAACGATCTCGATCGATCTATTGGGTAATAACAAAGGCCTTGGGAACGAATGGGCTATCGGTGCGGAAAAGAGTACAGAAAGCGGGAACGAGGAGACCGACGGGAGTATGGGGGATTTGGCGGATCCGCGGCGGATTTGGCGGATTTGGCGGATTTGGCGGATTTGCTTCAGCAGAATTTGTCTTAGTATATTCTGTGGTGTGCCTCTCAATGTGTTTCTCACCTATTCTACTATAATATTGTATATGACTTCAAAAAATTGAAACAAATGTCTTGGAGTAATTGTCCTGAAGCAAATTGCAGAAGAGACGTTACTGAAGTGAAAACACTGAAGCAAATTGGCTTCAGGCTTCAGCGCTTCAGCCATTTCGCTGTAAGCGAAAGAAAGTGCGCATAAAAAGAAACCTAGCTCGGATTCGAACCCTAACCCAGACCCGCGCCACCGGCCACGACATACCCTGAACTGCCACACTAACCAATAAGCCACAGAACACATATTTACCGAGACAATATATAATCCTATAACCCTAACAACCCTAACCCTAACCTCTAACCTCTAACCCTAACCACTAACCCTAACCTCCTAACCTCCTAACCCTAACTCCGGACGCACTGTTTATCCTAGATCTGGTGATACATATCTGAAATGGAACCTGAGAGTTTTTATAGAATTTTCCTGAAGCAACCATGCTTAAGCAGATTTGCGTAGGCATCTACTGAAGCATCAAGTGCTTCAGCAGATTTTCGTAGGCATTTATTGAAGCACTACTTACTTAAGCAAATTTGTGTAGATATTAACTGGAGCAATATCACTTCAGCGATGTGTCTGAAGCAGGTTCCCTGAAGCAATCTGCTGAAGGAATGTGCTGAAGTAATTTACTGAAGCGATTTCACTGAAGCAATCCGCCAAATCCGCCGCGGATCCGCCAAATCCCCCATACTCCCGTCTTTCAGGGAACGAGGAAGACGAAGATGTAGAAAGGTTGCGTATGTTGTTGCAAACGATGGGATTCTTGAAACCTTCGACGGATGTACGTTCTGATCTCGGTGTCTTCTTATATCAAATCCGACCATTCATCCTCTTCGCAGACTCAGCTATAGATTCGAACTTGTTAGTCGTAGGGAGACGGCTGTACTCGCTCGCAAAGCATGATGTTGTAATTGTGTCGATGAGTATAGATATTCATTTTAAAGTTCGTAGATTATTCTTGCCACGTAGAGGCTCTCTACGACAGCAAAAAACTCTAGATCATTGGTGCTAATAGGTTCACTTATGATAGCATAGTACTAGTAATGGCTCAACGACGAATTTGGGACGAACAGGGACGAAGCCACTGGAGTGCGCTGGGTAGAATCGTTGAAGACTCGGACAGATGGGGAATGTGACTGAGCGTGACGGACACCAAGAGCGTGACTGTCCCGGATTTCTAAATTCTTACTAGTAGCTCTACCCAATTTCTACCACCGAGGCGTATTCCCTTCAGTGCTGCTTTCTATCACTGACGTGTTGCAGTCTAATGTCAATGCCATCGAGCCTAGATTCGTCTTTCATAATAATTGACAAAAACCAGTCCAATTCACCCCAAGTTAATCCTAACACCCTACCGTCATCAGCGTCAAGACTTGAACAGTCGGTTCACCCATCTCTGGATCCTTCGTATCTTCCGGGATCCACCCATAAATATGCACACGATTGGTCAAATGCCGCCTTGAGAACACACGGCCGTCATTTTATCGATTCCTATGGACGCGTCTGTAATCTGAGAGGTGTCAACGTGTCTGGTTCGTCCAAAACGTGAGCATACTCATTCTTACCTTTCATTCTAACTGAATATACTCCTAGCCCCGTAAATCACGAACACGAGACGTTCCCTGCAGGACACGAGTCCGTGACATTCGTTGGCAGGCCATTTCCTCTTGAGGAAGCTCATGAGCATTTCTCCCGATTGCGTAGATGGGGTTTATCATTCAGTATGTCTCGGCATACTCTCTCCACGCGTAACCTTCTTGAAACATGTGTTCAGTACGGTTCCTCGTCACCTGGGAAGCTGTCGAACACGCAGGACAGTAAGTAGCCTTGTTTTTGCCCAGTTTCGCTCGCTCATATCATTCCAGAGGAATATATGACACGGAATATCTGGAATATATACGGCGTCTGCTATCTCTCTTGCCCAAATACGGCATGACTGCCTTCGTATCTGTTCACCAGGATGTTTGGTCGCGTTATACAGGAGGCTCAGGTGCTCCGGCATGGACTCTCGAAGCTGTTGGATTCGATCTTCACGCATTGGAAGAATCAGGTGCTGCGTGGTTGCTCGGTGTTAAAGGTGGAGGACACACTGAAGCGGAACGAGGCATCTGGCCTTGTGGGTATCAGAAATTGGCTGCTGCTACCATGGCGTAAGCCCTTTCTCTCCCCGTATTTCGCTTGTAAATCAATTTCCTCTTCACGGCAGCACTTGTTTTTGGGCTGGAGACGTATTCGCCCCCAAGTTGAGGATCACTGGACGTGACGGGAAGGACGTCTCAGTCCAGCAATTTTTGCAGAATTCGTTCTTGGATATGCACGAGGTTGTCGCGCGAGCCGTTGGCGATTTAGAAGGAGTTATTGGCTTTGAGGTCTGCCTATCTCCATTCCCGCTCAGACGAAGCTGACGTTGTATAGGTGATGAATGAACCACACAGAGGCTACATTGATCTCCAATCTCTCCACGCATTCGATTATAACACCGATCTGCATCTATCGCACGTCCGTAAGTTGACCTCATCACATGAACAGAGAAGTCTTCTGCCTTTTACTCATAAAATATCTCAACATCAGCCTCCGCATTTCAATCTTTCCTCCTTGGATCCGGACTCCCAACACTGACACCTCATTACACTCGCTCATTCCCCTTGCCGACGCGCAAGACTTCAGACAGTGTCCTTAACCCCGCTGGACGGAAGGCCTGGCTACCAGATGGACCCACAGGCGGAAAATGTATCTGGGAGATGCATGGCGTCTGGGGCTACGATACGACCAAAAAGGAAGGTGTAGTCCTGAGAGAGAACTATTTCGTCAAGGATCCGATGACGGGCAAAAAAGTTGGAAAAATTATCTTGCGTTGTCTACAAACATAACTCATGCCTATGACAGGTCGACTGGTATACTGATTTTTATTACCCATTCCTCCACAAATGTGCTACTAGAGTTAGGAGTGTTTCTCCACCAGAGAAGATGGTCTTTGTAGAGCCTATACCCAATGAGGTGCGATCTCTTCGTTTCGTTCATTACAAACCCTCTCATTGATGATGTATGTAGTTTTGTCCGTCTTCGTGGACACCAGAACGGCAATTACCCAATATGGTTTATGCCCCTCATTGGTACGACCTGAACGCACTCTTCGCGAAAGCGTTCGGCAACTTCACTCCGAACGTACAGGGTCTTTCGAGAGTAAGTCACATATTGTGCCTTCATTCCGTATGGGTAACTCACTGGCCGTCGTCTCACAGGGCATGTTCCCTTTGAAAGCCTTTTACTGGGGCCAAAAAGGAGCCCGAGAGAATTTCACTTTGCAAATCCGAAACATCGTAGAAGCTGGTTATCGGTCCTTGGGGGAGAAGCCTGTCATTATCGGGGAATGTGGAGTGCCTATGGACATGAAGTTTGTTCTTTTGCTCTAGCTTACTGCTTGGATGCTGAATGTGAATTAGCAAAGGAGAAGCTTTCCGCTCCGATGACTGGACGTGGCAGACAAAAATGATGGATGCGATGATGACAGGGCTTGAACGATCCCTCATCGGTTTCACGTCAGTGCCATTCATTTCTGTCTGGTTCAACTTCCTCATTACTGAAATCGCCACCAGATTATGGAATTACAATCCATCCAATGACGATAAAGTCGGAGACGACTGGAATGGCGAGAATTTCTCTTGGTTCAGCCGTAAACGCGCGCTTCCGCCGTCTTTGCTATACTATGAGCAGGACGCTCCTTCTCTGGATAACGGAGGACGTATATTGCCGTCTATCGTGCGTCCATACCCGGCCAAGACTGCCGGAATACCCGTGAAGTTTGAGTATGAGATGACGACGGGCGAATTCATCTTCGAGTGGGTCGATCCGAGTGACAGCAAAGATGATGGTGCTGTCAATAACACTCCAAGCGTATGGAATCCACCACGGACAGGCCATCCGGAATTGAGGTCCTGCGAGACGGAAATATTCCTCCCTTCGCTGATCGCACACGGCCGGAAAGTCGTGGTCGAAGGGCTCGATATCAATGCAGGGGATCGGTACATGTATGATGAGAAGCGTCAGACGTTGTTCGTCGTCTCTCCGGCCAGTGCGCCACCCGATCTAGGAAAGAAGACACATAGAATTCGAGTGTCTCTTGACCCGCCGCTCGCACCGGCGTTTGAAGTCAATAGCTTATGGAGTGACTTCGGGGGACAACTTTTGGCGGTGTTGGCGGTGTTGATTGGGGTGGTTGTTTATTGGGTTCTTATGCGGATGTCTTAACCTTTGACCTGTGTGTTGACGATGGTATACAGATCTCATATTGCATTCATGTTCATGCCTTTCTTGAGGACCCGTACGATTGGTGAGTACCTTTGCCAAATAATCTAAATAAGTACCTTCGAGTTCTCGTCTCATCTGAATAGCGGACCTTCAACAAGGTTGAAAGCTTTGTGAAGCTATCGAAGAGCATACATATATGCTTATTTGTTATCGGGCACGTCGGTGATGCTGAAAACTTGACTGACATCTATGATCATGAGAGTCGTGCAATGTGCAGATGTCCGCAAACGATGATTCTACTCCCACTCTCCATCGTTCGTGGACAGGTACCTTCGGCAACCTCAGCGCCGAGCCTACTCCTTAATAGCATGCAATGCTATACTCAATTATCGAACTTACGAATCATTGAGCGCGTACGATGGACACCCACGGGCCCCCATTCCAAGAGCTACTTTTGACTAACACACATTGCGAGACGATCCCATGATTCGATGGCGATGATTTTTACCCTCAGAATGATCAGTCACACGGATGACCCTCCCGTCGGATAGAGGCTAGTCAAAAGTATAAAGGATCTGGTGTTCACTGTCCCGGCATTCCGAGCAGTACCACCATGATTCTCCTTTCAGCATCCCTCTTTTTTCTACTGTCTCTGGTCGCTGGAGCACCCCAAGTTCAGCTGGGAAATACTACTATCATCGGCAGGAGTATACCGTTACTACAACAAGCTGCACTTGAGCAGGACTTCTTTGGGGGTGAGCGGCCTCTTATGAGTCAGAGCCAGCCTTTGTTGATCTCCTCCAGGTATTCCCTTTGCTGAACCACCGGTCGGGCGTTTACGTCTCCGTCCACCCATACTCAAGACATCGCTCGACGCATCTACGTTCGAAGCTCAAAATTTTGGCCTCGAGTGTCTGCAACCGGTCCGTGTGAACATTCATCTGACCATGCTATCATTGACATTATCATAGGGAGGGACGACCGATACGTCGTCGGAAGATTGTTTGACCATCAATGTCCTCCGCCCCTCTAGTTTGACCCCGACAGCTGGTCTTCCCGTAATGGCCTGGATATATGGCGGTGGATTTTTCGGTGAGATGCGTCCAACGTCGAGATTGAATCTAAGTTGATTGTCATTTGGAAGCTGGTACTGCATCTATCTACAATGGAAGTGCCATTGTTGCTCATAGTGTAGCACGCGTACGTTTCGCCACACTTTTGGGGTGTATACTCATCCTAATCAAAGTTTGTATCTTTACTCCAGGGAACTCCCGTCATCTACGTCAATTTCAATTATCGTCTTGGACCTCTCGGGTTTCCCCAAGGCCAAGAAGCAGCGGATCGTAAAGCCCTCAATTTGGGACTCAAGGATCAGTTGGCGGCTCTTGAGTGGATACAACATAACATCGGTGCGTTTGGTGGTGATAAAACCAAGGTGTGCCTACCTCCGAGGTAAAATCTGCGGGTTTCCTTTTTCTCGCTCAAACTCTTCGTAGGTCACTGTGTTCGGTGAAAGCGCTGGTGCCATCTCGATTGCCATATTGTTTCTGAATTCGAACTTGGCAAACCTGGCCAGAGCTGCCGTACGTTGATCAATGTACTTCGTTCTGATCACGACTATAACAAAATCTATTTCAGATAATGGAGTCAGGATCTGCAGGGACCACGCTGACATTTGATGCTGCTCGCCGCGAGGTTGACTGGCAGAATTTCGTCACAGATATACCGGACTGTGCTAACACCACCGGGACCCTCAAGACTTTCGAATGCTTGCAAACCACGAACATCACTTCGAGCGCCCTTCTTGAAGCAGTTGATCTTTCACTGAGTCAAGCTAACGAACAATTCCCTTGGCCTCCGACTTTCGATGGGCCTGATGGTCTCTTCCCTTCCCCACCTTCAGAACTGTTCAAAAAAGGACAGTTCGCTCGTATCCCATTCATCGCAGGCACCAATCTTGACGAGGGTAAGATTCCATCCAGTCGATCTACACATTCAGTCAAATTAACCACTCATCCAGGCACGCTGTTTACTCCCACTACCGTAAACTCTACTGAGCAGATCAGACTCGCCATCGTTGCGAATTTTTCGCCTCCAGCAGTTGGGCCTGGGGTGTTAGAGTCAACGGCTGAAAGACTCTTGGAATTATATCCCGATGATCCATCCCTCGGATCACCCTTCAATACAGGGAACGAGACTTTCGGTCTCAGCAGTCAGTACAAACGTGCTGCAGCTCTCAGTTGAGTCGTCACTTCAGAATCTCTGATCCAATGCGTAACTGAATGATCGTGTCAGATGACGATATCAGTTTTCAATCTCAAAGACGTTTCTGGATTCAAACAGCCAGCAATGCTGGTGTGAAAACATTTGGGTACTTATTCACGGACCCGCAAACGACGAGTGACCCAGCGCTTGGAGGTGTATCATTGCTTTTTTTTCGTATCGTATTGACTCCGACTTACAAGGCATCCAGTCTTCCACAGCTCCGAAATTCTATACGTATATGGTGGCGTCACCACGACAGCATCTGCAATAGCCCTCAGTAACATTATGGTCGACTATTGGGTATCCTTTGCAACCAGTCTTGATCCAAATGACGGCCTCGGAAGTGCACGTGAGTGACAAGAATAGATATATCCTCTACGTATATACTTACAATGGAATGATTTTCACAGGTCCCGACTGGCCTCAGTATACCCCACAAAATCAGGTATGTGTCCGATTGCTTACTTTTTTGCATTTGGCACTTATATTGCGTCTATTCAGGTATTGATCCAGCTAAACGGGGCCAATACAACTATCATACCGGACGATTATCGTGCTGAACAAATCAGCTTTATCAACGCTGACCCACTTGTCTTCAATCATAAGAGGGGATTGATATTTTGATGATGTACGATATCAACTTGCCTCGAACCTCGTATCTAACCTTAGATCTTTTCAGTGCCTGCTCGCGTCGAGGCTTTTGAGCATGTACCTGTATCAGTGTCTTGTCAAATTCTTGCGGTATGAACCGACCGAACTTTGAGGGCACCACGAAGATCCAAGATAGCAGCCGACGCCATTTCAGCGATAGCCTCCCATCGGAGCAATGACACCGTCGACTCAGTCAATATCTCCACTTTCAGAGCTTCAAGCTAGACTCGAGCAACGCCTGACATGATTACAATTCTCTGACTGAGAGATGTCCGACAGTCATGGATTGAAGCAGCGGTCTTTGCCTTCCAAGTACCAGAGACATGTCAGCAACTTGCGAACGTCGTTCGAAGCCAGTCTTAGGATCCTTTGCTTTTTGCGGAAACGGAAAGAAGTTTGACGACGGCTTTGCGTAGAGCCGATGAGACGAATTATTCCCGTCCTCGATGTACCGCAAAAGATACTCCATCCATTTCTGTTTGAGGTTCGGCCACCATTGCATCCAGCTGTGACCCACTCCATCCGATAACGATAGGATCTTTGTTGTGAGCGACAAAGATTGCGATCATGGTGAATGTAATCAAAGCACGCATAACATTGGATTTTCCAGCTATGGTTCTCGAAAGGGAGTGGTGGCAGGAAGTTTATTGAAGTCTATCTGGAGGTTGAAGATAGACAGTAGTAGCTAGAGATGCCTATCGAGGGTTTTCTCCGAGGCAATGCGGCCAAGTGTCTGCAAGGCATTGGTGGCATGGTGCCTTCTTGTGATTGTTGAGGGACAATATCTCCCAAAAATTTTACGCAGTTTGAGACCCAGAGTCAATGAATCTCAACATCTTGAATGGAGAAACAGTTCAAAAATGCTTACCTGTATATCAGCCAGATGGTTGTCCGTGGGTCATACAAGCTGATAAATTTGAGTTCAAAATTTGAGTTCAAGAGTCTCCGTCGGTGTTAAAGTTGAATTGCTCAGAATCAAGTTGAAGTTCAGTTGGTCCGCTGAAGTTGGAAATATCAGATTGTGGTAGCAGCATGCAGGGACCGGACGCGCGTCGCGAAACGCGTCGTTCTGTGACACGTGACACGTTGTCTATGTTGGATCGGAGTCATCGGATGTCCGAGTCCCGGCCGCGGTCGATCATCCACTGGTCCCTGCTCTGAGTTTTCTTCATTCCCAGTCTCTTGAGTATGGCTTTCTTGATGATCGATGAATGATACCTTCAGGGCTATGTGATTTGCCTGCCAAATGTGTTTTAACTTGGTATTTCTGGTACGCATATCAACTTTTTGGCCAGTGTAATGTGTTTCGTGACTCGTGAGTCTTTGTTTTGCACAGGTACACGCGTACTCGAGAAAAACGCAAATAGCACGCTCAATTGAACCTACTTATCAACATACATTTAGTTCATCGCCAACAGATTGCACATGGACATGGTGCATCTATCTCTCAAGTTGGTCTCAGCATCCATGCGGGATGTCCGCTTATCAGAGAGAGACGATAATAAAACACTGCATTCGCGAATCATTGGGATGCTCCCGCATGCCTCGAGCTCATCGTCCCGGCAGTTGGTCCCTAGGAATAACCTATTTCTCATAAACTCACTAGAAGGAACCTCAGGAAGCATGACGGCACGAATATCAATATCGCGGAGCTTCCCACCATGCGGGCGGGGCGTCTAGGACCAGATATATATCATGACAATATCGCTTTTCCTCTGAGCGTCTTTTTCCCGCTATGCACTTCATAGCAATCCTTGCTAGTGTGAGCATCGCCCTCGGTTCTCTTGTTGGCCCTGCCCATGCTACTCCCCTTTCCTCTACGGCATCGGTGCATACGACCTTCTCGTCAAAACTTCAACAGGATGTTGGCCTTCGTTTTGTGAAGGACTCTAGAGTGTGCGAGACAACAGGCGCTTCCCAAATATCTGGGTATATTGATATTGGAACGAATATGTCGATGGTATGTGATCCTGCGATACTTCTACTTCATGCACTCACTTGTGGATCAGTGGTTCTGGTTTTTTGAAGCCCGAGAATCTCCCGAAACTGCTCCGTTTACTTTATGGTTCGTCGGTCTCAAAAATGGGTTTGTTGTAATATTACAATTGCCGTCTTGCAAGGCTGAATGGAGGCCCTGGTTGTTCGTCCATGATCGGTCTGTTTCAAGGTGCGTGATTCAAGATATAAGCGACTGGAGGTGGTTGTTTGACTTGATTTTCCATCAGAAAACGGTCCATGTCACGTCAATCCGGACGGAAAGACTACAGTAGTCAACCCCTGGAGGTAAGCTGGAGAGTCTTGACTGGGTATTGCGGTACTTCATCATTCTTGCATTCTGACCTTCTTCCAGTTGGAATAACATCTCCAACAGTACGGTTTCTCTCGACTGACCAATGTATTTCATGACTTATATATGACTCTCAATCAGTAATCTACATCGACCAACCAATCGGCACCGGATTTTCATTCGGCACCGATACTGTTAACAGTACGGAAGCGGCGGCACCACTCGTTTGGACGGCATTCCAGATCCTATTTGAAAGTGGGGAGTTCTCGAAGTTCCGGAGTCGGGAGTGAGTCTACGCGTCCAAATATGTGTACCTTTCTTTGATGTCTATACCTCATTCAGATTCATTTTTGCGACAGAGAGTTACGGAGGTCACTATGGTCCCAGTTTTGTGACCTTCTTCGACCAGCAAAATTCTTTGATCCAGAGTGGCCATCTGCAAGGCGAAGAGATTGTCGTCAGCGCACTCATGATTAACAAGTGCGTCCCTGCGATATCCACTATTACGTCCTACCTGGCTCACGTTTCAATCTCCAGTGGCTGGTATGATCCTCTTCTTCAGAATCAAGCTTACGTAGACTTTGCGACATTCGCACCCGGATATGGGCAGCTCGTGAGTGACACCGTAGTCGCTCAGCTGAATGAGGCATTTTTCGGGGCCAATGGATGCAAGGAGCAAGAGGAGGCTTGTTATGCTGCTAGCCCCGGGAATGTCAGTACTCCTGAGTCCAACACAATTTGTCGCACTGCTGATGATTTTTGTGTGAGTATCGATATCATAAGTGGCAGTTTGTTATGATGTTTATATCTGTAACAGGTCGATAACGTGTTCGTCCCAGCTGTTGGTGACCGTGATTCAGACGACCTGCGACAAAATTCCTCGGCACTCTTCCCACCGGAATTCTACGTCAATTTCCTCCGACTAGCGGATACAACGGCGAAAATCGGTGCCACTAGCAGGTATTCCGAATGCCCCGACGCACCATTTGAGTTGTTCGAGAAGACAGGCGATGTAAGTTGATTCTATGTCGAGAGTTAACTTCGTATCGTTTATTTCGTCATTTAGGATGCCAGAACTTGGCTTCCAGAGCTCTCAGAATTGGCGAATTCTCGTTTACATATCTTGATTTGGGTTTGTTGGTTTTCTTCTCATGTCTGCTCGTGATAAAGCCTGATATCTTTGTCCACTTCTTCATGTAGGCTGGCGACGCTGATATCAAGTTTGTACTTTCAGCCTTGAATAATTCTTGAGTCTTGAACTTACACTGTCGTTCTCTTCACAGTTGCAACTGGTTGGGCGGTCACGCATCTGTCCTTGCTATGGATTGGTATGGTACGTGGTCTTTGACCTCTTGATCCCAGACGGCTTTAGCATGAACGGTGGCATCTATAGGTAATGAGACACTCCACAACACGCCATTCACAAACATCACCGTGGACGGGACGGCTGTAGCTGCGGTCCAGAACGTTGACAACTTCTCTTTCGCGTACGTGCTTTCCATCGTCATCGATCTTGTCACTCGATTCACCAGTTTATAGTCGTGTCTATGAATCGGGCCACGAAGTGGTACGAGTATTCAATCCATGTTCATCAAACGATGACTTCTAACTGCTTTCCGTTTGTAGCCCGCCTTCCAGCCTCAAGCGGCGTTTGAGATCTTCAAACAGGTCATCAACAAAGAACCGCTGCACTCTGTATAGTTCGATCTACCCGCTACTATCTTCTAGATAAGGCGCATGTTGATACCTTCCAACTCGGAAAAGTCACGTTCTAGCACGATTACTCAGCCCGAGTTATGTTTTGTAACTTTTGTTACCCTCAACCTGAAAGTTGGGCATCAAAAGGCGTAGTAAGACCAGACAAACCGCATATCTAATTGCATTATATACTCTGATACAACGGAGAAAGCCACAAGAAACCCAAAGAAACCCAAAGAAATTTGCAGATCCAAAGACCAGTCTCAGCGGCGCCATGGGCCACACAAGTTTGAAGACATGAGTCAGACATCGACGACCGTGATAAATGGCCTCCAGGTGACGCCTTGGTCTGTTGAATAAATCGCGTGCAGATAAACATCGTCAATGTCCAGATCAGGTATGCGGGTGGCTCCCGTAGAGGCAATCTCATGCGCCCAAAAGTTCTAGACAGGGTTAGCAGAGGTGAGAGAAAAAGATGTCGAACAGACTCACAGGAATACATTGCATAATGAACGCAGCTGTTTGGGCGATGAGTAGACCGATGGGAATAGGGTTGCCGTCCTGAGTGAAATACATAGATGTCTTTGCTCCATAGCCCGGACACTGGTTGAAAGACGGACAACAATCAACGAGGCACGGTGAAATAGAGCTCAAGCGACTCACCTCGAGCACAAGACTACGAGGACAATATCTTTGCATGTCTGGACAATATTGCCAGACCGTAGCTTCAGGGAATACCATGCCCTTTCCGTGTAAGCAATCCACCAATTGTATTCCTCTTTTGAAGTGATCAAAACCAGGATCGGAAGGGCGGAATGGAATGATCAGTGCCCTTTTGCTTATGCCATGTGCGATCAAGCGTCTCGGTCTACCTTGGTGCCGCATGGGTAGTGTAGTTTGGGGATGTCGTAGTAGTTGGAGGGAGAACACTGGTGGGTAGATTCTATGAATTGGAGTTGTAAGTAAGTAACCTTCGACTAATAACAACGTCGAAAACTCACGGTTGAGGGGCATGAATCACAGGTGGATTTACTGGCAGCCGTTCCGGAAGCCACGCTTGACACTCTTGCACCGTGAAGTCAAAGTGTATACAAGAGAGGTCTACCGTTGGCAGAGGTCCTTGATACCAACGGGCATCCTGAACAGCGGGAGAAAGAATGAGCACGTTCATTACTACCGCAAAGAGTGAGATGATCTACCTGTGCACCTATATGATGATCAGAGTCAGAGGTGGTTCCATACGATTGAGTGAAGTTGTTTCCAGGCATAGCGACTATGTGAAGATTTGATGGGGAATGTGAAAGTGAGAGGTAAACAAGTATTGAACGTGGGGTGAGCAGAAAACATGAATGGCACCCCTACTTATATAGTCGAGCGCTTTGCCACCCGATCAGCTTGGGACGTCCCGTAAAGCAGACGTACAACGGCGAAGGTGAGATGCCACTGGTGAGACAATGCTCGATCTCCAAATTTGGAAATAGCGCTTTTCTCTTGCAGAGAATGCGGGCCACCTGAGCTGTGGGCCATCCGAGTCATGGGCCGTCCGAGTGGCATGGGCCGTCATGTGGTCAATGCAGTGATGGCGAAACTGGCCTGAGCCGCTGGTGCGTTAGTTCCGTCATGTATATTCAAGAGAGGAATGAAAAGCTGATGGCCCGCAGTTCGCCACTTGTGAGAGAGCAGAGACTCGGAAGCACGCATTTGGCTCACTGCAAACATATGCACGTGATCGCGTCGCGTCGCGCTTACAATTATTGTTTCGGATTACAATACAATAGACAATAGTTACTGCTATCTAAGAGGCACAATGAAGATCAGTATAAAATATGGGGGAGAGGACAGAAATGCACCCGACTTGAAAAAAGGAAGTGCCATGATTTGGATCATGATGCTCATTCTCTCTGCGTCCTCGTCTTCGTATGTTTCTTGCGGGCTTTCATCAAACCCTTTCACACCCATGTCTCTCATCAATTTTGAAAAAGCTCCTATACACTTACTGCTACCCAAGGCGTGAACCGCCGTGTCGTACTCCAGCACAGTTAGGTTCATCACTACCCGCGATGTTTCGCCCATCGGTAGATAGATGCGGGTGATGACCGTTGTCACAAAAGAGCTGCTCATTTTCGTAGCCGAAGACACGATATAATTCCATTCTTCGTTTATATTATCATCAATGATGGGGGACGGCGGCGGAAAATTGGCGGCGGGGCAGACCGTCACTGTAGGGGGAAAAGTGGAGTATTGGATCTGTAGAACTTGCATGACTCCGCGAGTTATGTGATGTACACCGTCACTCATGTCGTTCAGATGTCTCTTCACATCGTTGGATATGATTATGTTTGAGAATCGAATATCCCGGCTCGAGAGTGGAAAGGATTTTCCAGCTGTAAGGTAATTGATAAGCGAAGAGTTTGTGTGAGGTATTTCATGTGTCTCACCTTGTCTCCAAGCTACCGTATCCGTGCAGAATTTCTTGTGGCCGCCAAAAACCCAATCGTCTTTTTGACACGCTTTGCTGCAGTATCGATGCTCAGAGCAAGCAGAACAGATCATGAAACTGTTAGTAGAATCAATATTCGCACACTGTAGAGCTTAGTGGTGGCATGATGCAGAGAGGAATGACAGAACAGAAACACACCTTCGGGTTACTACACATTTGGAGATGCACTGGCACCTTCCAATTTTGTATGACTTCAGCCTTCAATTTTGTACGTTCTTCAACAAGACTTTTGAAAGTACTCCAAACGTTCCAGAAAGGGCCGACCTTCGGAACATGAGCCTCAAGATCAAGAGTAGCGACCTTCTTCAAGGATCTTTCGACAGACTTGAGAATCGACGCATAGACAAGATAAATGGGCAGTATATGCCGGAGAAGTATAAGGCTCGGATGACTGTCCGAATCGACTTTATTGAGCCATGGACCAAGTTTGAGTAGTGTCAGCAGGATATCAGCTTCGAGAATTTGAGCGACCCAATCCATTCCGTTTGTCAAACATGTGCATATATCCAGATAACTGAGACAAGAATGCATAACCTCCACCAAATAGTCAGAATCTCTGGAGAGAGTGAAAGGAAGGATGGCGAGGGCGTGGGTAACAATGCGAGGTGCGTTTTGAGAAAGTAGAGCGTGCGCAATGGGTAGATGAGCCGTCATAAGACCAGTCAAAAGTTCCACGGTGCGTTTGAGGACAATATGATCGACAGGCTTTCGAGATATGGCGCGACGGAGGTTTTTGAGCGCTGACGACGCCACTGTAGCAACGCTACCACCCATAGGAGTAATAACTGCCTGTAGCCAGTCGATATCGTCTGCAGTTTCAAGAGCCTGGAGATATAAGCCGAGAGTCAATGGTATGATGCCGTTCCGGAGTCTGACTTTCGGTTTCCAGGGATCGAAATCAGGATCCTTGGCTTCTAGATACCACATCCTCGCTAGCATCGTGGCGATACCTGTGTGCGATGACACGGAGATGCTACTGAGGTTGTCCAGTGTAAGGCTGAAAAGACCAGTCACGACAGTGTTCAGTATTGAGAGTCGGGAATAGATGTCGTTATTCTTGTCCTCGATGTAGAGTGCTAGATATTGGATCCATTTCCAAAGATGAGTCGGCCACAACCGCGTCCAAGTGTGCACTATTTCTTCCCAGTGAGAACTATGACGTTGATGAGTCCAAAGCTTGGGTATCAAATCGAGGAAATATGCGACATGGACAAGGCTGAGTGGGGAATCAAGAGAAGTTGATGAAGGAATTCGAGCGACGTATAGTTGGAGATAAAAAAACGAAAGTATGCATTGCAAATGGGGCTGTGGTTGTTCCAAAGCCATCCTGAAGAGATCCGTGAGTGCAGAAACACTCTTATCTGTCTTTTGACTCGCTGTATTGATTAGAGCCTTCCAGTCGCGGAAAAACGTTGCAAGGCCACATAAGTCTTCGAAAATAGTATGGACGTCAATCGTAGACTATCTACCTTGATTCTTTGGAGAGGCAGGTCGACGTCGGACATTTTGATAGACGGATACAGCGTCAAAGCGGTGTGCGTGAAAGAGGGTTTTCCAGGTTTCGTCAAGGATAAAAAGACGGTCGCTTCCGAGTCGACGCGTCGACGGCTTGAGACTCCATCATGATGCTACCTTCAATTTTGCATACTTACCATAGCATCGTCCACTGTTCTCAGTATCCTCATCTCTGGTCCGATTTGTGTTCTTGTCGACTATGGAGCTCAATTATATCCTTCATTCATATCCAGCCCGAACGCATGTGTATGAAATAATGGCTAAAATTCCACCACATCTGATTCGAATCGCGTCATGCCAGTTTTTGGGATACTAATAGTTCGGTGGGTATACAGCGTTCCAAGTTTGACCGTTTCGATACACTGTGTAGCTTATCCCGAAGTCAACTTCCCCACCGATGCCTAGTCTAATACAACCACAACCTCCCCACTATGAGCCCGCTCCCCAGACAAAAGAGAAATGTACGTTTGCTTTCTTCTCGTTCAATGTTAGCTTTGACCGTCATTATTCGATAGTGGACTATGCCGATTTGACTATAATCGACTTAGCGAAAGCAAACACCGCACAAGGTCGCGCAGAACTTGCAGTCTCTGTGCGGGATGCAATGACTACCCAGGGCTTTTTCTATGTGATCAACCACGGATATGAGCCGGATCAGGTGAGTCATGCTACTTCTACAGTCTTGTTGGTCGGACTTGACAGATTCTACCTAGACAAGTCGAATTTTTGATATCGCAGACGTACCATTCGCTCAAGTGAGCTCTGAAGAGAAGAACACTTATGTAGCAACGATGAAGCAGACAGGATCTTATCAAGGTACATCTTTCCCCGAAGTCACCTTTCCACGCTCCTGACCATATATGCATATCACAGGATATAAGCCTAGGCAATACTGGGTAATTCATATATCATGCGTCGTTCTATCCCTTCTCATTTTCTGCATCTGCAGCACATCGACGGCGGTGTCCATGACCAGTTAGAACATTACAACAGTACGCTCATATTGCTAAAAGTAACGGGCATTTCCCTCATCTTCCCCTCAGTCAACCGTGATGTCAACAAACGTCAGCATCCCTTGCCCTTGAGGCCTTTTCTGCCCCAGATCCGTGCCTTTGCGCGGCACAATCACGAGAAAATTCTCCATCCCATCTTACGGTGCGCTGGTATTCGCTTGCCGTACCTTATGATCTTCTGAATACCTGAGACAGGTTATTGGCCCTGGGACTTGAACTTCCTGAGGATACGTTGGTCAATATGCACGGATTTACCGCTGTTGGAGAAACATACGGTAGCTCGATCTCCTAGACATCGCGAGCGCAAACTGACTCACTTGATCCTCAGTCAGATTCATGAAATAGTATGTTGTATTTCAGCGTAACGCCCCCGTCGTTGATATATTCAACTCAAACAACGACAGTTATCCGCGTTCCGAGGAAGAAGAAGTCAAGACCAAAAATGTTTGGCTCAAAGGCCACACAGGTACATCCTGACTATTCGTTTCGGTGCTATGTCACTTTCTGATCAGGTTCCAGACTTTGGGTCAGTGACGATATTGTGGAGTCAACCTGTTGCTGCACTTCAGATCCTGTCGCCTGATGGGAAGTGGCGATGGATCAAACACATCGATAATGCTCTTGTGAGTTATACCCAAATATCAACGTCTTCCGCGAACAATCTAATACATCGTGACTTCAGGTCATCAACGCGGGCGACGCCCTTGAATTCCTTTCAGGCGGATTTTACCGCGCGACAATCCATCGCGTGATACAGCCTCCCCCGGATCAGCAAAACTACACTAGGCTCGGGGTGTTCTATTTCTGCATGACGGACGACGATGTCAAACTCGTTCCTCTCAAGGATAGTCCAGTCCTGCAACGGGTTGGAATTATTCGTCGTTGCGAAGATGCGGTGGCTCCAACTATGGAAGCCTGGAGGAAGGGCAGGACCTCAGCTTACGGGCAGAGCGAGCTGAAGCCGAGTAATCAAACCAATGGGGTGGAAGAAGAAGTCATTGACGGCGTAGTTGTCAAACACTATAACTGAGCAAGTACGTGAGCATACCGAAAAGCCTTCTTGCATATTACATGGAGGTCTAATCGTTCCCACAGATTTGTATCCGTATTTCAACTATGAAAACATGCTTTCATGATTCGGAAGTCTTATCGTTGTATCGACATTGGATGTGCTATGTTCTTCAAATTCGGCTGTCCAAAACTTTTCCACGATGTGGCCCGTGTCCCGAAGCTTCGAAGCCTCGAAAGACTTCTGTGATATTGTACAATCATCGCTAGATCATGGGCGCGCTTATCTTCGTTCACTGACTCTTATCTTCTTCTTGGTGTTCCCTTAGACTGCATGAGAATATCCCTGAGCTCTCGCGGGGTCAGTTTTTTTTTGATTTGTCTGCGAATTCGTTCTAATACGTTCCACCTGATAGGGGTCAGCTGCAGAGCAGTTCTTACTGTGTCCGCCAATTCATTATCTAGACGAAAGAAATCCGGTTGGCATGCTTCCCTGAGGATAGTATTTAACGGAATCCACTCTTATCTTCCTTGAGCACTTGTCTCTATCTTCTCTACCTCCAGAACAATGGCCAGCGCTATATTCCGTCAAATCTATGAACTACTCTTTTCGCAGCGAGCGCCCTTGTTCGTGGACCCTCCTGCGTATACTCCTCCCTCTTCTTCCAAAGAGGATTGTGCGTATAAACCCTTCTACCATAATAGTCTTCTCACTACTGCATTCTGAAGTGGAATATGCCGATCTTTCGTTTATTGATCTTTCGAAAGCAAGTACGGCGGAGGGCCGTGCCGAACTTGCAGCTCAGATCTGCCAGGCCATGACCACCCAAGGGTTTTTCTATGTCATCAATCACGGTTATTCTCAAGAACAGGTGATTTAACAATCACACGTCTTTGGGTATCGTGACTATATTCATCTACCCACACAGACGAACCGTATTTTCAGCATCGCAAACCTTACTTTTGACAATGTCAGCGATGAAGAGAAGAAGGCCTATACCGGTGACTCGGTCAAAGACGGTGCATACCACGGATATAAGGTCCGCCGGGAGTGGGTCAGTATATTCTCCACTTCCCTTTGTTTGAAACCTATATGACTGACGTGCTCATAGCGCATCGAAGAAGGTGTTTACGACGAGATCGACCACTACAATGGTATCTATTAAAATCCTTCCGACGCGTACTGTCTCATCATGACGATAACATACAGTGCATCGCCATGTAAACAGTCGTGGTCATCCTCAAGCTCTGCGCCCTTATCTCGATGAAGTCGAAGCGTTCATTCGTCACAATCACTTCAACATACTTTTCCCTATTTTAAGGTGAGGCCGCCGGCCAGTTTGTTTACATCTCAAATTTAGCGCAAACATTATTGTACAGGCTTCTAGCAATTGGTCTCGAGCTACCGGAAGAGACTTTGGTCGAACAGCACCAATTCGAGGCCCCTGGTCACACGTCCAGTGTGTTACTTCTTGTTAGCTTGCTCGAAACAATACTCACCAGAAACCGTTATAAATATTCACAGCAAGGTTCATGAAATAGTGAGAGCGACAAAACCCTATCCGCTTTTTTCGTATCTTTTTTCTAACTCACGGGACATATCCTGTACAGTTATCCGCGGTCTCCCGACGACGAGGCGAAAGCCAAGAACGTATGGCTCAAGGGCCACACTGACATGTACACGTCTTGTTGCTTGGCTTTTCGATAATTCCGCCGACCTCTGTTTTATACAGCGGAAGCGTCACTATCTTATGGAGTCAGCCCATTGGAGGATTGCAAATTTTGTCTCCAGATGGGAAATGGCGATGGATTAGGCACGTCGACAACGCACTTGTATGTGCCCAGAGTTCTGCCATCCAGATTTAGTTATCCTTGCTAATCATGGACGTCAGGTGATCAATGCCGGGGATGCTCTTGACTTCCTATGTGGAGGGTTCTATAAACCTACCATTCATCGGGTAATACAACCCCCAGCTGACCAACGAAATTGTCCACGGCTCGGAGTATTTTACTTCTCCATGCCCAACGATAGCACCAAATTGGTTCCGTACGCAGAGGCGAGTCCCGTGTTGCAAAGAGTAGGTGTCCGTCGGCTTTGTGAGGACAAGGACGCCCCCACTATGTTGGAGTGGCGTAAAGGTAGGACGGTTTCGTATGGCCGAGCACAATTGAAGGCTGGGAAGGAGCAAGATGTCGAGGAAGAAGAAATCAAGGGGGTCATCGTCAAGCACTATAACTGAGCTAAAATCGCGAGGTCTGTCTTCCCCTTCCACTCGCGACTATTCCCCTGCTCACTCTTGAGCTCAGATATGATTGAGCGTTAACTAGAGTGTAAATATGTTTGTGTAACAATCGTGAATTCAAGACTGCTTGTTGGAGAGATAAGAAACTGACTATTGCGTTGAGACGATTGCTTATTTATTGCGGACAGAATCTCACGGAAACGGAAGCCTGGACTATCGGAACGTGTCTTGAACTCGGTGGGTCTAGTTGTAGTTGGACACGGGCGAGCAAATTTGACACTAAGAATGTGTTCTCACTCAGGCTGCCTTGATCCTGGGACAAAGCTCGACGACTAACATGGAATTGCCATCCCGAGAGCGAAGATCCGCCAAAAATTAGTATAAGACAGACCCTTGATCTTTCAAGCTCGCGATAGTGTCGACCCACAGATCCCCATCCGTACACAATTCAGTGCACTTGCGATAAAGATGGCCCCAGCAATTCATAAAGATTCCTCCATCGACACATCGACATATGACCCGCCGAACTACATCGCACCGTCCCAAACCAAGGCACAGTGTACGTCCGACCGTCTTCTCATTTTAAGTGGAAGATGTTCAAACTGTAACATTGCTAGTGGATTATGCTGAGCTTGCAGTGATTGACCTCTCGAAGACTGACACCGCAAAAGGCCGTGCGGAACTCGCCACCCAGGTCTGCAACGCTATGACTACTCAAGGATTTTTCTATGTTATCAACCACGGCTACACCAAAGTTCAGGTGACGCTCTTTGCTCTCATATGATTCTCCCATGTCCCATCCTTTCATTCAACCAGACAGAACGCATATTCGGCATCGCGAATCTCACTTTTGACGGCGTTACCTCCGAGGAGAAATTGGTCTATACCGGAAACACGGCAGAACTAGGTACATATCAGGGCTATAAGGATCGTCAATATTGGGTCAGCTTGATTCTGGTCTTGACACTTATTTGCATGCTCTCATGACTCTCTGCAGTTAATCGAACCTGGAGTCTATGATCAAATAGAACACTACAACCGTGCGTATTCATGTCTCGAGCTTCGGACTGTGAGACCAGAAATATCTTCCCCACAGTGCACCGGAACGTTCTCAAAGACAAGCATCCGATACCGTTGCGCCCATATCTTTCGGAGATAGCTGCCTTCGCCCGTCATAATCACTTCAACATAGTTCACCCTATTTTGAGGCACGTTTCGTGACTGTATTCGCTATCTATCTTCTGGAATGAATGATACCTTGCTCTAGACTTCTTGCACTTGGCCTTGAGATGCCCGAAGATACTCTCGTCGATCAACATGTCTTCGATGCACCTGGGGAGACTTCTGGTACGTACTCGTCTGTACACTTAGAGACGCTGATGGTGGACGGTCGTTGCAGTGAGATTCATGAAATAGGGAGTGACATTTACTCGTCAAGCCTGCGCGGGTGGCATGACTGAATTGTCGCTACAGTTACCCTCGCTCTGAAGACGAGGAAATGAAGACCAAGAATGTTTGGCTCAAAGGACATACCGGTGTGTACGCCCTCTTGCGTCTTGTAACAACTCGGTAAATTCACGCTACCATAGATTTCGGCAGCGTCACCGTCCTATGGTCGCAGCCTGTAGGTGGCTTGCAGATCCTCTCATTTGACGGCAAGTGGCGATGGATCAGACACATCGATAATGCACTTGTTCGTGTCGTAACTTTTGGAATCATACTTCTACATGCTCAAGATATTGTTCGTGCAGGTCATAAACGCCGGAGACGCCCTCGAATTCCTGTCTGGGGGATTCTACAAACCTACTATCCACCGAGTCATCCAGCCGCCGGCCGATCAGCGAAATTGCTGCCGTTTAGGGGTCTTCTACTTCTGTGGACCAGATCGTGATGTCAAGTTGATACCTCACGAATCAAGCCCTCTTCTGAAGAGGCTCGGCGTTCGTAGACTGTGCGACGACAAAGATGCCCCTACTATGGATGAGTGGCGGAAAGGAAGGACAATATCTTACGGCCGAGTTGAGCTGACGATGAAGGAGACAGGTGTGGAGGAAGAGATTATACACGGTCTGGTTGTGAAGCACTACAACTGACGACTTCCGTAGTCTTGTCATGTACAATATCAATATGGAAAACAACATCGTAAGCGCGTCACCATCGATGAAATGGGGAGAATACAGGAATTGTACAGTATAAACGATAGCAGTGCGATGTCCGTCAGTCAATATGTCAAAAGTGTTAGAGCCCTCAGAGAAGATCCGCGACATTGTCCATGAGCAAGCTGTTCTTCCCTACTCTCACACTTCCTCGGAAAGGAAGACCACTAAGCTCCATCTCAGTACCCGCTCCACCAGGAAGTGGTAGACCGTGGATATCCACACCAACAGCAGCAGTACCTTGTATACCTGCCAATGCTCCCTTTCCAAATATAACCTATACACAGATAAGACCCCCAAAATTATCTGTGAAATTGAGAGATACTCACTTTGCCTACGAAATCACTGAACTCCTTTTGCCGTCCTGGTAACACTTCTAGAGGAACCTCTACAATCTTAGCCGTGACGATATACGCTGAACCTTCTCCTCCCTGCGAATCATCGGACATGCTTTCTGCAGGGAGCCAGTCACTTGGTCTAAGATGTCCAAAAGCCCGTTCAGGAAGAGGGTCCGGAAGATGAGACGGTGGAGGTAAAATAGTCTTTTTCAGAGAAGTCGCATCCGGCCAATCGTCTGGGACTTCACCGTCGAAAACAAGGACATCAGGGAAGACGCGGTTGACGTCTAGTCCAACATTCATACCCGCAGGAAGAACAACACGGGCGAATACCGTCCCACTTGCAAGGAACGTACGACCTACGGGGATGATTTTCATATCGCGTATGGTGACGTCCCGCAGAATTTGGGGTTTGGGATCAGGAGCCGGGAATAAAGTATCTACAGATAGGCCTGGAATCATGGGAGTGGTTATGATGATTGGGTTGGATTGGGCAGACAAGTATCGGGTCAAGAATGTCGATAGGGTGTTCGTGGATGTAGACGGTAGAGGTAAGACGGTGCCGGAGATGAAGAGAGTGATGTTTGGGTGCGTTAAGGAGAAGGGCTGAGTACGAACAGAGGCCACAGGAACGGGTGCGTCAAGGGCACTGTCGCCGAGGAGAGAGATGACAAAGGGTATTGATGGAGAAGTAAAATTTATCGTGGTCGGGGCAGGGTCTATGATTGTGGCGCGGGCCCTCAGGAAAAGGCTATTAGATTCCGTAGATATACTGAAGTCCTGCAATGTGACCAGTTGAGAAATTTGGGGAAACGGGGTTTTGGGTCCTGGAGCTGGTATACCCGGAATGGGAGGAACTAAACGCGATTCAGTCAAAAGAGCTTGTACGGATGAACGGCGAGACTTACTTTGAATGTGGAGCAGAGTTTTTATGTTTGACCGCTGAGCCTGAAGATTTCGTCGCCAGCTGTTCTCGTAAAGAGAGCCTCCGTGTACAGCAACTTCACCGACCATGGCTTGAACGCTGATGGTCCCGTCCTGCCAAGATTCCTTCATAAATTGAACAAGGTCCGAAGTGTGATGAGTTGGGTGAATTAATAAAGGGGTCGATATGTTGGTTAACCAGGACGTGTCTTGAGGTGGGTTCGTAGTCAGTGGCAGCTCCAGTGGTGAGGTCTCCACAGTCGCCAGAATGATTGAAGGATTTCTTCCAGACGTTATGGTGATAGTACTGAGATTAACAGAGACTCTGTCAAGCCGACCAACACCCCATCTTCCCATCGACTTCCAACTCTCTCGCCAAAATCCATCATCTCCGTCGGTATTCAACCCCACGAGCGCTCCAGCATCCAACCCTATTTGCCCATCAACTTTGACCCTTATTCCTCCATCCCAGTCGACACTTAGAACGTCAATATGATCCGGTCCTCTGTAAACGAGTGCCTTGTTCAAGACATCATCTGGAGAGACGTCTGAGGCCTGCGCAGCGTACGACCAAGCGAGCAGGGCTATGATTACGAGAGCTATGATGCAGAAGCATAGCGAAAGGAGGAAAACACGGGCAAGTTTGGACCAGAGCCTACGTCGACCGAGGAGGGCAGCCGGAGAGTCATCGGGAGGAGAGAAAGATTGGGAAGGGCTCGCGAGAAGGGGTGTTCGCTCCGTCGATTCGAGAGCTCTTCCCTTGCCTTTATCTATATGAGGAGTTGGCTGCTCCTCAGAGGGTATGGTGTAGCTCATTGGTATTCTCCTGTCTCATAGATAAGATGTTGAATCTTGGGCGATGGGTAGAAATGAGAGAAACGTTTGCGGCCTTGAGGCGAGGCAGCGGACATTCAAATCGGGCACACTCTTCAAGTGAACATCAACAACCAAATCGAGAATCACCGACTCAACACCAGTGGCATCTACGAGTCCAGGACCCTCATTGTTGCTGGCACTCATGTAACTGGACGGTCTCTCCATTACAAAGCGGAGACAACAGATCGAAACTATCCGAGTCCTTAATGTGCTTTACCATCGAAAACAGGCTACAGCTTGGCCAATGCTCGCGGGTGACGGGTTATGCAAAGCGACGGCACTATTGTTCTCAGTATAGGGATTTGATGCTAGACATGTGCTTCTGTGATAATGGTGATGAACCACATGGTTGCCGAATTCGTACGATGCAGCCACTCTCAATTTGTGAGTGATCTATACATGTTCCACTGCTTGAAAGTTGATCAGCGAAGATACACTTAGCCTAAGTAAGAAATACTTCAATAAAATCTTTGGGACGACCAAGGTACCTGCCTGGACGTAAGAAGTTCTACCTGCGCCGCCGGTCCACTGGCAGTCCCATTGCGCTTGGACGTCTTGCTCGTGGCTGAGCCACTAATGATTGGTTCCCTTTGTCCAAATCAGTCTTGAAGCGCATCGTCGTGTTTGCTAATTTCGGAAATAGACAAAGCGATGGCGCACATATAAAGCTCAAGAAAGTTAAGGATTTCTCTCCAATAAACCACTCACACCTACTCTCGCCACCACCACCACCACCCTCCTCCATGCCTCAGAACAAAGCTATCAAGACCGAGGTAATGTTCCTTCTCATTCTGCCCTCTAGCCGCCGCTCAATTAGCTTTATGTTAGACCATTGCAGTCGAACCCTCGGTCAAGATCGAATTTTCTGAGCCACAATTGCTTTGCAGTATCAGGCACATCAGTCTCCTCACCCAATCTCGCGACCGGTGCACGCGGGGCATTCGCTTATCACCACTCAACGAGGGTATCTCTGTGCTTACGCCTTCAAGACCGGAACAACCTGATTTTCCCTTCTGGGTCGGCAACGAGCAGTCTGAAAACAAGGATAAAGGCACCATCGTATTTGATGTCAGTACATCTGCTTCCGATGAGCTCCACCGTTTGACAATGCTTACATTTTACTGTTGCTCCACTTCAGTTACTTGGGTACCCGAGAGTTGAAGCGACTATCCCGTTCATGATCAAAGATTGGCCCATCACTCGGGAGGCTCTCCTCTACACAGTCTGTGAGATGGTTTGCCGGTATTTAGTGAGAAGGCCTTTCTCTACTTCTGTGTCGAACTTGACTGATGCCCTTCTTTCGTAGTACGAATACGAATATACGATAGGACAAAATGGCCGTCGCATCGGGGAGCAAGACGGTGATGTCAGACTGAAGGATGTATACATCCACGCTCTCGCAGCTTTCGACAACAACGTCTGGAGGCCCTTGCTATCGTACACTCCCTGATCCTTCCCAAAGGATTTGATTTCATGGCCCATGTACCGAAAAAACTCATTGTTGCAGTCTTCCGTTTGCCATTGTTCTTGTAGACTCTATATCAGCTGGTCCAATTATCATCCACTTCAATCAAACCTGAAACATAGGGAAGCATTTTTCACCTGGAAGTGAGTTTGCGATAAGGCTCGACACTATTGAGGACTTGTGGAACCTTGTGGACCGGACTTTGGTCCAGAGGTTCGAGCCACACAATCCGTCGTCACATGTGACAAAGTCACCAACCTCCCCGGGCTCGCCGTCTTCGACTCTTCGACTCTCAGTTCATCATGCTCCCTACCCTTCCTTTAAAGAATGTGACCAAGGACATAGTCTCGACGCCCTTCAAGCGTGCCCAACTCGGTCTCTTCCAAGGAAAGACCAGAGTTACAGGAAACAGCGTCCCATTCTCGAAACACAAAACACGGCGAACGTGGCTACCCAACGTTCAGAAGAAACGCTTCTTCTCTGACACTCTAGAGAAGGACGTAACTGTGAATGTTACTGTTCGGGCTCTCAGGACTATCCGGAAGGTAAATACATCGCATCGCATCACATTTGACTTTGGGTTTCATGTTTTCTGACCATGTTGCTGGTGTTGCGGTATAGCACGGAGGTATCGACACATACGTCAAAAAAACTGACCCAGACCTCCTGCAATGGGAAGGATTGCGGATACGGCTGATGCTGCGAGAAGCAGAGCGAGAGAAGGCGCGTAAAGCGGACGAGGCTTTGACACCGACGCAAACACTAGCACGGATAACTGCGGAGAGAAGGCGTCTTGAGCGTATAGCTAGGAAATTGGTGGATGAGAAAGAGAAGAAACCAACTCTGCAGCAAGTCAAGAGGGACAGGTTGAGGGCAACGAAAGCGATGATCGAAGAGACGATGAAGGTTGGACAAGTCACGAAAATCGAGAAACTTGTCAGGTGCGTGAACTGTCTTTTACTCTCAAGGCATGGATTCTCATGAGTGGACACAGTGCGGAAGAGACTATCAAGTTTCTGCAGAATAAAGACAAAGTGACGAGATTGCGGATGGCGCTTACGGGACGGTGGCCAGAGCCGACGGTGCCAACACCGGCGGCCCTCCCAGCTTGAGACTAATGATCACTGTGGATGTTCTCATCGTCGTTTGTAGTAGGGGTTCAAATGGCAATACGGCGTACAGCGGGCGGATACAACATTTATATGTTCTTGTCAATTTTTAGAGGCACGGTGTGTATCCACGTCCGTGTCAGTATCTGACTCTAGATCTTTGTCTGCATCCTCCACCATCGATAAGCCCGAATCCCTATCCTTTTGTTTCTCCTTCTCTTCATCCCGCTCTGCTTTGTCCTCTTGAGCCACTTTCCGAGTCGGGTCATAATCTTCTGCAATCATCCCAATCTCCTTGCGCAGACCCCTGGCCTCACTCATCAGGTCTGCCCATCGTTCGATATCCAAGCCTCGTGATTTATAGAGACCTTCACGTCGTTTGGATATAGAACTGTTTAGAATAGAGGAATAGGATACTTCACGACCTTGATAGAGGAACCTAGGGAGGGAAATTAGACGACACAACAATAGAACGTACTGGTGTATATCGTACGAACCACAGATAACCGCAAACCACAGTGGAGAGACCAGACAGATACGTTACAGGTTCCATCACGTCCCTAAATTGAGGTATAAGATGATGAATACTGGCATGACAAATCATCGTATGAACCTACCATCCATAATCCCAAAATGTAAGACGTGCAACGCCAGCCCAATATGTCACGAGCATCCCAAAACCTCCCAGAGCCATGCGCCGAGCACCTCGAAGAGCATCGTAGTCGCATTTCTGCTTGAGTTCCTCCATCGCTTTTAGTTCCTGGTCAATGACATACAATCGACGGCGCAAAAAACGTGTACGATCTGCGAATGTTGGTATTTCGACGTCAATGACAGATTCTGAGCCATTATCTTTCGTGTGAGCCTTGTCTGGTAGTTCTATTGGAGTTTTGGCCGCGAGGGATGCACGCGTAGTGGGAAGTGGAGGGGAGTCGTGTGAGATGCATATGGAGAATTTGGAGACACGGGCTGCATCTCTGATGAAGCTTCCGACGTCTGTAGAATTTGACCATTGGAATTCTTGGCCCGTCGATGAGGTACTGCGAAAGGATATGGTCGGGGTAGCTGGTGTCAAGGAGCCGAGAATGAGTCGGCTGACATGAGACAGCGGTTGTGAGGGATGCAGAAGGATAACCGTAGGTGGAGGGTGCTTGATGTCTTTCTGGTTCGGATTAGGATCAATTCGGGTGTTGGTGGACGACGAAAGGTGACCGAGCGGTAGTATCAGTTTGAATAAATGGGAGCTGGTCGGCACCAATTTTCCTAATCCTTCCTGGTCAATTTCAGAGAGAGAAAAGGGTTCTTAACGTACCTTTTCCCTCTGTGATGTTTTCAAAGTCATCTGGTAAGGGTTCAAGTCCATCCTTGTAAGATTCAAAACCCTCTGTCCACTTTGTGGTAGAGGATGCTTCGGAGAGAAAGCGCGAGTGGGCAACATTGGTACCCTCAACGGCACCATGATAGGATCGTCGACTGCAATTTGAAGATACTCCAAAAACAAGAGCCCAGTGGCATTTCCAGGAATAAGTTGTTGCCCGTCGGCAGGCTGTCCTCGAAATCGATGGAATTATATGTCCCACTCGTACGCCCATGCAGCTTGGCCCCAAAAATACTCAGGTATTATCCTAGAAATCCGTCGCAAAAAATAGTCGAAAACCAGTCGAGATGGTGGAAAGAAACAGAATAGAAAAACATGTTGGACGATGGAGGAATGACGTTTCGGCCAGCAGTGGGCCTTTGCTTCCGCCTAAATCTGGAACTCTGCCGAATTTCAGTTCTGGATCCTCCTCGTACCGCGTCGGCTCGTCCGACGGCTTTTTGCTCTACTATCTCTTCTTCCTCGAACCTTGTTCTATAGGCATGTTAGAAACCACCTTAAAGCCCCCTCCATCACTGTCAACTCCTTACAATTTTGCGCTCAAAATCGACTCGACGCTGTGCTAAATTGGCGCTCAACTGAAACTTATAACTCCTACTAGAACTTTTCTCAAAATACACCCAAACTTTAGCTATGACGCCGTCTTCTGCTTCGATACACACTACTTCAAGCTCTGGATCTCAGAGCACTCGTTCTACCAAGTCTACCCGCCTAACGACACTCAAGCCCCCTCAGAACCGTACCATCTCATCCAGTAGCACCACGACAAGGACATCAACAGCATCTCATGCTGCTACGCCAGCGAGGCCACCCACACCAGTCAATCCACCTCCCACTCCAACGAACGGTATCCGAGCCCAATTGCATCACCTTCTCCCGAAACACGCATTCTTTCAAGTCCAACTACAGATTCACCAGCTATCGAGCGTGCCACTTGTGAATGGAGAGTTTGGAGTGAGATGGAAGTTCAAGAATGTACACACGCCGAAACGTAGGCAGAGTGGAAATGGAAATGGCGCTGGAGGATTGTTCAGGAGGAAACGAAGAGGAACCATAATGGGAAAAGAAAGAGAAGTCGGAGAGGATGGAGAGGAAGACGGTGACGAAACGGGCGACGAAGACAGCAATGATAGTCCTAAGAGTGGTGAATTGCCTCTACCTGATGACGGAGTTCCATCTGTTGTCGTATCTGGACAGCACACTCAGATAACGCTCACGACATCGAGGAATATACCTGGGACCGTATCAACGCCCAATCTTATGTCTAACTCTCTACTGTCACCCTCTTGGTCCACTGCTCCTCCTAGTACCAACGGCTCGCCCGCCCCGTCGTATTCATCCTCGCCTTCCAAAGGAATGACGTCCTTCGTCAAGCTTCGAGAACACAGCGTTGAATGGGAACAGCCAGTCAGCGTTGTAGTCCGTATGGATGTCGAGAGGGACACACTCGACTTGTTACCCAACGAGCTCAAGCTCGTTATCATGCAGAGAGTCATTCAAGGCGACCCAGACGCACCCCACAATCCTCGTTTAGGAGCCGTCAGCCTTAATCTCGCAGAATACGTCGGCGCTGGATCGGTGACGAGGAGATACTTGCTACGCGACAGCAAAACTAACGCAACGCTCAAAGTACGCAATATTGCCTCATATCTATACCAAACACTGATGAAACTCTCTACAGCTTACAATCAGTCTCACCCACATCGGTGGTGAATCGCAGTACATCGCGCCTCCACTGCCAAAAGGCGAAATTCTGAACGGGATATCGGGCTTGCTCGACAGCGAGGTGTACAAGACCCGACCAAAAGCTGTTGATCTCTTTGGCAGCGATATCGACGCAACAGCCTTGGGTATTGGTGCCGAAGCCGTCGGAACGGGTGGCATGGGATTACCATTCTTCGATCCGGCGAAACTCCCTCTGGCGTATGGTCCTAAGACGACCGAAAGTCTGATCGAGGCGCTATTCAATCCTGTACCAACGTATGACAAGAAGGATTCGCCGTTCACTTATTATGTGCCTCCTCCCCCTCCTCTTCCCCATTCGAGAAGTGCTCCTGCCCCAGAGGAGATGCCACATCGAAACAACAATGGAACCGCGTCACACTTGCATGAAGGGGAAGTAGAATCAGTCTACAGTCTTGAGAGTAGTGCTGGAAGCGAAGATACGTATGCCAGCGCCCAGACCACTTCGTCAACGTCCAGTTGGAGAGGGAAGGGGAAAGATACGTGGTGGGCTCGAAGGAAGATGGCGCATCACGGATTAACACCCAATACAGTTTCTGCTACCGGTGCATAACGCCGACATTCGAATATCTCCGGTCTGCAGACAAGCCTCCGAAGAAATTGAGAAGCCCATTCCTCGCTTTTCCACGAAAAGAATCATAGGTAAATATTATAACGTCCCTCGTTCGATCACCCAGTGGCACATCCACCACATGCTGTTCCTCCTCTCCCTCTACCGGTGTGTTCTGCTATTCATTATCTTATATCTCATATGGGCTCGGTTTTCTTTCGTGTTCCTTCATATCACTGTCACAGAAACAGAACAGTGACATACTCCCGTGGTTTTTATCGCTTTTGCTTTCGCTCTTCGCACATTCATATACCTTTGCCCAATCCTAGATGAACTAGGTAGACGGGGTGTACTTTATATATTGTACTTCACTTACGGGCTGCCTGTGCCTACTAATTCTTCAGTACTCACTCGTCCTTAGTCGCACATCTAGTCTCTGGATCCCATACACATTTACACATACTACCCCAGATGAATTCTAAAGCATTTCTCGTCATCACTTCATGCCATGGGATGCCATCGTGAGTCCCTTAGTGGTGTAGATTATAAGTAGGCTATCAACGTCGACTATGTCCGGAATATGTATCGGGATACCTAGGCACACCTGTCAACATCAAGCAGCTTTGATATTCTTCTCGACTTCGTAAACCTCTTCTATATCAATGTTCGTATGAACGGGCCCTGTAAATCGGAAACGACCCCAGAAGATCCAAGTTGAAGATACAATCAGCATGATGCCTCCTACTGCAACGACAGCGTAGTTCATGTTGAGTTGATTGACTGGATGTGCAGTCGGTAGAATGAACAGCACACAGATGAATACGGTGAACTAGAGAGAAAGACGTGAGCTAAGACATGCAGCTTGGTGCCGACTTGAGCACGTACAGCAAAGCTTGCAAAATTAATTGGCCAAGACCAACGACCCAAGTTGAATGGGCCATGTTCTCCAAGCCTGTCATTGTATTCATGAGTCATAGGATACGCACAGCCGTGATAGCACTTACGACTCAGGCCAAAAGACACGGATGATGATAGGTTGTAGATAACCGAGCATCACCGAGATGGCAGCGGAAGACAATATGGCGTTGAACTGCACGGCACAACAATCGTATCAATTCTAGGGGCACATACGGCAAAACAAGACATGCACTCACTGCGATGGCTGAGCCAATATAAGCACACGAGATAATGCACCCGATGAGAACTGATAGCCACACCCCAACGTAGGGTGCTTGAAACCGATTGAGGGCCATGAATTGGGATTTCAGAGGAAACGCATTATCTCTAGCCAGCGCGTAGAACAATCTGCTACTGGCAGTGTAAGCAGTAACAGCTGCCATGAATTGTGCCAATGCAATAACAGTAAGGCACATCAACGTGAGCCGCTTTCCAACGGCGTCATAGTACAGCTGAGCTATGGGTATCGCGTATGAGGTCGCTTGTACGCTGGAAATGCTTTGCACTGCGAAAAGTAGCGCGAGCATGTAAGCGAGGCCTATCAACCATGATCCGACGATACTGCCGACAACGGCGATGGGGGCTAGCACTTCTGCGCGTTGGGCTTCTTCGGCGACTTGGGCGGCAGTTTCGCAGCCTTCGAGGGTATATACCGCCTACATATATCAAGATGAGCTGTGGACACAAATCACAGACGATTTTCCTCAAATAAACCCCCACCTGGAGGAACCCGAGGAGTACTACGAAGCCTCTAGAGCCCCAACCAGTAAAGCTGGCCATATTGTCAGTTCTCAGTAATACAATCGACAATATTCTTCAGCTTACTTCTCATAATCGGTGAACACAAATTCAGCGGAATTCTGGAGACCATACAGAGTAAGTGGACGTGTTGATGAGTAAATAAGATTACTCCTCACCTTGACAGGAGCTTTGACGAGGAGGGTAATGACCAAGACAAAAGTGCCACCCAAGGTCCACCAGACGCTGAAACTACTCATACGACTGACGGCTTTAGTTCCAATCGTATTCAAAATTCCAGATAGAATGTTGACACCCCATGCCATTGCAGCGATCTCAACTCGGGTCAGTGTGCGGCCTTGGCCTACCTCGACGAGGGAAGCTAGGTACAATGCCACGCTATTACACCCATTCAGACAAGGCAAAATAAAGGTTCGGGGTGAACTGACCTCAAGTTCCCAGATGTCCCAGTGAACACCATAGCAATAGAATAGATCCAGCCCGTACAGACTGATATTCTGATCGTTATAATACACCTTCGAGACAGGATTAGGGTAACTCACAGCCGAGGACAGGTAAATCCGGCTTCATCTTGCACACCCAGAAGTAGAGTCCTCCCATGGTCGGGCTGACGCGTGTCATCATTGAGATATTGAGCAGTGACATAATGTACAGTTGAGACTCACTAGGCACTGCAGATTTCTGCAAGACTCAACGCGATGAGCAACATAAAGAGACTGCATATCTTCCCGCCGACGTGAGCTCCTCGTAGAATGAATTGATGTAATAAAATATACATTCCAACCCCAAAACAGTCCTGTTTGAGGCAATCAAATCAATGACATAGTAAGTAGAGCAACCAAAACGAACCTAATGGTCCTCCAGAGAACAAGCCCGTTTGAAATGCACTACTCATTCCAGTCAAGATTCCAATAGCACAAAACGAGATACCTAGCACGCCTGCTAATGACATCTCACGTCGAAACTCGGGCTTGTAACCCAAAGAGAGTAAACGCTGGTCGGATTCAGGAAGCACTCCATCGACCGGACCATCACGAGCAATGGAGGCGATAGCTGCAAGCTCGACGTGCGCTCGCTGTCTCGAAGAGCTTCGTTCCAAATCAGGATGTGTCTCCATGGTCCGTACAGTGTCCAAGTCGACGATGTATCAGAGGCAGATAACGTACCCACGCAGGTGTCGGAATTCCGTCGAATGGAGTTACAAGAGCGTCTCGGGAACGACAGCGACGAGAAAGCGAGGATTCACTTATCTTCGTCCGGCCTGTACTTGGGACTCGGAGTCTACTAGAGACCTGCATACGATACGGATTGTATGTAGCTTCCACGTGAACTCGAGAGCCATAAGCGCGTTTGTCTTGATAGAAGGCCGCCGATACGGCATCCGCTGATTAGAACTGAAGATAGTAACTCATAGACCCAATTCTACCAAAGTACGAGGCGCAAGAGAGAAGACTGTTGAGATATGATCACTTCAATGAGCATGGAGACTTGGATGAGTTGTCTTGAAGTTTGAGGTCGTGGTCTATGGTGGACGAGTGCTAAAATGAGGAAAGTCCGAGAAATCGCCGAGGAGCCACGTGGCATCAATCTCCCAAAATTGAGAGAGACCTCTATATCTCCTGTCACAACGGAACGGACGAAGTCTCGAATGCAAAGAGATTACAATTGATAACATTCTGAATTGGTGAGGAATACATTTTTGTGATCAAGAATTCCTCTCCGAGATCCCCGAGTCGGCCGCTTAGGTATACATAGCTATTGTGGTCCGATAGCTGCACGAAATATGACAAGAACCATCGAGGGTGCTGATTTCTGGATCGCAGTGGGTGTGGAGTCGACGCATGGATGCTGATGCGAGTCAGAGACAATGTTGCAAGTACGACAACCCGAAACCTCGTGAGTATCACAGGAAGAATGAAGAGTCAAAAAACGACCACTCACATTGTATAGAGATCGAAGTGTACTCTCTACATCTTTCGGCGTCAATTGTATCTGACACATGAAGTCTAGGATTTGTCTGGACTGTAGAAATGGTCTCACTGGCATTGGTCCATTGAAGATTCTTTTGCGGAATAATTCGGCATCCGTTTACACCGAGACGCGCACCGAAGTCGAGAGCTGAACAATTGGTTCAGAACCGAAAGAGTCCCAGGACCTCATATGGTTCTGTCTCGGATGTAGACGTCAAAGCCAATACGAAGGACCAAAAAAGCTCGTCTTTCCATCTAACCCCATGCACGACACACTTCACACTTGTCGAAGCCGCGTCATCGTAAGAGGTTCAATTGGGAGATAGGGTATTGGGCAGAAGGCGAGTTTTCAGTCACAGGATTCGGCAGCATTGTTAGCATCACCCATTATTTCAAAAACCGAGGAACTCAGCATGTGGGTCCAAATGCACCAAGAAGAGCCACGTCCTTTCCAGGAATACGAGGCGAGCTATCTGATTGTGATTCCGAGCATCCTTCTAAGTTCCATTCGAGGGTACGCGGGAGAACCGCAGCCAAGTGGTACTGGAGATGAGACAGGAGCCTCTTGCGTGATGGGGAACAGGCCAGCATCGACGGTCGAGCGTCGTAACACCGAGGTAGACGAATGTATGTATTGTAGCGCAACCCGATTGAGACTACGCTGCTTCTAAGCTTTACAGCTTTGGAGCTCTGAGACTTTGATAACCATAACTCTAGGTCGCTGGTATGGGGTCGCGAGATAACAGAGACAGATAGGAGTGAAATTTGAATGAGAGTGAGAAACAGCTAGATCGTTCTGCGCGCGATATCGCATGATTGTGACTGGAGTGGATCAGACGACGAAGGGACGAACAGGAAAGAGTGAGAGAATTGTGCGTAGCTTGTGCTCTATTCTGTCTCGGCACTACTATCGATGAAAAACGTCGGATCCATTCGAGGTTTCCGAGGCGGAATGACCGTATCGATTCGGAGTCGACAGTGCTCGAGTCATTCGAAGTCAGATATTTTCAATATGTGATATCGGGCTGTCGACGGTTGATGGCCGCAGCTGATGCGCATGCGCCTCCTGAGCGATGCAAGCCCGAGTGACAGAAAACCAGTGTTGATAGTGAGAGGAAAGGGTCCCAGGAAAAACGACATTTTCTCGATTAAGCGCCGGAAAGCTGTTGGCGGAGAGCGCGTGGGAGCAGTTGGCAAGGAGGCACTTTTCCTGTTGGTCTTTTTAGATGGATAATGCCTCCTTTGAAGAACTTGAGAAGAGCGCACCGAGGACTGAGGTTGGTGAAACGAAACTTCACAAGTTGCTGGGAGATGACGCTATCATCAGGGGGGATTTCATTTGGAACAGTGAGTCCCAGAGCACCGGGAAGAACTATGCAAATCGAGAAGCGCTCGTGAGCTGGGAATAGGGAACTGATTCGAGAAGAGAAGCGCGTACACGTTTGGATGAAAGGAAAGTCCAAGAGAGGAACAACGGTTTTGGATGAGTCATGTGGTATGGGGTGAGTTTCATGAATGAAGTCGATATGAGTCGCCCAGAATCCAGGTCAGTTGGGGATGAGTAGACAGTTGCTAGCCGTTGTGGTGTGAGGGATTCCAGAGTACAAAGGCGCGAAGGAAAAAAAGGGAAAATGACAGAACAGATCTAACGTTGCCGATACGATCGATCACGATCATCGAAGCCTTTCCTCATTGGGACTCCAACAAACGACTGTCCAAAAAGAAATACTAGGACACCCACCACATGCTGCTGTTTCTGTCTTTCTGGGCCGTAACTGGCAAAGTTAGGGCATTGTTCAAAATAAGGTCCAGCTAACGTTCATATCAATTCAAATTCTCTATATAACACATCCCTACAGCTGCTACGGAAAAACACTCCAATAACTTCATATCTTATTGCCATGTTCCAAGTCGCGTCCCACCCATCCTCATTTGACGCCCCTCACATGATGCACCAACACCAGAGCCCGCACACGCATCACATACACCACAGCTACCAAGCTCCTCCCCATTCCCCTACCATCCAACTTCCCCGCACCCTCGCTCGACCACCCTTTGCTGAGGTCTCACGCGATGCTATCATGGCCGCAGCTCCAGAGCTGCTCAATGTACCTGTGGAATATATTCGCAGAGGTCTCACAGAAAAAGCCCTCCAGTGAGTCTTATATGTCTCTATATTTGCTCTCCCATGTCCTCAACCCTTTTCATAGGATGGTGTCCGGCACATCTGCTCTCTCTCCTTCTCACCTTCCAAAAACCATGGCTCGTTTCCAGATACCCTCGCATCTCACCATACCCCTTCGCCAGCCCACGACTACGTGCAAGTTAGGCGCATCCTACCCGACCCACGTCGTCGCGGTCTCTTCGTCCAAATCCGCATCTCACGCGGACCCGCTTTCTCTCTTCCCTATTCATGCCATCGTACTCGCGTCTCATTGCGCCAAGATTCCTCCTCTTCCTCCAGCCATGCTCTCAGCTCCGGGTTCCGTATGCCTTCCAGTCCTCCCTTTAGTCTTGCCTTCGGCGACAGCATTTTCTCTCCTCCACTCGTACATGTACAACCACAAGATCGACTACCTCCTTTCCTGTCTTCTTCCCTTCCCATCATGGTTCCTCCGAGCCGTCGCGACTTCCACAAACCCTCATTCAAGCTCGAGCTCGGGATCCGACTCTTTGAAGGAGATACTCGCCTCTCCTCAAGACATGCGCTCGCTCTCGAGTTATCTCGCCGAGAACTCCGAAGGGTCGTTACAGGCTATCACCGTACATGCAGCGCACGTCAAAGAGTTATGGCAGGACTGTGTGGCGCTCGGTATGGGCATGGGCAACAGCATCGAGATCTGGGATGCGTTGGATGTGGCATGGGAGGTCGTTCTCGGCGCTATGGCCTTGGCTGCTGGCAATCAGTAGAGGAATTGAACGTAGAACGCAGGACGCGTACGTCGGTCTCAAAACACTTGGAAGCGGGCTTCCTCGAACTCTGAACTCGATAATAAATATCGACCACGGTGCACTACTACAACATAATATGCCCTTCGCGGACATCCTTCTCATACATTTCTTTTGGTATTCATTCTCCATCTGACATCACTGTTGTATCTTATAGTCCCTCTCAAAACTCTCCACTTCCTCAGAGATACCCTGTCCCATTATCTATACTAGATCCAATTCATACTTTGTAGCAACCAATTTCATTCTGTTCACGTCGTAATCCATTCACTTCATGATTCGGGAGACCGAAAGACCATTTATACCACCATTGATAATTACATTTAAGATCTTTAATGATATATACTCCCCTCAGAGGCTGACGGCCGTCGTTGTAAGATGTATGTGGGCTCCGAAGCATGCGCAATCGCGTCGAGGATTAGGTATGTCTTCAGGGGTGAATTTGACACTGTTTGAGCTCGAGCTCAAGCTCGCGTGCGCGACTCGGACTTCCTCGCCTGGGTCGATCCCGACGTCGTCCCACCAACACCGAGGTTCATCCTTTTCTTTCCTTCTAATGCAACATCCTCAAGTCATGATACTTGCCACGTATTGCTCTACATCCGAGGATACTTCGACACTTTTCTACTTGCGAAATTGTTCCACTGAACCCCGACCTATATAATCAGCCTCTACATCTACGCCATGCTGTATAGCTCAACCTGCTTTTCATGATGCTGTCTGCAGTACTGGGTCTCGTTGCTCTTTTACCAATTGCCCTCGCTCAGTCTCCGGTATATGGGCAGGTACAGAATTACATGTCGGTCAAAATTTTCATGTTCTAATCTATCCACGATGGACAGTGCGGTGGAATAGGATGGACAGGCCCTACAACGTGTGTGGCAGGCTCAGGTAAGGACATGAAGCAACTCAGTCATCTCTGTCGTCCTAACGTTTTACCCTCAGCATGTGTCGCGAACGGACCATAGTGCGTTAGGCGCTTCATCTCAAAGAACGTGCCATTCAATTAACAATGTCATACAGTTATTCCCAATGTATTCCTGGAGCTTCCACTCCTTCATCAACTGCAAGTAGTGGATCTGGATCAACTGTATCCACGCCGTCGTCCACCTCTACTGCATCGAGTGGTTCGGCTACGCTATCACCAAATCATCTTTGGATTCGTGCCGTGGTATGTTCCATCTCATGGCGTTGACTATGCATGCCGACTCTACCCCAGGAAGAGCCCAACTTCCACAAATATCTTCAGTCCCAGGTCATCAGTACGTTGCGATGACTTGCTGGTGCTTCTAACTCTCATGCTGATCCATATCTTTGATTCCAGATACTGTCGGTGATGCAGTAATCGGTATCGCTATTCATTGCCTTATCAAGGTCATAACATACTGACATTCACAAAATTTGTGCACTAGGTCCACCAACCACTGCAGCACAGTTGAACATCGTCTCCGGTCAACTCACGCAATTCCTCCCAGATGGAACCTCGCTCTATGCCCAAGTAGCCGCCGAAGATCCCTCGACCCCCAATAGACTCAAAGTGCGTATCTTCTTACTTCATATTCCAGTGCCATATCCTCCGACTCATTCTCGCTTCTCCAGGTATTCTGGAGTACTGCTACAGCCACCAACATTACCTGGGCGTTCAACGGCGACGGAGTCAACGGGGTTGTCGCAGGACTCGCCGCCCCCCAACAAAACACGGGCGCTTTCTTGGCCTGCAATGATGTTTCTGCTGATGTACCCAACGTTTACCTCAACCTTGGCGCGTATGATTACATGACACCTGCGGGATGTGCAGATGAGGTGGGCACTGAGTCGAACATGTCTTTGTATAATGCGTTGACTGATTACTGCTTGGTTTCTCCTAGACGCTCAACTACTATAATGGTAAGCAATATATGCCAATCCTCGTCTACAAATTATGTTTATGTTGGTATGTCAAGGTGCTACTGCCGTCTCATAAGCAGGGCGACAGTCTGTATGTACTTGCTGTAGTAATACAACAAATTTTGCGTGTCTTATTTCGTCGTGAAAGTTATCTGTCCACTTCGAATTCTCGATGGACAGGACGTAGACACCGGTGCGCCTTCCTGTTGGCCTGGTTATGCATATGACGCGTGTGGGGTCCAGGGCGCGTCTCCGCTGATCATGAAACGAAATTGAAATTGGATCCAGGTCTCGCTTTGTGCTCCCTTGTGCTCCTTGTCTTTCTCCTTCACCACTGCTAACGTGTCAAATAACATTGTTGTTTGCGCTCCTTCCTCGTGAAGAGGTACGTCGAGCTTCAAATAATGTCGATGCTACAGATTTTGCTAAATCTGTACATAGATAGCTAGGACTACTCCCCTACGGATCCTTGATTGCAATGCACGCATGTCTCACAAGCAAGGCTGTTTTCAGAACATCTGCGACATCCTGTTCACAGATCCTGTTGAAGGGAGAGAGACGGTTGTCACTTTGGCGAGAACATGCCGGACATTCCAGGACCCCGCCTTAGACGTTCTATGGCGTACATTACCGTCATTGGCTGCTCTCGTTCAGATCATGCCGTCCGATGCATGGGAAATCAAGTCTCAAGCGCGACAGGTGGACTACTCGGTGTCGATCCTGGTACGTGTGCTCTCCTAGAGTTCTCCGTGCTAACATCGACGTTGATTCGGGGTCTGGTCTGAACATGGTTGGATAGTGCATAACACGAGCGTTGACGCCCGTGGACTGGGCTCGATGCTCTCATTATACCTCTCGCATACAGCGCCTGGGCTGTCTTAGATATCCGTTTTACACTCCTTCAAACTATTATCGTCGCTTCCCAATAGATGAACTGGAAATCGACTCAAACGTTTTCCACGCGCTCAGTCACACAGATCTGACATTTCCTGGACTTCTGGAACTGGAATGGGCGAAGCCGCTCGGGGTCTTTCCGTGCGTTGCCTTCTTCCTCGGACCATCGGTGACGACTCTGGAAATCACGGTTCCGGAAAACTGCCCCGATGATACCATACAGTCACTCGCTCGTGCCATCCACATCTCATCTCCTGCTCTGCAGGACTTACGAATCCGGAGATACGAAGGTTTAGCTACCCCGAGACCATGTGAGGCCATATCAAAGCTAGTGCAGCAACTAGGTCACCTTCGGATTCTCCAATGCGACTATATATTGTCGAACGAGACCATTCGCTGTCTGGCTATATCCCCGCAAATCGAGCAACTTCATCTTGCAAATTCTGCCGACAACATTACTCACTTTATGGCAGTAGATCAAACCTCTTTCCGTTCCGTTCAGCATTTCACGCTGCAAAGCCGTCGCCTAGTCTTCTGTACGCAATTGTTGAAATCCATGGGGATATCAAACCAGATAACATCTCTTGATGTTTATCTCACAGGACCAGAACCTCCTCGCGAATACGAACTACGCCAATTCTTCCAGACGCTGGCGGATCATTGCTCCACGGATCTTTTCGATTCCGTGCATATATTCAACTCAGAAGCGGCTGTCCCTCCTAAAAAAGTCTGGGAATCGAACTACTATGTTGTCACACTTGCTACAATCCAACCTTTACTGTCGTTCAGGAGACTAGAGGGCCTGGACATCAATCTCGAGTGCCCCTTCGACCTAGATAACGTGGCATTGCACCTGATTACTGTGGCTTGGCCACGCATGCGGCAGCTACATCTCAGTCAAGGAGAGTGGGGAAGACCGTTGAAAATCACGTTGGACGGTCTTGTTCCCCTGGTCCAATTATGCCCCAAATTGGACAGCCTGAAACTGTGCTTGAATGCTGTGACCACGAATCCACGTCCTATTCGACTGCCGGATGATTGGGTTTCGAATACGAATGTAACGTACATGGATCTGGGCACCTCGACTTTCGAGAACTCTGGCCACGTTGTGGCATTCTTGTCTGACCTCTTCCCAAACCTGGAGGCTATCAGCGGATGGGAACGGGGGGAATATGGAAACGTAGAGTCTAACAAGTGGATGGATAGATGGGAGGATGTAGTAATGAGACTTAGAAAAGCTGCACGTATACGGAACGCTAGTATCGCCTGGAGGAACGAAAGGATGGTGAGTTCAGCCCAAAGTTCGTACCCTATTCTATAGACTCATCTTGTGCTAGGGGTTTGACTGTTTTGTTGTCGGCACGGAGGCGATTTGTGCTCTTCCTTCACCAAAAACCAGGAAGACTCGGAAACTATAAGGATTCATGTAGAAGCCAACACCGAACATGATTTCGAGAATTCGTGATGTACTTGAGATATGGTGATAGAAACAACCTACTTATATACCAAATTATACAAGTCCAAGAAATGAGAGAGGAGGAGTAAAGGAGTAGCTATAGCTAAGACTCTGAGAGGACCACCGGCTCGAATTGGGCTAGAAGGTGTTGTTGCTGTTATTTTCGGCCATTGATAACTTCGAACTCCGACTCTTCCGTCTAAAATTCAACTTCCAAAGTCAGAAACTCTGCGATATGGCACACAAGTACATCATTGGTGCGTCTCGTTCTAGAAGTATAGTACTCGAAAGCTGATCATCGTGAAATCCTCATCAGAACACATGGAGGAAGATGAAGAGAGCACGAATGCCGTACCACCATGGGTTGAACTTGAGTATGCGGTTTGTCTGCAGAAACAATTGACAGTAATCAGGCATCCAACTCACGCGACTACATCTCTGTTCTTGTTCAGCATATGCGTATTCTAGCTGGACCGGACTCCGAAGTCCATTTCACACACCTCTCAAAAGCATCTGCCGCGTCTCTACCAATTGTTCTGGGAAAATCTAATGATCAAAGTTTGGCTAAAGCCGCGTGTCACACGACTGGAGTCCTCGATCTTGTCAAATCATCCCAAGGCTCTTCTTTGGAAAAGGTCTGCCTTCTCGACCCGAAGGCCGAGCTACCGCTGTCTCCAGAAGACGGCGACGGTCGTTTCGAGTGGTTCCTATTCGGCGTCAGTCATTACAGCCCTCTTGATTCATCCTGTTGTTGATTTTTGACAGTACTTTGTCGTATAGGGTATACTTGGTGAGTTTATATTGATTTCTTCAATAGGTTCTGTCAAAACCTGATATAATTCAAGGCGATGATCCTCCTCGAGATAGGACGGCGGAACTTAGAGTTCTAGGATTCCCCACTCGGCATCTGGGACCGATCCAAATGACAACCGATACAGCGCTTGGTGTTACGAAGATAGTCGTTGAAGACAAAGGTACGATAAAAACCATTTATTTTGAGGTGAAGTTACGCCACTGACTTATATTTTTCGACCGTCAGTTCCATTGGACAAAATTCCCTACATCGTAAGATTTGTAAATGTTTCTGCGATCATCTCTCCAATTATCTTCGTATTTGCAGGATCATCCAACCATCACCTTCAATCCAAAAGAGAGTGTCGAGATGCCATTCAGTCAGTAATCGATTCTCTTGGCATGACATGATCGTAATAGGAAGGTCTTTCCAGGATACATAGCCAACGGCCTTGAACCGCGGCTACCTCCAGGGATGCGAGAGCTTCTCTATGAAGACCTGAACAAGGGATTCGATTTTTGATCGGATGCCATACCTGCAAAGGATTCAATGGGATCGCGCAATTGTAAGTAACAGTCATTTCAATTCATGAGACTCGGAGCTTGGTAAGATATCAAGTGTAGAGGTCAAGTAGAGGTCGACTGTTCGGTGCCGTCGTGCACTGCAGCGTCCGAAGTGCAAGACAGAGAGTGACCAATATGGATTTGCGCCGTGATTATTGATCTTGATTATTAATCTAGATATCCAGCTCGGGAGTCCACGGGGTCCACAGCTCAACTTGTACGTCCTCGACGCGTCCATGCAAAATTTGGCTTTGGATATGTTGCCACATGACGTGCTTTATATCGAATCTTTCTTGTCTTTTCGCTCAGATGCGTGCAAATCATACCTCTTTTCGAGCCTTCGGACCATTGATATTGACCATTACAATACCAACCTTGAGCGCCTTCTCGTTAATGCGACTCGACTGCGCGATAATCATGCTTTACCATCTCCTCAGCCGTTCCTAGCTAACTTCTTGACCCTTCCTATCTTGACGCGGTATGCAGCACCATATCTCTTAAAATACCTGATACCATGAGCTCGCATTCTACAAATCTGGCGCGGCGGATACTTCGAGGTACTTCGTCTCCCTCACATTGATATGACAGTGATATGACAGTTACTCAAGAAAAATCTTACAGGCGCTCTACAGAATTGCACGCATGATGTACACCTTGTGCCCTTGCTTCATGCACTGGCATCTAGACTGCTCACAACTTGTGAGTGATGGCGAGCACCATCCGTATGCTCAGCTAGATCTTCACCACGTATGCAGCTGAAGGATTTACACTGTGTCTCATCAAATTAGCTACTTAAGGAGACGTATCTATAATTCAATTTGTGACTGCTGAGCGCTGAGTGCTGAGACCCCGAACACTGCAAGCTATACCAAACTGAACATAATAATTGCCGCTGTTGTCCCCAACTTGCTCTCGAACATTGCAGACACCATCAGAACATGCGTTTCTCTCAAACCAAATCATAGCAATTCCTATCTTGTTCTCGATCAAGAACTACGACGTACAACTTGTCCAGGCTGATACCTCGTGAATCTCGCGTTGTACACCTCCTGACCTCGGGCACGCCTTGGGCTCAGCTAACTACTCAACTCACTTCTCTTTACGCTCAGATCATATATATCACATCCCACTATGCCTACTACGGCCCCTACGACTAGACGTACTGCAAGCTCGAGTGCAGCCACTAGTTTTGCTTCAAATAGAGATGTAGAGGACGAGGCATTGCGACCTTACATCGTTGTAGGAGATATTGGCAAGGGAAGCTTTGCAACTGTCTACAAGGGGTACCACGAAGTGAGTCGGTGTTGAACACATGCTAGGCTTGTTAGACTAAAGCATCGTAGGAAACTCACAAACAAGTCGCCATCAAGACCGTCAGACGAGATAAACTCTCGGCTAAATTGTTCGATAATCTGCAAAGTGAAATAGAGATCCTCAAGTCTCTTTCGCATCGACATATCACCAAGCTCATCGATATCGTTGTAAGGTCCTTTGGTAGTATTACTTAGTTCACGCTAATCAATTACATCGCGTAGCGAGCGGAACACAACATATACCTGATTATCGAGTTTTGTGCGGGCGGAGACCTCACCAATTATATCAAGAAACGCGGCCGTGTCGAAGGTCTCGAATATATACCCTCACCTGGTGCTGCACCCCAATACTATCCCCATCCACGAACAGGCGGGTTGGACGAAATCGTAGTCCGAAGTTTCCTCAGGCAACTAGGTATGTATTCCCAGATTATCTCTATGAAACTGTTCTCAACCGCGTAGCCCGCGCTCTCAAATTTCTACGGCTTCGGAACCTCATCCACCGAGATATCAAACCTCAAGTAAGTGGAACTGGCTGACTTCGTTATCGCTAACTTCATAGTATGATGCTCCTCAGAATCTCCTGCTCAACCCAGCTTCACCGGAGGAATTAGCTAGAGGTCATCCATTAGGTGTCCCGATTCTGAAAGTGGCCGATTTCGGTTTCGCCCGCTCATTACCCAATGCCATGATGGCGGAAACGCTATGCGGATCTCCGTGCGTTCATAGTATATCTGCATGCGTTATAACGCTGAAACACTCACTCCAGACTTTACATGGCCCCTGAAATCCTACACTACGAGAAATATGACGCCAAAGCTGATCTTTGGTCCGTTGGCGCCGTTCTTTACGAGATGGCGGTCGGGAAACCACCTTTTCGCGCACAGAATCACATCGAGTTACTCAAGAAGATAGAACAGTCCAAAGGGATCAGATTTCCAGATGAAGAACCTCAAACAAGTTCGCGTCCGGTTCGTAGCGGTGCTGGTGGGGGCGAGGATTTTCCCGTTCCTCCCGACATCAAAGAACTCATACGAGCACTACTGAAGCGAAAACCAGTCGAGCGTGCCAGCTTTGAAGATTTCTTTAGCAGTCTTGCCCTTGCAAAATCCAAATTTCCGAGGCCGCATACGTCGCCTTCACATTCTCCTGAGCAATCTTCGATGGTGAACGAAGACGATCAGAAACCTTGGGATGGACGTCCAGTGATTCCTGATCGCCACCGTGTGATACCTCCTGAGGTTCTTGACCCCAAAGCTATGATGCCCCCAAGTAAATTCCATTTCAGGAACAAGGATGGCAGAGATGGTACTGCTATGGTGGTAGATACCCCCTCGCCTCGTAGCAGGTAAGCGAAATCTCAGATATTCTCCTTTCATGATTCTAGAGATCATTCTATCCCTAGTTCGACCTCTTCGCGAGACAAAGCGTTCGCACCACCCGAGATGATCCGCCGGGCTTCCGCTGGCTCGAGACCACCAGAGTATAGACAGGCTCCTAGACCGCTGTCGACTGAGGGCTCTATAATCCCAGGCGAAACTGAAGAGGATGGTATGCTTCGCCGCGAGTATGTCTTAGTCGGCGACACGCAAGCTGTCGAGTTCAATCGTGCCGTTGATGGTAAGCATCTCAAAATCAAATGCAATTCCGATGCTCAAGCTTTAACTTTAGAAATAAGCGTTGCGCGTCGTCGTCCCCTACAAGATCGCAAGATGCCTCCGACGCCGTCAGTAGATGAATTTCCCTCTTCAAATTACCCTGTAGCATTTCCTACGAATACCACTTTCCCTCCACCTCCTCATCCGAACGCTCCTTCACTATCTTCTTCTCCTTCTAGTGTCGCATCACGTGCTGCATCTAACGCTCTCAATCGAGCTATCAGCATCGCTTCGAAGAAATTGTTTGGAACCAATCACAAACGGTCCTCGAAATCGCTAGATTATGACTACAGCGCGTCTTCATCACCACGTCGGCAGCAGATCATTGCGCTGGACGGTGATGGGGAGCGAGATCCTGTGGAGGATGAACTTCTGGCTGCACTAGAAGACCTCGCGCAGAAGACGGATGTGCTAACACACTGGGCTGATGAGATGTACGAATATGTCAAAGCCGTTCCGCAGAGTGAGTGATACTACATGTCTTACTTCGATTTTCCGACTATACTGACCTGCTGCCTTTAATCAGAGCCTCTTCCCGATCCGACGAAGTTTACTCCACGTGAAGGCGAAGCACAGAGACATGCCAAACGAAGACAGAATGCAGACGTGGAGGCGGAGATCACCGCTGTTACATGCGTGGCCGTGTACATGTTGCTCATGTCATTCTCCCAAAAGGGCATTAACAAACTGAGGAATCACCAAGAGCACATGAAAATGCGTTATCCAGATGGTGATTTCATAGTGAGCGAAGGATTCGATGATGGTTCGTTATGCTCTCGTACCCCTCTATCTGGCCGTTTTCTAACTCTCTAGTAGCACTGTCTTGGTTCAAGGATCAGTTCATCAAATGTAACGATCGGGCAGCTCTGGTCAAAACATGGCTTCCCGCTCAATACGACGGTCCTAAAACTTGGCTCGACCAGCTTGTTTATGATCGGGCGCTGATGCTGGTTCGTATTAGTTGTTCGATAATTTGCTTTCAGCTTTATAATAACGTCTCGCTATTTCCAGAGTAGGACGGCGGCTCGCAAAGAATTGCTAGATCAAGCTTCGAGTCCTGATGAGTGCGGGAAGTTATACGAAGAGTCGCTCTGGTGCCTCTATGCTCTTCAGGATGATTTGCTGCAAACAGGAAATCCGTTCATGGACGAAGACCGCGAGACTATTGCCACATGTAAGTTGGTCCATATCCTTGATGACAACCATATTTATGTTTTTACCTTGATTAGGGATCAAGCGGACGAAACTTCGTCTTGTTAGATGCAACGCGCGTATGGGGATGAACGATCGTGACCGCCTGAACGACGCTCGTGCAGACCAAAATCTTGCGGACGTAGCCAGGATCCCCGCACCCTGGGATGCGAAACCTTTGGACCAACAACAAATCACACCACCCTCACCGCAACAGCCATGACCACCAATTTTTTAGCCCATTCGATTCCCTTTATCTTGATACCTATCTACATGTCCGGATTTTTTTTTCGTTTGACTTTGGGTCTATCTTCTATCCATTATCCCTTCATCATCATTTCCATGGACAAGTAACTAGTCTGTACTGCATGTCGTTATACTTTCTTCTCTGTTTTTTCTCTCTCATTTCTTCTCTCTCAACATTGTACTTATGAGGATTTATTCCTGCAGGTTTCTGTATGTTTTAGCCAAGTTTTAGCTGGCTGTAGTATTGTGCTACGTACATGTACACTATATTGCATGCATGTACTAGTAATTAGTAAATCGTAATCGTAACTACTGGTTCACAATATGCGATCACTGGCTTGAAAATGCACATATTTCGAATGCTCAAGGACTTGAAGTTGGATGAGCGGGGCAATGCCGCTCGTCAATTTAGACTCCGACACAACTCCGATGGGCCGCAAGAGGCCGCAAGTTGTCCAAGTCTCTTCTCTTTTTTGAAGTGTTCTTTCTCATTTCTTATGTCCACTGTCCTTCCTATGCCGACTTGGCCGATTACATTGGACTCGGAGGACGTATAGATATCTATCATCTCAATTGCGCGCGCTGGTCGAGGCAGTACCTATTCGTCATCTACCGCGATCTATCAACGTCGTTTGCGATACGGCTACTACGGTATAGGAGGTACTGTAGCTTGGCTCGCACACCCTTGTCGTTTGAGACATATGGAAATGGTCAAATCTGGCCTGATACTGGCCTGACAGAATGGTAATCCAGTATGTGTCCTGTTCTATATGCATTTGTCGCATCATTCTTCTGGTAGAATTCCCATACCGCTGGCGCACCTCTGGACAAACTATCTTGTCCACGTGCGTGGTCTATAGAAGGAACCCCATAATCAAGATAACAACAAGATGAAGACAAGAATCGTGTATCCTGTGCACTCGATGGCGCTCCCTCTCGCGGAACAATCACTCAGGCTGGTTGCTAGGACCATCCCTTTGCTATCCACATACAATGGCGCTGTTTCACATAAGACCCCTCAAAAACCTGTCAAACTGAATCCCGTCCCACATTTCTCTTACCTCAGGTAGACTCGGATCCTCGGAGAACTCGAACTCTAACCTTTTTCGCAACTTCCATGGACATTCACGGACATCTATCTCGACGATTACCGGCACTGGGCCACTCGAAAGAGCTCTTAGGTCCACCGGTCAGCAGACTGTTTCACACCAATTTCTCCGGATCCAGGGTGATACCACATTCTCGTGTCCATTCGAATTCGGGTTCTCACTCCTGCTGTGCCATGTTCGCACGGCTGTTATCGCATGTGACGTTCAGACGCCACGTACATACTGATAATCATTCTAATAGTAAAGTACATTCAGTGCCTTCTTTCACCGAATCTTACAATCACCCCTTCCCTTCACTCGCTCACCAAGCGAAGCCCTATACCAAGTTTGCTCGACGACGCAAGCGTCCTCCCGCTGATTTATCGGTCAAAAGACAGCGGCCAATGGGTAATAGTGACGAGGATGTGCATGGGGGCAGAATCTTCTCTGTGCGTCGGAAACCAGTATTGAAACGTCCTTCCACTCCAGTCAGACCCAGCGACACGCCCACTTTCACTCCTTCATTCATGGTGGTCAGCGGAAATGACAGGAGAGCTTTTTCGATAAGGCGCAAGCCGGTTCCCAGAGGCTCTCCTCGTCCAAGTCCTAGGAACTCCATCGCTATATCTACGCCTCGAACTTTAACCCATTTTTCTCCGCCGCCCATTCCTCCTCTCCCACCTTTACCCCCAGGCTGCACCACATCAACTCTCACAACTCCCCCTCCACGTCCTCCTAAGAGTCCCCTTCGTGCTCAAAAAAAGGCACCCGAGCCATCTCCAAATCGAATAACAGGGAAATCCATCAGCTCCCTGACTAGTTGGATGCTTAAATATGATATGCACGACACACCACTCTTCCCATCTTCTCCACCAGCTCTTAGCAGACCATCGCTGCGGAGGAAAGGAGGTCGAAGAACTATACGCACGCCGAGCGTCGCAGCGTATTTTGCTGACGGAACCACATTCTTCTATCCGCCGTCTACGCTAGACTGCGGTTCCGATTCGGATTCCACTCCATCGCCTTTATCCAGTAATAGTACTGGCACTTCTACACCGCCTTCCCCTGTCACTAGTATGCTCAAGGAAGACGCACGTACGAAACATCTCGACTGCAGAATAGTCAATGATGATGGTAGGCCCGATAGTGGTTGTTCGTTCTATACTGCGGTGACACATATCAGTGGTGGTCAATCGTAAATAGTATGGCGCTCATTCTCATTCTCCTTATCTCAAGCTTGCGATCCTATCTTCGACCGTAGCGTATCTAACTTCGTTCGACTTCTGACCGTTCATATCTTCTCTAGCTATCTCGAAACGCAATACCTAGCACGGTGTATGTATTTGTATCTTATATTTATAGAATATTGAATGTGTTCTGGCGGCGACCATCGATCGAGGGGTCAGGAATCATTAATCATTAATCATGCCTCCTCTAGGCCTCTGTCCTTCTTTACCGTCATGACCCTCACCAAATGAGCTACGAGAACTCTCCCTATGTCGACACTAGCTGTTATGTGAGCTCGATATACCTTACTTTGCCATGAACCTCTTGACAATCAGCAGAACATCGGTACAAACTCTTCGGCTTCTCCTGCGCTGAGCTACGAACTCGCTCCTTGGGGTAAAGCCATAGTGGGAACAGGCGGTTATGTGAGCCCCTCATCTATGGATTTCCCTGGTCCTCTCAATCTCACCATCAATAGGCCACCGTGTTCAAAGCCACTGAATCAGGGACAGAGAAGGCGGTGGCCATCAAGAAATCGCGTGTCTCTAAAAAAGTCAAACGACCCATCCTCCGTCATGAAAGTCGTATACTCCAGCTTTTGCAGGGTCATTCCGCTATTCCGGCTGTTTATGGATATGGACAACTGGACCATTTTGAGTATCTGGCCATAGAGCTTCTAGGGCCCAGCATAGGAGAGCAGCAAAAGTCTGGCGCTGGTGTGATGGTGAAGACTGTCATCCGGATTGTGGATCAAGTGCGTAGGCTATAATAGCGAATTAACAGTCCACTTAGCTCGCAGGTCTAAAGCACATCCATTCGCTCGGCATCGTACATCGCGACATGAAGCCCGATCACCTCCTTTGTGCACTTGATGATTCCGACTCGACCATCAAATTATTGACTTTGGCATCTCTAAGCGTTTTTCATGTGGTCAGCCTAGCAGATACGACCCATTCAAGGATCGCGAAGTCATTGTTGGATCTCTTTACTGGGCGAGCCTGAATTCGCATATCGGTATAGGTCAGTGTGAATGCCCCTTCAGATTTAATTGTCTTACTCATTCCTCACACAGATCATTCTCCCCGCGACGATATGGAATCATTAGCCTACATCGCTCTCTGCCTTCTCCGCGGAGGCCTGCCTTGGAAATCTTGTCCGGAGTCGGTGAACGATTTGCAAGCTCAAGAAATCACCCGACTGATGAAAATGACTAACACAGGGGAAAAGCTCTCTGAAGGCTTTCCCAAAGAGTTCGGCACCCTGCTTACCTACAGCCGCTCCCTGAATTTCAGTCAATTTCCTGACCATGAATCGCTCCGACACTTGCTTTCTACTCTGGCCGCGAACAATGGTGGATTATCTAGCGGACCGCTCGATTGGACACCTTGCTACCCGGAGACTCCTGACGAAGATGCGCCTATCGTCGATTTTCTCGATGATTCAGACCTTACTTGTGACACATTCAATCTCGGGCGAAACAGCTATTGGGAGATGGATCTCGACCAATGGGATAATCATCTCGGGGAGAGAGATAAGGAGTTGACTTTGCTCGTAGAACAGGAAGTTTACCTCGATAGTTGTACTCCTATTATTGTGCAGGTGCACAGAAAAGAATGAATGTCCCGCTAGTTTCGGTTGTTCGTTCCTCATCCTATCATAGTCTTTGTCTGCGCGCCTACATAACATCGGATAAATGAGATCATGTCGGACTATCACAGTACGTGCATGCTGATTCGAGATAGTTTGCAGGTGGCGCGTCCAAACTTGTACTCTGAGAATTACAGCGCTCGACACAGGGTAACAGTGATCCGAGGTTTATATATAAAAGCAGAGAAAATAAGGAAATAAATGGTTTCAGCAGAAAACACTAATACAAATACAGCAGGAAGGCTGGAGCAACAACACCAGTTCAGCACAAAAACATTCAAAACTGCGAAGAAAAGATACAACCAATGAAAGGTACAGTGGGTGTGGTTCTGGCATCGACTACTGAGTAACTGGTTTACGAGTTTTGGTGACGCCCCCACGCGCCATTTGGATTTATCCAATTGAATCCGGGGAAGTCCATTGGCCGTCGTTGGTCGTGTATTTTGGGCACGAATTGTGCGGGGAGGTCGGATCGGGAAGAGTCACCATTCAACTTGATTTCGTACTTGACTCGCTGTCGTGCTAGATGAAGATAACGGATCAGTTGATTCTTGCCAGTAGAGAGAAAGAAGAATGCACTGACCCTTGACCTCGATTCCTCGGAAATGGTTTGTTCTACATGAGCCAAATTATTAGGTTCGATGGAATAGAAAGCAAGTTGACAAGAATGGCGACAACGTACCCATCCATACAATTGAAGTACGGGTGATTCTTCACCTCATCAATGCCAAATCTCGTGACCGGGTCAACTTGAAGCAACTGGGATACTGATGTTTAGCTTCAGAGTTAATGACATGATAGTAAGGGAGCTCACGCCGTTGATTAAGTCTGCGGCCTGTACACCGAGCCCGCCGCAGATAGAGAAGAAATTACGGTCTGGATGCTCTGCGATGTATTGCCTATGCAAGGCTACTGTCTTGGGGTACTGAAAGAACTGGACAAAAATATACTCTCAGCTCCGGTTTCTAGAACAACAGAAAAGAGAAACTTCGACTCACACCGCGAGTTATACGCCGATCCGAAGTCAACATGTCGAACGCCAAACACCCAAACGACCAAAAGTCAACCGCGTTGGAGTACGGCTTTCGTTCTCCGTCGTCTGTTACTAGTAGTACTTCAGGGGCTTCGTATCCTTTGGTCCCGGCGTAGCCGTAGGCACAAGGTCCCAATGCCGCCATCGAAACACGTCGCTTGTGGACGTACGATAACCCAAAATCGGCGAGCCGGATGTTGGTTTGCCAGTCTATGAGCACGTTGCCCGGTTTTATGTCACGGTGTATGATGCCAATGTCATGTAGAGCGGCGATTGCTGTAGCCTATAAATGACGAAGATGAGGGTTGAAGTGAAGCGATTGAGGAACCTGAGACGGAACATACGATTTGAGCAAGCCATCGACCTGCGTGCTCCCGGTGTTCGCCACGTTTAATGACCTCTTCCAGATCACCCTGCATGAGGCCCTGTAGCCATAGCAAATGAATTAAATTGTCAGAGATAACCCACAGGGTAGGGTACTCACCATAGCAAAATAAAGATATGAATCGTCCTGTAACGCGGCATCTATCGTCATCAAAAACACAAATTCCTTGAGAGGTTGAGCCTCTGCTAGTCTATTGAAGACCCGTAGTTCTGTTTCTACACCCCCATGCCAAGCGGATTTCAATATCACCGTTTTGCGAAAAACTTTCAAGCACAACAGACGTGGTCGCGTCGATGTCGAGTCTCCCGACTCACTAACAGCCACAGCCTGACCAAATGCCCCGGACTGGAGCTCCTTTACGACCATGAATGGGCCAGGGAGTCTGATGGAACAAACAGTAGGACTCGACAAGGGTGCATAATTATAAGTAGATGCAAAGTTTTCGATAGGGGACGGAGTGCGACTCCACTGGAAGTCTAAGTCTGATGCTGGGTCTTCGAGCTTGATGAAAGGTGGGGGTGGGGAGATGGTACAAGTCTTAGAAGAAATGCTCGGCAATCCGACGAAATGAACAGGTGCCCACGGCCGATGCAGGGCAGCGAGTACAGGATCATCGTCCTTAGGGACATTGATTGGCTGAACGGCATGGACTGGTACAATTGGGACCTTCAAATTAGCTTCAGCTTGGAGTTGGGAGTGCGACTGGAATCCGCAAGCGTTAACGTTCACCCCAGAATCTTCGTCCCCGAAAGGATTGAACCGGGAGAACGAAGGTCGACCATTGATATTGAAACCCCGAGCTTTGATGGCGCTCGATACCGATACACGCGACTCGAACTTGAGTTGGCTCGGACGAACGGGAGGCGAGATGGGTGCGTAGGCGTAGGCATATCCAGGTTCCTGTGTCTGCGTTGGAGTGCCACCCCGGTGAACAGCTGTAAAAACTTGCGGTTTGTAGTCGTAAAGTTCGGGAGAGAAACTTGGATATACGAGCTGCCAGGATGGGTTTGAAGGTTTGGGTTTGTCGTATGGTGGGGAGGGATGAATATAATTATAAGGTGGGTTTCCTCGCTGAAGCGGTTCAGGAGATGCCTCTACATTGGCGCGTACCTTAGTGTCTACAGGATATCCACGCACACCCAAGCCACCACCATCGTCGTCCCGAACGCGAAAGGGATCGAAGCGAGCCACCGGATGGCGATACTTGGAAGACCGAGCGACGAGGGAGGTCGAGTTCAAGCCTCTGTCCGAATCCCCAGGTAGATATTCATCGTAGAAACCACGAGGCGAGTGAATCGTTTTCGTTCCCCATCCAAGACCAGGTGGATATTGAGGAACGTTGTTGTGGTTGTGGGTGTGATTGTGTGGAAGTGCCGCAGTGTCCAACATAGGTTCGAAGGGATAATCATAATGCAAGAATACGCCGTTACGATGTGCAATTGAGCGAACAGAATCGTGGCAGGGCGATAAGCCACCATAGCCATGATTGAGATTGAGATTCGTGATGTTTTGAAAGGGTGCATTAGGTATAGGTGCCAAGGGACGCGCGATTGGAGGACAGATGGCTGGCGAGAATTCACTTGGTTTATTTGGGAAGTTCGTGTTGCGAAGGAAGGATGGGGGCCAATATGACTGTGAAGGTTGAGGAGGGTAGGCTGCGGGCCGTACTTGAGGCCAAGGTGTGTCTGTGGCAAAAATGCCGACATCTTTATATCTGTAACCGCTCATTGCGATTTAGATATTTAAATCTTTAAAGAGACGAAGAAAGTCAGAGGATGAGAGAGAAAAATATGCGATGAGGGTAGATATGAGAGGAGGTGAACGAAAAATTGCAGAAAGGTCCCAGAGGTGGAACAAGTGCAAGTTCAAGTTTGAGACGTCCAAGCTGGAGTGGCAGTCGGAATACGGAAGTGTTGCTGCACGTGATCGTGACTGGGTATCGCCTTGGCAGACAAATAGAAATTCGCGTCATGCTCCTGGCCCACACGCATGACGCCGGTGAAACGACCATGCTATCTTTCAAAGCCATCGTTGTATCACTTTGAAGTGTTAGCATCCTCGAACACGTCCTTACTATTCAAAAATCTACGACCTAGCAGAGGATTGGAAGCCAATATTTGGTCAAAAGTAAACATACAAAGCGGTGGTTAGTATACCTGGTCATCAGCATTTAGGTAGACCACACTAGTGAGAAAGTATCGCGACTCACATTTCTTCTTGTCTCCTTCATGCGCTTGTGGGAGGAGGAGGAGGTGTAGGCACTTCCACGCTGATATCACCCTCTTTCGCACCCAACAACTCCATCAACTCTTTCCTCCCAAACATATGTGCTGCCTGGATAGCATTGGGAGTCCCAAGCCTCGGATCAGCACCACCTTTCTCAATGAGAATCCGCACGACTTCATCGTGAGCCTTGAAAACAGCTCCGGCGACCATCGACTGACCGAGGTCGTTCAAGCGGTTGGGATCGGCACCGCGTTCAAGGAGTGCTTGTGTGAGTGGGGCGTGGCCAGCATAAGACGCTAGCATGAGGAGAGTGTTTCCTATCATTATCATATTTTTCAGCTCTCTTTTCTCGTGAGAAATGAGAAAAAGATGGAGCAGAGTCCGGGTTAGATAGATATTCATTCAAAACCTTTGTCATTGGTGAGGTTAACGGGTAACCCAGCGTCGACGGCAGCCAACAACAGCTCTGTATCTCCATTACGAGCAGCGTCGAACATACGATGCGCAAATTCGATGGTATCAGCCGGAAGTGTCGCTTTGGCGATCGGACTCGGGTTTTCAGTGGATTCTGCCTATAGCAAGCAGTGAATGGCAGTATAAGGCATCTGCAGCAGCATGAACTACCATGGAATTCGTATCGATTTCTGGATTTTACGGGGATGATACAAAGGAAAAGACGGCCTGTTCCTGTATCGGGATCGGCGAGTCGATCGGATCGAACCAGCTGCTCAGTTGAACTTTATCTCAGGCCCCTTCCCAGCTTTGCCGTCCAACCTACAACTTGAACGCTATAGTATTGTAGAACATACTTGTACGGTCTCATAAATCCCCCAGTCATTCTGACCGCGCGCTCCTCCATAAGCACACACCAGACTTGACAGCAACTCCACACGGCACCGTTTTTTTTCCTTTTTCGTATCGCACGGCAGGCCCGGGTCGCTCAGGAGGTGGGCAAACGTCCAGGATCATTCACCGTGAAATTACACCGTGAAATACACGGTGGGGGTACTCCAGAATCCGAGGGAGAGGGTGACGTGGCTATACGACCACAGATAGATTCTTGATCTCATCAAAGGCAAAAAGCGGTGAGGTATATAATATATGTACAATTTATTTCATACAACAAAGAAAAGGAACGAAAACAGAAAGAAGTAAGAGAGAAAGAAAAAGTAGGATAGACATACATATACATATAGTGTAGTGGCTTTCTAGAACGACTTCACACTCACTCATTCTACAACCGTCTCGTCCGGGCACTGATTCCCAAACCTAGTATCGAACTAGGAGTCTGCGGTTTAGGCTGTATCTCTGGGAACTGCATAGATCGGATCAGACTTGATCTGGATGCACTTTGCAGAGGTGACGCCAGAGACAAAGACGAAGACGAAGAGGCTGAGGACGAAGATGATAATACTGAACGGGAGGAAGAAGGAGACGACGAGCTGATTTGCAAAAGTAGCGAAGCAGCAGATTCGTCTTCGGGAGTACGTGCGGGTGGATTGATGGGTTGAGGTGTGGCAATAGCGACGGGTCCGAGATTCAACGCGGGAGGGACTAACGCACCGGTATTGGATATTGGGTGGAAGTGAGTGGAAGTGGGTGGGGAAGGCAGCTGTGTTATATAGGTGCGAGGTTCGGGAGATTTGTTGGGGAGAAGACTTGGGTCGATATGAGAGTTCGGGAGCCAGGATGAGATGGAGGGTAGGAGACGTGGGGATGTCAGGAGTTGTTCGGCGTGAAGACGAAGAGTGGCCCTCGTTTCGTGATCTTTCTCCACGGAGTGATATGACTCCCGAGTTCGTAAGGACGTATGCTCGGATTCAAGAACGTCTCCGTCGTCCTCGTCGAAATCTCGTTTCCGTTTCATACCAGTAGATGCGAGATCCCTATCCTTCAGGTTGTTTCCGCACTTGCCACATCGAACACCCTCTTCGAAGGACGCAACTTTCGTCAGGAGGTCCTGCATAAACGACACCGTCCTTATCAAAATCTCCAGTTTGAATTCCTTCTCTTTCTCCTCTCTCTTCCCAGGCCCCTTCGCCTTTACTTTAGATTTCTTCGCACCAGCACCATCCTCGTCATCATCGACATTGTCGTCGTCGTCATCATAATCCTGCTTTCGTGAAGACCCATAATCATCGGGAACGAGTTGACGGAGAGTAGCCAACGCATCGTTTATCTTTGTTCGTCGAGCCTTTTCGATAATCGAGTGGTTCAGTTTCCGTTGGGTCTCACGAGCTGCACGGCTCATAGTCCCTGGCTTGCGTCCCCGTTTCGCATGTACGATAGCGGGGGTGGGTGTAGCCGAGTCTTCTCTAGGCATGCTGGTAGATGGAGACGGCGAGTGGCTGTTCGTTCCGTCGGGATGAGAGTCTGATCGGACTCGTTTGGCTCGGCGAGAAGGATTACAACTTCGTGCATATATATCCGAGTGTACGCTAGTCATGGGTACGTCCGTGTCTGGATTGCAGGGGGGAAGGGGACCGACGGTGAGTGCACTGAGGTCGAGGGCCAGATGGGAGGGTGAAGTTTTGTGGGACATGTAGTTATAAAGGAAGGGGGTGTGTGATGAGGCATCCGTAGTCGTTCATTGTCCAATGTCTCGGCGATTTGTTGCTCGTGTGCCCCAAGAAACGTGCAACCACTACCTTCCTAATCGGGCGACGCACACGACACGTTTGGCGGCTTCTCATTGGTTGAGCTTTTTTGGTGGAGACGCACGTTGGATCCTGACTTCTATCATCTATGTATGAGTTTGCTATCAGTTTCGTTGTTACTGCAGATTAGCATCTGGCAAGGTCCGAGGAAGACTTGAAGCTTGAAGCTCGAAGAACATAGTACGGCACACGAGCTGATAAACCTGATACTAGATAGCATTGATAAGACAAGTCGTACTGTAGTCGTATTTATAGGAGGGTGGTACTAGGGTACTCAACGGCATCTGTAGGTCTTTCAAGACACGGGAAGTTGGGATTGAGTTAGGCATAGCATTGGTAGAAACTTCGCTATGAGCAGTACGATGCCGTTGATGAATCAGATTGGTCCATGCTGAACGGAATGCAGATGATGGAACGTTCCACTGCGCTATATGTTGCTTAGATGAGTACTAGTTCAGTGTCGGATGTCGAACGCCTGAGGCACCGAGCACGATGAAAGCAGCGCGCATGAATGACTCAGAACGAGCGCTTCCCTGACTCGGAATTGGCATCATGAACGTTGAACGTACGTTGAACTGAGGGTCTGGCAGGCAGTCTGGGTCGGTCCGATCTAAAAAGCGGGGTTTCCAATTTTGGCCATAGGTTGATATCATCCTGGACCTTCACGACGAACTCACGCACCTTTTTATTCTTCTTGCCTTTGACAGTGACGCCCATGCCCAGCAGCATCCGCATATCCCGATAATTTGACAAAGTAAAAACCCTGCCCAAGCAGCTGCCAGCATTTCACCTGCAGATCTCGGTCTCTGCATCCCCACATTCTTTTCAACGAAATATATAAACAAATGTCCTCACCGTCACCCTTCAGTTTATGTTGGCGCGTCATACTGCTTCTCTTGGCCCTGGACGCTTTCGCGTGCGTGAACGCTGCTCTTTACGTGCGTCTACCCCTCGAGCAACATGCATACTAGAGCAAGGAGCTGAATTTGACGCAATGTGAATGCAGCTCATCAAGCCCTCTCAAGGAACCACTTGTCATGGAGGTCAATCATGCACAATTGAATGGCTAGATGACGGCGAAAGTCCTTTGCTCTCCGCGATCGGCGTATGCACGATCGGTTTGTATACCGGAAAGCAGGTACGCCGTATATATTTGTATTGATATCCACTTCGATAGTATGTTGATCACGGAACTGGATTTCAGAAAATCGTACAAGAAATTGATCCATTGGACGTGTCGACTACCCTTTCTGTTACTTTTACTGTGAGTGCTATCGTCCTTCATCTGCATCTCTCTTAACACACATATATATGCGTTCTTGCATAGCCCAATCCAGAGGCAGGGCCTAACTCTGATACTTAGTGCGTACCTGTAATTAGCGTGCCACCATTCACTAACAAGTCTTATGTCCATCGCTCTGAATAGTTATATTGGAATAACATCCACCTCACTCGATGTAAACGGGACTGCTTACATAGGATTCTCGCCTTCCTTCACGTACGCGATATATTTTAGACATATATACCCCCACAAAAACACTGACTGCGCTCTTTCCAGGCTTGACGAGATGTCTGGATCCTTTTCCTCCCCCCTAGCATCCGCAACGCATTCCATCTCTGTCCCTTCTACTCTCACCGCTTCGCCCTCGTCAAATCGTATTCTGTCGACGATCACAGTAGGCACGCTCTCAACATCTCTATCGCCAATCCCGATTCTGTCTGCTACTACCCCTCTTCCATCGTCTTCAGCTTCAACCTCCAGCTCGTCGTCGCGGTTTAGCACGTCCCTGTCCTCGTCTGCCAGTGCAACGAGCACAGCGTCAGCAGTATCGTCATCTACGTCCAACTCTGCTGCTCAGAGCTTGTCACGTCCATCCTGCGTCTTTCCGGTTGCCCTACTAGGCCTGTCTCTATCCCTCTTCCTCTTCCTATAAGTAATTGTCATCTCCCTCTCTCTCCAAATCCGATAGGTGCCGGCGCTACCTTCCCCCCTGTTCTTATACTGTAGACCTTTGCAGTGCGACACCAAAGGGCACATTCATCATCAACCCCACAGCTAGTCCGTGCGATATACCTTGACATTGACACTCTCATCCTCGTCTATCAAATTACCTACTCCCATCTTCCAAGGAAACCATGTCCTCCGTCTGATACCTTTTTGTGAGATTTGTTCCTTTTTACTGCGCGCACTGCGCGTTACATCGCACTTATATAGGTTAAGCCTGTTAGAAACATAGAAGTGAACGCGTATGCGTATGTGATAGATATCGTCGCTGCAACCAGTGTTACTGCGGCGCGAAATCCCATTCATGTCGTCAAGCGCGTCAAGTTTGAGCGGTGTCATTCAAGTTTATCTCTCTTTCTCTTGCAAGTCCGGGCCCCTTCATCTGCCCTCCGTTGAGCTGGCTGTTTCAGGATAATTGAGAATATTCTGGCCATAATTTATCCCTCTCGCGCTGACTCGGCTGAAATCTCATGCCAAGAATAGCCCAGGAGAGATATTTTAAACTCCGATCCCGCACCTAATCACCAAATTTCTCTCCTTGACTCCCAATCTTTCCATCTATCAACGACTTTTCGTATCGTCTCTCCCGCTTTCCCGTCCGACCCTCACACTCGCTTTTCAAGCACATCCTTTCGTTACTTCGAAGCCCAAACCACCCCCAAAAACCCAACAACTTTCATATAACGATGTTCTCCCCTGCCCTCGTCACCGTTCTCGCCTTGTCTTCTTCCGCCTTTGGTGCCATTTTCGTATGTTTTCGAACTTCCATTCCATTCCATACCGTAAAAGCCGTAAAACTCATCGAGGGCCATTATAGGTTACGTCCCCTGTCGCGTCCTCGAGCTTCACCGGTGGTCAATCGGCTACCATCAGTTGGGAAGATGATGGCACCACACCGACGTTGGCAAGCTTTGGTGCTTCCATTGTCTCCGTGTATGTTGGTAACTCGCTGCAGCAGGTGAGTTTTTTAGGACTCTACGTTGAGGAGAGGGTAGACGGGATCAATTGAACGATTACATTCCGTGATCGAGTCTTTTGAGCCCGTCGTCGAGCTGCGCGTTCCGTTGTGTTTTGACTGACTATTTCCTGTCAGACATCTCTGCAAACTATCGTATCCAGTGTCGATGTTTCCACGACCCAGGCTATCACGTTCACTCCCGATGCTTCCATCGGCCCTGATAGCAGTGAATAGTACGCGTTTTTCTTGAGAGTCACTACTCATGTCGTACTAATCTTTTCGGCACAGCTTCATTCGATTCGAGTCGCTAGCTCTGAAGGATGCTGCATCCCCTCAATACCCCGCTCTCGCTTTCTCTGCCAAATTTGCGTAAGTAAACTCATATTCTCTCATTTCTGCTCGTTCTGACGCCACATTAATTCTCTTGCAGTCTAAGCGGCATGTCTGGTACATTCAACACAACAGTGCAATCTGAGATTGACGGGCAATCAACCGCCCCCATCGCTGGCAGCTCAAGCACCGCCGCCGCCTCTGCATCTACCACCGCTGCCAGCGCAACCACTACATCCCACGCATCCTCTGCGTCCGCCTCCGCCTCCAAGTCCAGTGCGTCCGCATCGGCATCTGCTGGAAGCGATGCAGCCAACGGTGCTGCTGGTATGACCACATCGGGTGCCAAAGCATTGGTCGGTGTCGTTGCATTGCTCGCTGTCGCTCTCTACTAGGCGTTTTTAGCCTGAGCACCCCCACCTTTTCCATTTCTAGATAATGTCCGTATTATTTCGTTCAAATTAAATGTTTCCCTGTCCTGTCCTGCCCTGTTACCTCCACACCATCTATTTTCCTTTTCTTAATCCTGGGTTTATTGATATCTGATTCAACGGAGTAACTCTTTGCAATGGTCAATTATGTTTTCAAAGTATGCAATTTATAACCCCCCAAGCTTCAATCTCATTACCTAGGAACCTTGCAGTCCAAACTAAGTTGGACCCAAAAGTTGGACCCAGGTCGTACGACGATGTCTCAAGTGTGAGATTTCTCTGGGCGCGTCTCTCCGCACTTCCCGTCTCTCCGTCTAACTCTCACCGCGGCCCAGCTTCTCATAAACCTCGTTGGTCCCATGCGTATGCCAGTGTACACCCCGGTTAACTTGTAGCCTACAAAAAATCCCACCCAGGGCACAAATTTTCACTTTGTTATAATTCCGCGAGCTCATGATCATGCCTCCTCAACCCACCGTGACCCGGACCACCCTGCGTTTGCTTTCTCTTTCCAACCATATCGCTGTACGCCCTAGTTTTAGTGCAAAGCGACCGGCATTCTCTCCCAGCGCGTTATCAATGTCTACGAGCTCGAAATCGAGTTCACCGTCCCCGGGGCCCTCTTCACCAAATTCCACTGGCAATCAAGGTGTAGAATACAATTTCCCCATCTCTCCCATTCCGAAGAATTCGTTGGGGGAAGGGAAGTTTATACAGACGGCGGCGGCTCTTATTATTGGGTGCGTAGCTCGTGTCGTGTGATGAAGCACTAAACTAATTTCTGGAGCAGCGACGAGATTTTGAATGGAAAAACACTCGACAGGAACTCGAATTATTTCGCTCGGTATTGCTTCGAGCAGGGTATTGAATTGTATGTGGTTTTTCTTGTCGGTTGATCGTGTTCTGCAGTGCTGACGACTTTAGGACTGACTAGAAAACGAATAGAGGTTATTGCGGATGATGAAGATGAAATGTAACGTTCACGTCTATGCGAATCTAAATCTGATCACCGGCCTGACCAATTGATGCTGTTAGCATCGAGGCGAGCAGACGGATGGTACGACAGTATGATTTTGTGATTACTTCCGGAGGGATAGGTCCCACCCATGACGGTACGTCCCCTTCTCTCATCTTGGATATTCCATACTCAGTTATCTGACAGACATCACATACGCATCCCTTGCTAAATCCTTCAACCAGTCGCTGATACACCATTCTGAGACTCTAAGTCGTATGGCCGAAATGAACAAACACCGTCCCTGGGTGGCGACCCAGAATGCAGATCAACGCACGGCGACGCATAGAATGGCTTTGTTCCCTGAAAGAGCCGAAGTTCTATTCATCGCGAAAGATATCTGGGTCGTGAGTCTCGTCACTGATCCTTTTTTGTATCGTATCTCAACTTCAGACACGTGCATGTGCATTGTAGCCCGTAGTCCGATTGGAAGGGAAACTATGCATATTCCCCGGTATTCCTTCGCTATTCCAGAAGATGCTCAACGGATTGACGCCGTTCCTACCCCTCCCACCGCGTAATCAACGACCGCATCGTATGCAAGTTTTTACATCGTACGTTTTCTTTTCTCGTATCGTCCCGTGACGTACTCTGACGAGAATGTTTGTGTTTCTTTCTGACAGACGTCCCGAATCGATGATAGCTCCGTACCTAACATCACTGCAAGCTCGATTGAAACCCCACGCTATCCAAGTAGGCTCGTACCCCGTCCTCGGACAAGGCGTGTATGTCTCGTTGATCGGGAGAGACCTTGGAAAGGTAAAAGAAGCGGCTCTGGAGGTCGAGGTGGAAGTTGGAGGGAAGATATTCAGCGAGGAAGAAGTGATACGGAAGAAAAGCGGTATACTGAGGAAGAGTAGTTTTGGGTCTGACACCACTGGCTCAGGCTCGGGGGGAGAAACTATAAATCGGACGGATGGTTCTTCGGTGAAGGTCGAGGTTTAGAGTACCTCTTTACTGTACAGTATTTCTCGCGATACCATGTTTCTGTAGCACTTGTATATTTATATTTTCGGGTTTGGAATGGGACGCGCCACGAGTGATGCCACCGATCGGTCCCAAAGCGTCAAAGCACTTCTTTCTTCACTTTCACAACCGTAGAATCCAGATATCGATACGAAGACCGTATTCTATGGTGCAGAAGACCCCTTATACTGCCTTTCATGGCTTAGATTCATGTATATAGGCGGATGCCACAGAAATCCCAGTCCTGTCAACGCCAGCATTTTCACGAACCGCGTATTCGACGTCGCTCGCGATGGATGTCCAGAGCTCCCCTCGGCTGCCGTCGACACTGGGTTGTGAATTTTATCAAAGACAGAAGTCCTGAAAGAAAATCCATCTATCCGGACCCGATCCTCTTTTTTCCTTCACACATTGCAGTGGTACTGACGACGCTGAATACTTGTGATAGGAAACACTTCCTTCAGGATAGACTGTGATGCTGGACGTGTCTCAATTACTCATTCACTGACGGTGACGGCCCAAGCGTGAACGATATTGGTCGGTTCAAGGTAGCCAGAACAATCTTCAAGGTTTACGAAAAAATCATGCAAGTCCTCATCGAACAAAGCACTCATTCGAGGCTTGGGACTCCAAATTCTGTTTTCAAGTAGCTCATACCTCTTTTGAGATGGATCCGTCGAGTACAAAAGAGGGAGATGTCGGTGTGAAAGTAGCCAAACCTCTTCGTAGGTCATATAAAAAACGATTAAAAAACGTGAGTAGCAATGTATTTCTTTTGGGTATGGTCTACTGAAATGCGGATGACCAGGAATACTGCTGATAACCGCTTTGTACTCAGACTCCAAATTTATGTGTTTACTTTCGACCAAGCATTGGTTCCCGGGGACTGGCTGGGTCCTGGCTTCTGAACGGTACCACGTCTTGAATGATACCGATACTCTCTCAAGTGATAGAACGACTGCTTTGAAAGGTAGGATAGTTGTTTCACCTGCTTAACGCGTGTGGTCCAGGAGCATGACGCCAATTTTTATTTGTCTGCTCAAGCACGATCACGTGCAGCAGCCCTTCCGTACTCCGATTGCCACACAATCTTGGACGTCCCAAACTTGAACTTGAACTTGTTCCACCTCTGGGACTTTTCTGCAATTTTCCCTTATATCCTCTCATATCTACCCTCAACGCACATTTTTCTCTCTCATCCTCTAACCTTTTTCGTCTCTTCAATCTTCTACATATCTAAACTGCAATGAGCCGTTGCAGATATGAAGATGTCAGCATTTTTGCCACAGACACACCTTGGCCTCAAGTACGGCCCGAAGCCAACACCCCTCAACCTTCACAGTCATATTGGCCCCCATCCTTCCTTCGTAGCACGAACTCCCCAAATAAATCAAGCCAATTCTCGCCAATCATCTGTCCTCCAATCGCGCGTCCCTTGGCACCTACACACAATGCACCCTCTCAAAATATCACGAATCTCAATCATGGTGGCTTATCGGCCTGGCACCATTCTGTCCAATCGATCGCACATCGTAACGACATAGTCTCGCATCAGGATTATCCCATCGATGCCATGGTGGGCACTACGGCACTCCCACACAATCACAACAGCGCTCCCCAATATCCACCTGGTCTTGGATGGGAAACGAAACTCGCGCCTCGCAGTTTCTACAATGAATATATACCTAGAGATTCGGATAAAGGCTTCTACTCGAACTCCCTCATCGCTCGGTCTTTCAAGTATCGGCCTTCAGTGTCTCGCTTCGATCCTTTCAGGGATGAGGACACTGGAGTGGATGCGCGCGGATATCGTGTAGACACCAAGCCATACGACGACCTTGAACTCCCCAGCCTATCCTGGCTGCTCGATTCTCCAAGAGACTCGCCACCACTTTCCGAGTGCGACGCGCAAGGTCTTCCCAATATAAGTGCTACTTCAAACCAAGTTCGGAACCCGGTGTCTGCCTTCGCACATCTTTTCCCTCCCGTTCCATCGAACCATGCCAAGTCGCGTGTATTGAACGCCCTCAAAGCTCGAGCTCCCGATGTTCGTCTTTCATTCTCCCGTTTCAATCCATTTAGGGACGAAGATGCTTTTGTGGATGCTTGCGGATTCCAATCGTTTTCTTCACCTCAGGCCGATTTGAAAGTCTCACTCGTACCGTTCCAGCCTGACAACAACGATCCCGTACTCTCTGGCCTTGACTGGCCGCGGGGACCAGTCCATCTCGTCGAGTTGTCGAGCGAGTCTTCTGGATCTGAATCTTGTGAGACTTTTTCACCAGTTTCTGAATGCCCAAGTCGTCTCAGTGGATCGGACTTCGCTTCACCTCCCATCCAACACCCCGTATCTACTTGCGGCGCGCATGTCTCGTATAATGTTCCTTCAATCAAACTCCCTGGCCCATTTGTGGTCGTCAAGGAGCTGCAGGCTGGGTCATATGGTCAGGCTGTTGCTGTCTGTGAGTTGGGAGACACGACGCGACCGCGTCTCTTTTGCTTGAAGGTTTTCAGAAAGAGTATGGTGTTGTCATCCAAAACACATGGGGGTGTAAAGACGGAGCTACAGGCGTATAGAAGACTAGCAGAGGCTCAGCCTCTCAAGGAATTCATCTTTTTGATGAAGATAGATGCTGCATTACAGGACGACAAACATATATATTTCGCTATGGTGAGTATCAAGTCCATCGCCTATAACACTTTTATCCATTCGCTCTCGCTACAGGACCTCATGCAATTCGACTTGGCCACAGTCATTTATTATCAAGAACACCGGGAGCAAGCGGATCGATGGCTAGCCCAAATCGTATGTTCCGTCCCAGGTTGTTCATTCACTCTAAGCCTCATCTCCCTCATTTTTTTTAGGCTACAGGAATCGCCGCTCTCCACGAAGTTGGCATCATTCATCGTGACATTAAACCAGAGAATGTGCTTATTGACTGGCAACACAACATTCGGCTCGTCGACTTTGGCTTCTCGTACGTTCACGAGCGACGTGTTCCAATGTCGGCGTTGGGACCTTGTGCCTATGACTATGTCGGGACCGTAGGATTCGTTGCGCCTGAAGTGATAGACCACAAAGGAGGGGAGGCATATTCCAACGCGGTCGACTTCTGGTCCTTTGGGTGTCTGGTATTCGAGGCATTGAACTGCGATCCGAGCACAACTTGTGTAGGTTTCTGTGTTTCGTCATCATAGAATCCCGATGCTAAGCGTCTTTTCTTCTAGCTCTTCGAGAAGCCTGAGACCCTAGACCTTTATAAGGAAGCTAACAGGGTTGATGGACATGGCCGTGGATTCCTGCATCAGTACGAAGGGCTCAGTGAAGAGGCTATAGACTTGCTTTCTGGAGTGAGCGCCCTTCCCCTCTCGTCATACACACTCAGGCTAACTAATAGTACTGCAGTTACTGGAACTGGACCCAGCCAAAAGATTTGGTATTGCCGAGATAAAATCTCACACATACTTCGATTGTGCGAACGGGTACGTTGTCACCTTTGCTTTCCGTTTCGTCAGACTCAATACTTTGGGTATAACCCTCATTAGCTCAAACTATTTCCGAGGTATCGAGGCCAAAGGTCAGTTTCTCATCCTTCCTTCTTGATTTGTCCACAATCTGATTGACCATCCTGATCTAGCGCGAAGACAGACAAGGCTCGAGATCGACATAGATGTTGATTCAGCCCGATCCGACCTCCCTTCGCAGTTCGTATCAGTCATCGACGACCAGCAACATGCAGAGTTCGCCGGTTTTGACTGGATCAACCCAACTGGCGTGTGGGGTGGTCACCCAAAATCTTAAACTCAACCGTCCATCATTCCGACAGCAAAACTACATTCACTGTAGCCTTTGTCGATTGCGTTTTTTCGTATGTTTTGATGTTCTTGTGATGAAAGACTTCCTTCTGTACCTGTACTTGTATCAGTGTTTTCTGATGTTCCTTTGAATTTGGATGTTACTGTTTCTTTCTCTAAATAGATCTGATAAAATTGAGTTGGTTCGATGCCACCGATCGATTCGACTCAGACGCGCCCTTTGTCTTTTTGCTCGCAGAGTTCAAACGTACTACTCCTCCTCCCCCCTAGGCCAGCTGCGACTACTCTACGTGTCGGATGTTCACGTCAACGTTCCATCAAAGCTTCTCCTAGCCGCCATCGACGCTGGGTAGACCATGACCGTCAATCTTGCTAATGGCAAACGTCTCTTTGTCTATCCCATCCTTTTTCGTCCTCCTTTTTTCTGCGTTTTCCATATCTTCGACTGGAAAATGATGCCAAATTATCACGACAGGAGACACTCTCCTCATGCTAATATTGATCGCTGGATATGCCTCGTTCATGCATTCACGAACGCGATGTCGATCCTCATCATCTTGAACAATCGGCCGAATGTAGCTGGCATAGCTTTGAAGCTCACGACCAAGGTGGCCTCGACAAGGTGGTACTGATACGGGGCCTTAAAATTCCAAAGTCCATCCAAAGCATCCTATATGCTGAGAGGAAAGGCTGGGGTCGGGGTTGGGCCTACGCCACCAGTACAGATTACAAGAGGATGATAATCAGCGTGAAAGTGCTACACATCCCAGGATGTGAAGAAGAGAAGAGATGTCAGTCGCATTACATTTCTGTCCATATAGTCTACTCAAATTCTAACAGCCAGGAGTATTACTGATGACTATGACCCTTGCTTTGTCCACCAATTTCAAATATGAATCAAGCATTGGCTTTCCTGGCTCCTGAATTCTAAATGGCAAAGCGGTTCTCAACAAAGCGAATGACCCACGAATGATAGTGACTACTATCATAGTCATGGTTTTTACGCGTGTGGTCCAGAATAATGACGCGAAATATGTTTTGTCTGCTAAAGCGACCCCCATTCACGACCACGTGCGGTAACCCAAACCATACTCCGATTTCCATCCAGCTTGGACGTCTCAAACTTGAACTTGAATTTATCCCTCTGAACTTATCCCTCTTCCTTCCTCAAATCTCTTCCATCATCTCTTACTTTCCCTCTCAATATCTTCCTTTTTCTTGACTTGCTTTATCTCTACGCATCTCCAAACATTTCGAGCCATGGACATCCACCAATTTTTGAACGTTGACATGTGCGGCACACCCATGTCTCTCAGGTCTCAAGCCTCCCAAACGCTCCCCGAGCACAATACATCTGTACATCTCAATCATCCTATCTCGCAATCGCTTCTCAGAGGCAAGAACTCTTCAGAATCTCAAGGTCTATCCCAGCCACTTCCACTTTTGCCACTTGTCTCACCCAAACTTTCACGTTCCACAGCATTATCAACTATTCCACCGTTCCACGATAACACGAATCGCGTTGAGAGTGTACCTTCCTTGTCTGAGCCCACTCGCCTTATCACCCATCATCGTGAAACTACCAGCAATTTGTCGATTTTTTCTCGCAGCAACCATATCATCAGATCGAAATCGGATATCATATCATCAAGTAACTACTCTTCCCGGTATACACCTCGCTCAAGAGTCAAGTCCGATCCGTCTCCTCGCCACGGATTCGACACCCCATATCGCGGAGATCCACACGATCATCCAGGTTCATCCAATGCTCCTGGCTATGCCGCTAACTTGGTGATGCCCAGACAAAGGCGAAGTTCCACTTCAGTGTATCCACCTGGTCTCAGGCTCAAATCGCGTGTACTGAACTCCCTCGCTCAAGACTATCGTCCTTCGGTCTCCCAATCTGATCACATTTCCGGAGACGATGCTTCGGGCGCGGATGCGCACGCAATTTTGCCAGACTCTCAACCCCAAGCGGTCGATCTTGTTGATCCATACACTGTCCATGATTCCCTAACATGCGACGATCCTGAATGCATTGCTCTATGCTCGCCGTTGCAATCGATTCGTCTCGTCGGACCAACAAGCGAGTCTGTTGACTCCGACTGCGAACTCCCATTTTTTGCCAATGGCTCCGAGCATCCTTCGGCTCTTTTCCAAAATACTGTCTCTACTGCCGTACCTATCTCTTCTCCTGTGCCCCAAAACAAACTCCCTGGCCCATTTAGAGTCGTCAAGGAGCTGCAGACCGGGGCATTCGGTCGGGCTGTAGCTGTTTCTGAGTCAAGAGACACGATGCAACCACGCTTGCTGTGCTTGAAGGTGTTTAAGAAGCAAACAATACTGGAGAAAGATCAACTTCGGGGTCTCAAGAGGGAATTTCAGGCGTACAGGCGATTGGAAGAGGTCGAGCCTCTCGAGGGATTCGCTTTTCTGATGAGATTGGATGCTGTGTTGCAGGACGAGTTGTATATTTTCTATGCTATGGTGCGTCCTCTGTGAATTTCCTCCATTGCTCTTATTCATTTGTTTTGTATACAGGGTCTCATGCAGTTTGATTTGGCCTTGGCCATCGATGCTGAAGTACATATAGAGCACGCAGGCCGATGGCTTGCTCAAACTGTATGTTTCACTTCGCTCTAGGTGTTGGTTCGTATCTTCTGCAGTCTCATTTCTCATTGTTTCTTTCTAGGCTACAGGAATCGCCGCTCTGCATGCTTTGGGTATCATCCATCGTGACATCAAACCAGACAACCTGTTCATCGATTGCCAACTCAACATCCGAATCGGTGACTTTGGCGCAGCGTACACTCACGACCGGCCCGTGTCAGTGACGGATTTGGGAGAGTGCGTCGGTGGCTGGGTCGGAACGGAGGCATACTTGGCCCCTGAGATGCATTACGCTGGTCACGAGGCCTATTCTTGTGCAGTCGATTATTGGGCGCTCGGCTGTGTGGCGTTCGAGTTGTTGAATCGCAAGTGGAACGTGTATTATGTGAGTTTCTCGTCTTTCTCCCTGGGATTTTGGACGTTTATTGTCTTCCAGCTCTTTCAAGACCTCAATACTCTAGATGATTATGATAAGTTCGTCCAGAACATAGGTCCTGGATATTTTCGATCCGCCGGGATTAGTGAAGAGGCTGAAGATTTACTCTATGGAGTGAGCTCTCCCGTTCTAACAACACACATCATTAAGCTGACCGTCATTTTACAGCTTCTCGAATTTGAACCAGAAAACAGGTTCGGTATTGCCGAGTTGCGCAGTCACACGTATTTCCAGCGTGAGGACGGGTACGTTATCTTCGTCTCTACTCAATGATTACATCAGGGCTAACATTTTCATCACCATCGTTTAGGACAAATCATTTCTGGGATATCGAGGCTAAGGGTTAGTTCGTTGTTCCATCTTGATTCGTATGTCGACTGATCGTATGTCTTTGTCTAGCTCGGAACCGCCCACAATTCGGAATTGTGTACAACGTAGACGATGTCCCTCAGGATTCCGAACTCCCCTCGATGCTTGAACCGAAGATCCTCACCTCGAGTGATATCCCCACAGAGTTCGACGAATTCAACTGGATCAACCCCAGTGGCGCGTGGGGCTATCGCTAAAAATCTTGCATCATTATGTTTAGTACTCAGATGGGATATCTAGAGCCGGTGTGATTGTTTTTTCTCTTGATGAACTGTCGCAATTGTGCAGCCGTCTGTACTCTTCCAGATCCAATTTTCAAAGGCGATTGCTGTTTTTCCAGATATATGTTCTTTTTTCTTTCCTTTTTCTGTGTTTCTGTTGATGTATATGAATTAAATTGCTATTAACCCTCTACCTCGCGTGTGTGATAGTCCTTGTATCTCAATCACATTTTTTGTACGCAAGACGCGTTCTGGGCTTGGTGTCACGCGTTCTGACGTCACGCGTTATTTATGCTCTATTTGTCAAGAGCCTCTATATGACGTCACCTTTTTGAACCCAAAATTATTCGACTTTACTTCTTCCAGCAACCACGACGTCCACCTGCCAGCCCAGTTTCTCTTCACAATGGAGGGTCTTCCCATAGACATGTCTCACCCTGCTGTGAGGGATTATCTTTCTCTCGTGAGGTCTGTATCTTAAACTCCTCTTGCGCTCACGTTCTTAATACATGACATAAATAGACTACAGGTTTTGACTCCTTTATCGTTACTAATAAACATTGCAACCGTGGTTGTGTGCTCTACCGTCGTGGATCCAAGTATAGGTCAGTCTCATCTGTATATTCTCGGCAAAGTCGACTCAAATTTGTACTGATACAGGCGGTGTATCCAAATTATACCCCGCGTCGATATCACCGAAATCTGCCATCATTGCTCTATACGTTGCGGCAATATATGTTGGTCAGATTGGATACTGTGTACTGCTCGTCTTGGCCGGAAAGCCAGAGACTAAGGTAACGTCGTAACATTCAAACACTACATCAACAGTACGTACTCAAGAAATTCTCAGAGAGCCTTGACGAAAGGTGTAGGCCTCACCCTTGTATTCGCGAATTGGGTGATGGCGGCTTGGGCTATTGCGTTCGTGAGTACATTCTATTCCTGCTTCGCTTGCTCTTCTCAATTCTTGTCCACAGGTATTCCAATGGTTCCTATTGGCAACGATTCTACAAGGCCTACTTGTGCTGCTACTCGTCTACTCCAATATGTCCCTTCTAATATACCACCCACCGACGTCTTCCAGACCATTCGACACAGCACTCATTCACGCACCGATGCGTTTCTTCCTCATCCTCCCATTGTCTCTTCTATTCCCTTATTGCCTCTTGTACGTATATATAACATGTTCTCATCTTCTAATCAAAATCTTATTTGTCCCATCTCTTCACAAACAGCATTACTTTGGGTCTAACGTACCCTCCAGGGCCAACGACCGACTATGCCTTGAACCCATGGTCCGGATTCGGAGTCGTTCTGGGCACCAATCTTCTCGGACTAGCGGTCATTATCATTCGTCGCGATATCGTCTGGTGCGTCGCTGCCGTATGGATTGCTGTAAGTATCTGGGTAGCAAGGTCGAAGCCTATGCCCGTCTATGTAAGTCCCTTTTTCCCTCCGCATGCGATCAATATAATTTCGAAAATGGACTAATTCTGGTACGGCAGGCAACGGTCATCCTATTCACAGTGCTGCATCCCCTCGCACTTCTAGGCTCGTTTATATACTCTCGGTTCTATCACAACCGACGTATTGCGCTTCCTCCGGATCATGAGAACGTCCATGATGAGGAGTTTAGGGATGAAGATGAAGTGGGGCCTCAGGCTCAGAGAGGGCCTGGGGAAATTGATGTGGATGCTCTCTGGGGTTGATGACGACTCTCGAAATCTTGATATGACGCTTGATCGCTAGTTCGCTAGCGTATTGAGACTCTAGGATTTCTTGGATTCGCGTGCGCGCGTGTGGCGAGGGTTGGCATGTGAGGATTGGACTTGGAACTTTGCCTTTGTACGATGAACAATAAGTACTATACATACCCACCCTATAGCTCTAAATTAGTGATACTAGTCTTGTGTTCAAATTTGCATTGCATATCGTCATAACAGCTTGAGGGCGGTCGGATGGATGTGTTATATACGGTAGAAAACGAATACCACTGTTCCAGACGAACGCGAACCCAGGGCAGCAGCAATTCGAGATTTATATACAGAAACGCAGGTGCAGAAACCCAACATCTGGAAGAACACCAGAAAGCACCTATACAACTACAGAAAGTACACAAACAACAACAGCAACACCGGTATATCACAAGAACAGTAAAATCTACAAGAAAAATACAATTGAGAAAGTGGTCGAGCGTAACAGCTCAGTACTTTTTGAAGCGGCCCCAAGCGCCATTTGGGTTGATCCATTCAAAGTTGGGAAACTCTGGGTACTTCTGCTCAAATTTTGGTATCAACGTCTGGGGAAGGTCGGAACGACTCGCGTTGCCATATATTTTTTTGTTTTCCAACTTTGGTTGGTCTCGTGCTAAGTGAGGACATATGATTAGTCGATAGACAAGGGAGAGGTGAATGAACTGACCTTTCGAGTAAGCATGACGGAAGTGATTTGTTCTATAGAAGTTGATGCCCAGATGGCAGGCTTAATCAACGAATCAAAGAGCATAGATGGGAGAATACGTACCCGTCCGGACAGTCGAAGAACCTTGCCTCCATGATCTGGTTGATCCCAAATCGCTGTCTTGGCTCGATGGTGAGCAGCTACGATACGGAGAATGAGCTTGACGATGCAGACGTCAGGACAAAGCAGCTCACCCCGTAGATCAATTCTTCAGCCTCGTCGCTAAGCCCGGCGCCTTCCAGAAATCCACGACCGTCATTATCAGCCCGATCATACAACTTGTACTGAGCTAGATTATCGGGGTCCAGGAAGAGCTGGAAGAGGACGTAGTCAGGTATTGATCTGGAGGATACTATGATAGGAAGGCTCACACTATGTAGATCCCAATTCACATTCAACATCTGATACATCAAGCACCCCAACGACCAAAAATCAACCGCATTGGAGTACGCCTGCTCGCCATTGAAGTCTAACATCTCGGGGGCCCAGAATCCTGGAGTCCCGACAAGGCCATAGACACAGGGCCCCATGAATCTCATCGAGACCTGCTTCTCGTGAACGTACGACAGACCCAAGTCGCCGAGCCGGACGTTGTTTTGCCAATCGATGAGTACGTTCTCCGGTTTTACGTCACGATGCACGATGCCTACAGTGTGGAGCGCACCGATAGCCAAAGACTAGAAGGAAACGACAGAGTTAAGATTTGAGACAATGAGTGAACAGGAGGAACGTACAATTTGAGCCAGCCATCTAGCTGAGTGTTCCTTGTGATGTTGAGACTGAATTGCCGCAGCCAAATCGTATCGCATGAGAGCCTATGAACACGAAGGATGAATAAGATTCTAGAGAGAGATTTATCTCGCCGGCTACGCACCATTGCGAAGTAAATGTATCTGTCATCTTGTAAAGCGCCATCCAGCTTCATCAGAAACATGAACTCCTTCAAATGGGTCTTGGCCTCTTCCAGCCGCCTATAAGCCCTCAACTCTGTCTCTATACCTTCAAGTGAGTTGTGTTCTAGCACTGTCTTCTTTCTAAAGACTTTTAAGCACAGCACACGCGGTTCCATCGCAAGTCTTAACTCATGAACAGCTACAGCCTGACCAAATGCTCCGGACTGTAGCTCCTTGGCGACCATGAATGGGCCAGGGAGTTCTGGGGAGCTCACGGAAGGAGAAAAAGGGACCGGGCATTCAGAGTCAAAACTGACAGGATGATCAGGAGATTCGCTGGGTAATCCGACGAGATGCAACTGCTCCCAAGGTGCATAAAGGGCAGCGAGCACGGGGTCGTCGCATAACCGGGAGTCGGGGACACTGGATGATTTAACCAGATTGACCGGCACGTTTGTGACGTTTGTATCGACTTGAAGCTGGACGTCTGTCTCGGATTTGTGCGCATCCACTCCAGAGGCTTCATCAAAGGCATAGAACGGGGAGACCGAAGGTCCATAGTTGCGATCTCGATCGATGGTGTTCGATGCACGCGACTTGATTTTGGTTGGAGGGACGAAAGGCGCGAAGGGTTTGGGAAGAAGTTGTCCCCATGGCGAGGCTAGAGGGGCGGGTACAATGATCTTGCACAGCTGAGGGCTGGGGTCACTGGGTTCGTCGTCAGCAAATGGATCAAACTTGTGGACCGGCAAATGAGCATCCCGAGGGACGAGGGGAGCCTTCAGACGTGCCCCAAGACCGGGAGGGAATGGTGGAAAGAACTCGCGGACTCGCTGAGCCGCCGCCTTAGCATCCAGGCCACCACCGGGACCCTGATGTACACATAGTAAATGTTTGCGAAATGCAGGTTGTTTGCGATACGAAGGTTGTTCACAAGGTGGAGACAAATGTGACCCTGCTTTCGAGCTAGGAAGATAAAGGGGAGCATCGTCGGAACGGTCGTGGGATCTTTCGTCAAGATAACGGGGAAACACTGTCGGGGATACAGCGTGATGTGCATGTTGGGTAAATGGGGTGTAGAAGCCACGAGGAGACGGATCCAAGACAAATCCTGAGCGAGATGAGTACTGGGGAGTATTGTTGTGGTCTCTGAAGCGCGACTCAAGTTTTGATTTCGAGTCAATGCGATGATCGTGATGCTGAAGAACCGTCGACAAAACCTTATTGTTGACTGGAAGTTGCGCGATGAGCCTAGTGGGATAAGTAGAAGGAGTTCTGCCACCATTATTGTGGTTCTTGAGACGTTGGGACGGCGGGATGAATATAGGTGCTGTGGGATGAAAAATTTGGTTATCGATGAGTGGCGGCGAGTGATTTCGGCGATATGAAAAGGTACTCTTACCGTGATGTACTGCATGACTCGGAAGAAACTGAGAAGTATCATTTCCAGGCCGTGTGTCTGAGGTCTTCAAGTTGAACCATGGAGATGGGGCATAAATACCCACATCGACATACCTATAACCGCTCATCGCGATTTAGATATGGAGATGATTGAAGAGAGATGGAAGTTGAAGAGGATATGAGAGGAAAATGGCGATGCAGGACGGGAAAAATCTGGAAAGGTCCCAGAGGAGGAACAAGGTCAAGCTCAAGCTCAAGTTTGGAACGTTCAAGTCGGAGGGCAGTCGGAGTACGGGTTTGCACGTGGTCGTGAATGAGTGCCGTTTGGGCAGACAAATAAAAATCGCGTCATTCTCCTGGACCGCACGCGTAAAGGCGATAAAACGACCGCGGCATTGGTTTAGGACAGTTAGGCTATCATTTGTAGGTGACTAGAATCGTTGAAGAACTCTTGATCTTTCGAAATTCAGCACCCAGGCTGGGGGCCAATGTTTGGTCACCAGTAATTTGAAATCGGTGTACAAAGCTATGGTTGTGGTCACTGTGGTGATCTAGAGTAATAACTTCTGGTCATTAGTACTCAGTAGATCATACTGAGGGATATCCATTGCGACTTACGTCTCGTCTCTTTTCCTTCAGGCTCTGGAAGGAGGTGTAAGCATTTCCAAGTCATAATTCCTTCATTCGTACCTGACGGCTACATCAACTCTATTCATCCACAAATATGATTTATTTGATCAGCATTTGGAGTCTCAAGTGTCGGATGATTATATCCTTTCGTGAAAAATCTGCCCGACTTGGTCGTGGGCCTCGAGACCTGCTCCGTTGACTGCCCAAGACTGTTCAGGCGGTTATGGTCGGCATCGCTCCATCAAAATTCATTGATTGAGTGAGGTTCCTCCGAAATGATAAGCTGCTTGAAAAAGGGTGTTTCCTACATTTTCTCCTATCAGAATCATTGAGCACTGCTTCCAAAGGGGGGGGAGACACCAAGAAAACATAGGATACCTATGCATGACCTTTGTCGTTGGCGAGATTAATGGCGTCGACTTCAGACATCCGAGATCTCTGGAGAAAAGCATCGAACATGCGATGCGCACATTCGATGGTAGTCTATGCTGAAAATGGTCGCTGCCGGACAAGTCTGCCTATGTCCTGAGCCCAAGCAGTGGCTTTCAGTATCAAATATCTGAAGCATCATAAGATATCGTGTTCAAGTCGATTGATAGCTTTCAGACGGATGATGAACACAAAGAGGGTGTTGAACTTGGATAAGGATACTTCGGGACTGATCGGTGGCATCAAAATCGGCCTTTTTTGATCTCAGGCTTTCCTCACTCAGAAACCTCAGCGCTCATTATTCCAACGCTGACGACTCGCGCTGAAGCGTTATGAAACAGACTCGCACGATATGTGATTTTTTTCACCGAGTGAATCTATACATTATCCAATATGCGATCGCGCAAGGATGGATTTAAGTCTATACCCGAGTCCTCATGATTACCCATATCATCAAGGTCGCCGACGTTGAGAGTGGATGCGCGTGACGAGACGACGGACGATGAATGTCTGGAAACGTGCGGTACTAGAAAGCAGGTGGATGCTATATTAGAACAGACGATACGTGGGGTTCCCCTCCGTTGATTAGTGCGGTCGAACTGAGAGAGCCACTTGGCTTACAGCTGGTCGACCGTCAGTGGATAACCATTACTGGATCGCCGGTGGAGTAGAGCAAACAGCGGATTTTGTTTGACATCAGAACGACATCTGGGAATTTTTCCTCCGCGGAAAGGAAGATGACGGCTTCCTACGACAATAGACGACGACCTTATAATTGTAGAGTGGCGATACATTGATGTTGTTGAGGACATTGGTCTGGATCAAACACCGCTTGAGATGCAACTGACTCTCTCAGATTTGTCAACGATCCTACATGCATTCATGGGGTAGTGAGAGTAAAAGACGCACGAAGCGCATAATCATGATATGGCCATAGAAAAGATAAACCGACCCGCACTACATCGGAAGCATAGTCTACTTCCGTGCAGTCTTCTGCTGAGACTTGATCACCTTCTTCACAATCTTAGCCTCCTCAACCAAGAATGCGCGTAGGATTCTGAATTGCGCAACGTTGTGGACACGTAAGTGTCTGAAAGAAAACGAACCATCCTGTAAAAGGCGCACCTCGATTTTACACACTCTCCACACCTCGAACCACCGTACGCCCGGCGAACGGTCTTCTGGCGTTTAGAGATCGTGGCGTATTGGCGGGGACGGAGGGCAGGGATCTAGAGTACAGATTATGAGTCTACCTTCATGACAGCAGATACCTCGGTGATCAACGTACACCAGGAAGACCGATACCACAATCACCGCATTTGGGAGCTGTGGCAAGCTTTTTGATGTGGTGGTAGACAAGTTTTCCACCAGGGGTCTTCACCACACGTCTGCGGTTAGAGGTGGTGTTGTAGGGCTGACGCTTGCGGAGAGTGACACGTTGGGCCATTGCAGAAACTGCGAAAAGGTCATGAACGAGCGTCAGTAACAGCACTTAGCAATCGTTTGACCAGGCCGGGCTATGGTCTCCTCTGCACTCAATTCTGCTCTCTTTCGCACCCAGTTCCTTCCTGTCCACCTCGCACACCCATGACCGTCATCCGTCTCGTCCCAAATCCAGATACAAGCCCGGCGCCGGTTCTTATATCGCTTCCAGTTGAATTCAACTCACATTGACCGAGTTTTTGAGACTATGATATTATGAGGACCATAAGCACAGTCCTGTTTCCTGGAGAGCAGATATCAAAACGACGTACCTTGTCTTGAGGGTGTCGACGCCGGCGAGTAAAGAGTTTCCAAAAGAAGGGGGCCGAACTTTATTTCCAGATCATGTAAAGCACCACACGGCAATCGCCGGAATACTTATTCTGATTGAGTCTCCGCTTCAAACTCCTACTTTCTCTTGCCATTCATGATCATCTCCTTCTCGGGGTCGTGCTCAAGCGCTAGAGCCTTTCAGGCCGCAGGATGTAGCCTTTCGTGTTCTCTGCGTCGTTCTCTGGACTCGACCGTTCTGAACCATCGCTTTTGCAACCGGAATCTTGTCAGGATCGCGCTCAAGTCTACAATTCTTGATTTCCTCTGCTCGAGACGAACCTGACGGCAAAGAGTACTCTGGACTCTAGACTTCAGCCCTGGACACAAAAACTTTAGGCCAAGTAATCCATAGAATTTCGAAGACAAAGTGTCACCAGTTCGTAATGGACGAATTTACCTGTCGGGTCCCGTGATATGATCTCCGGCACCGTGTATCTTGATGAACGCTACTCTACATATACCACACTGCTTATGCACCGTTCAAGAACTTCTTTGTGGACTTGTCAGGTTTCCTGGATCCGCACCATACCCTGTAGCATGGTCTGTCAAAGTTTCAAGCGTCGTAGCCAATGACAAACAATCCGGATCCTCTCGAAGCAAGATGAGTACACTGATCAATTATATCTTCTCCATCCGTTGCTGTGGAGGCCTTCGCCCAGGCTCGTCCATCCATGATCGGAGATACCTGGGTACTGATACTGCGACTTGATACACGCCCATGCACGCTTAAATCCTTTGAGGACACTTCTCGTGGCTTTCTAACCAATTGCATGTGGAGACACGTCAATGTACATATGCGTACTCCCGCATATCTAATCCAAGGTACCCATTTCGAAGCCCCGACATCACCGTGTTTCGTACGATGCCTTGTTGTACTGGTCATGATGGTCATGATGGTCATGGCTGCTATAAACAACCTTTCCAATGTGCTGGTAGAAGCTAGATACCTGAGGAGTTTGGCATATTCCGTCGTCCCCTGAATACACAACGAGTTTCATCATAATTGGGGTCAAAGATAAGGAAAATCGTATGCACTCTATGTGATGACATACTTATCATCTCCCTCGGACTGACTAAAGTCGCAAACACGCTACCCTGATGATGCGACGGGAGTGGATGTTCAACCTCGACGAAAGCCCCATAGCAGTTAAAAGCCTTCGTTGGACTTTGACCAGCCAGTGCGACCAGTGCGGTGGTGCGGTGGCGCGGTGATACGCACACCTAATAAATATAGCAGTAAGCACCTGTACCATGGGAAATGGTGAATCATGCTTACCGTACTGCTCCCAAAATGCACTAGAATTGAACGTGCTCATTTTTTTTCTGTCAGTCTCGAGATACTTAATGGATAATAAAACAATGTTACTGTGACCTTGCCGTGCAGTAGACCTTTTGCGAAACCACATGCCCATCGACACAGACTGGAATGATCCATACGCCATTAGTCTTGACTGAATTGCTTCCACCATCAGTCACAGTCAACCTCGGCTTTGGCTTTGGTTCCCAATAGTCAAAGAAATGGGTTTCGTCCAATCGGAGTCGCGCATGTCTACCACTGCAAAGTCTAGGATTTGCGAAGTTCCTTCCGGCCACTGAATACAAAGTCTTTCTCCACTGGCGTCCGATGGTTGCCCACTCACCCTCGATGGGGACATCCAGATGATGTTGATCCCTTTCCGCTGTTTCTCTAACGCCACCCATATTCTGATTGACACTGACAGTAAAACATGGAACCGAATACGGGAGAACGTGTCACAAGAGGGCTACTGATGCTATGTGTATTCGGAAAAATCCTGCGCGCCGGGACCAAATCGCTGTGAACGAGACTGCGAATGAAGCTAATCAAATGCCATGTTGGTTTTCGTCTAGTGCTGAGCTGCTGCGAGGTTGGGGGCGCCTATCGCGTCTATACTTGTATACGTGGAAACTCCCGATATTGGTAGCTCCGTTAGGAATTGGGAGGTGGATGATAACATTAACACATACATTTTTGATATCTATTGTGTTTCCTTGTGTCTTTTGGGGCCGTTTTCCCGGAAATCTAATATGTCCAAAGTCAGAAGGGAGAACATGATGCAGCATATGCCGCCCAGAGCCGCTATTTTGATTCGGTCAATGTCGTCCGGTGTGGGATGCATTCATAGTGGGTAATTGGAATGCCATTTTCGCGAGCGTATCATGCACGAGTCATGATTCTATGTCAGAGGGGAGGTTTGCACGGTCAGGTTTCCCGAGTGGAATGGGTCATGGTACTAAAACGCAACGGTTGGTATCTGAAATACATACCTTCTCAACAAGATTCACCGTCGAACATTCAGAATAGCGTGCGCTGATAGTAAGGCAAAGAAAATCTGAGACGTTCAGAATAGTCAATAGAATGAGAAATTGAAACACCCATTGACGCATCACTGACGGTCGTCACATCCAATGGAACCAATAGCTCGCTGTGGAGGTGGGGCCAGAGCGCACATGGAGAAGACGGGAACTAAGAAAAACCAGTGTCAGAAGTAGTGGTGAAGTGGAACACCGTCGTACTTCTCCCCGGACACTTTGCCGAACACTGATGAGGTTCCGAGTGTCAGCTAAGTATATGAGCAGAGAAGACCAGAGCATGAGAGATCCTTGAATGATCCTGGGACCAAGATACGTAGAACGGTGTGAGTGGCAGCAGTATGCTATTGCGTCACCGTTTCTTACACATCGACTGTACGCGGAGACGTGGAGGCGGTAAGAGGCTGAAGTGGCATACGGTAAGGTAGTCCTCCTTTCAGGTGAAAGATGGACCTTGACCTTCATATCAAACGACAGTGTTAAATTTTCGTGAGACAGAGATAGCTCCGTTATGAATATCTGGGTTCGCCTATCAATTAGATCTAGCTCTTGCGTTTACGAATTGGACGCGGGCACCTTGGATTATGAGGTCTCTATTTGACATCGCAGATTATGGAGCAAGGAACTATTAATGCTGGTATAATAGTATGGTTTCGGTCACCGCGGCCTAACCTTCGAAAAGTCTGTCAGTAGTGAGACTTCGTGATGCGTACAGGCCGCACGTCGAATGACGAGCAATGTCATGGAAAACCAAGTCAAGGGAAGTAATCTATCAATGAAAGGGTCAGCGATGCGGCGGCTAGGTTTGAGAAGACATGGAAATGTACTTACTTCTTTGTTCAACAACGGTCACCACCTTTGAGATAGATCCTTGTCTTGGGCACAACGAGGGTAAGTATAGAGCTGAGAAGAAAGTATCCCAGAAGTGGCATTTCAGGTTATTCTCCCGTCTCAACCTTCCTCGACAGTCTCTTGAGTCTTGATAAACACCAGCTTATTCCCATCTGGGTCGCGTACGAAGCAGCAATAGTAGTTATCGCCGTACTCGGGCCTCTTTCAGATCTACAGTCCCTCCAGTAGTCGTAGCAGCTGTTCAAACTCGTCGATAGCTACTCTACTCGGTGCATTCAACGCGAGATGGGTCCGTTTTCCTCCTGAGCCTCGGGCTCTTGGGCTCTTCGAACAGGTTGAATGGTTCTCTCTCGTCGTATCCACATCCGAGTAGGGAAGGTCCTTCATAGACGAGAGTCATGCCAAACGGTGCGAGAATTGTCGTGTAAAACTCTTTGTCCAGTACGAGAGAACGTACTCCGAAATGTCCAGGGAAGGATAGTCTTTCCGAATTTGCAGAATAACACGAGAAAGACATCTAGTTTCTTGCAATAGTATAAGAGCGGAAGTTTGAACGGCTAGCTCCGCGAATCCACGCTTGAATCTGACGCGTCTAGATGGGCAAACGAAAATCTAAGGGCAACAAGGCAGCCCAGCCAGAATCTCAGACCGACTCGGATGTATATCCCACAGGACCTTCATTTCCATTTGCCAGTTATGTATCTGTAGTTGGCGTGCATACCACCCTCCTAGCATTCACCGCTCTTTTCCTCCCCCGAGCTGCTTTATTACGGGACATATCGACTTCAGTCACTTTTACATCTCGCGATAGACCACAGCATCCATTCATAGAAGCCTTGACCGCGAATCCACTCTCAACTTTGACGTCTATATGTGCGGGTACCGCCGTCTGCATGGGTTGGTGGGGAGGTTGGGTCAGAGATTGGTGGATCGAGTATTCGTTGACAGGTTCGGATGACGAAAAGCAGTTAGACAAGACAGTGCTCAATGAGAGGAAATTCAAGGTATGTTGTTTGCCGAAGTCCCTATAATCAGTGCCTGAACAATGGTCTATTCCAGTTGATAATACGCGCCTGGTTGATGACACTTGCGAGCTCATTTGCCGTTCACTTCATATTGATTCTGTTTGGTGCCCCCCTCACAAGGTACTTACGCAAAAAGACTGTCGGTGATCATATCTAATTCTATGTATATAGCTATGTCTTCCAGACGTACCTCCTGGCTGTTTTGGTATCGCTTCTGACGGTTTTTACACCGGCTTATATACTCGGGCCACCTTCATTCACGTCCGATACGGAATCGCTTGTGATAAGGCTCACATGGATCAGATTGTTCACCGAATTCTGGCAAGTTTGTTCCCATAAATGACTTTTCAAGGTCCTAACCGTTGCCACCAAACAAACAAGGATTCGGAATCCTGTCGAACGAGCCATGGTTTATCCAGCCTTAGGCACGATACTGGGCTGCTGGCTTGGTGCGATTCCTATTGCCCTCGACTGGGATCGTCCTTGGCAGGTCAGAATGATTTATTTCGCTCGGATTTTGTGTATGATACTCATCCTTCTCGGAACAGGCCTGGCCATTGACTCCTGCTTTTGGAGCCGTTACGGGATTCATACTGGCATCCATATATGCCCTGACCGTCAGTTCAGTGAGGTATCTTGCGGAAGCGAACCGCTCTCAGGTAGCCAGAGCAAAAAAAGATTGATACAGTTCTACCCAGTGGAACATCATTGTCGGAATTATCTATACTATATGTCTAATACATCTTGTGTCTCTAATCTATATCATATGGACAGTTAGGCTTTCTTGCCGATGGTACGTAGGTCACCGATTGAGGCAGTTACGAAGTCAGGAATGGTGGTCGATGCGTTCGGTCCTGTGATCTCACTTTCTTGGGTGATTCCTGAACGAAGAAGAAATAGACGGTCAATCGATGTACATTCGAATCATGAATCTTCATACCACTAAGGACAAGAAGAGTAGACAATCCTCCATTTTTCCCGAACAGAATGTCGGTATTCAGCCGATCGCCGACCATGATGGTTCGCTTGGGGTCAAACTTCACTCTATGAATAGCAAGTCAAGGGAATGAAGAGACAATCTATAGATGTGCTTACTTAGCCTTGATGCAATCGAGCATGGTGCTCGCCGGTTTTCCGATGCTGACTGGATCCCTCCCTAGCGCGTAACGCAAGGGGGCACTGATTGCTCCGGCTCCTGGCAATAGGCCATCGGCACTGGGGTACGTGCTGTCCTCATTTGTTGCCAAGAAGAGACATCCAGGGTTCCGAGTCAAGTATTGGAAAGCCTTCGACATCTTGGTATAGTTGATAGTTAGGTCCAATCCGCATAAGACCGCGCCGACGTTGGCGTCGAGAGTGAAGTCGGAAAGACTGAATGGCACGAGGGTGCAGTCTGCAGGATCCTGCAGAACGGTTTAAAACGCGAACTAAAATGACTCGACGTGGTGCACACCGTTCCACCGATGTACGAAATTCCTTCGTCGTGTAATTCTTCCTCCAGGCCTTTCATACCAATCACGTAGACCTTCTTGTCTTTGGGCAGCTTGACTACGGAAGAGAGGTATACAGCAGATGCGTATGCAGACCCGTATATCTCATCCTGTGATGTCTGATGAGCATCTGGAGATCCATTACTATTTTCATTCTTACCACATGAGCTTCGACTCCTAACTGATCAAATTTGACCTTGTAACTCTTCCTCGATTTTGTGGCATTGTTCGTCACAAATAAGACACGTTTGTCTTGTGTCAAAGAATAGCTGGTTAGCTGAAGGAAAACTCAGACAACTTGGTGAACATACTGTGACTACGCAACATAGCCAGAACTTCTACAGCGCCCTCTTCCAGACGATCCCCATGCCAGAGGACACCATCGCAATCAAACATCCATGTGTCATATTGGTCTAGCAGTTTCGCATAGTCATCGGCAGAGGAAAGACGAGCACTCATTTCTAGTATGTCTATTGCGGAGATCGATGAGCAAGAAAGGACCGGAGTTCGAGGAAGAACTCCGCGATATGTCCGACAAAATACGGCACCCGTGTAAGTTGCTGTGACTCCGAGTCCGAGTCGTTTCGGTATGTTTTCTGCCCAAGCTACCTGTTTGCAGGACGTTTAACGTAGAGCTCTATGTCGAGCTCCGTTCCGATGGATTGCTTGCTTTCATCGTGCATGTGCTCTTCCGCCACAGAGTCGGCGCAGACCAGCATCGAGACTCTGGTACTGATGCCGGTTTCTATCAATTCTGTTTTCGAACAGGCGCACATTGGATACCGATGCTAGGACTATCTCTGACTATCTTCAACTTGATGTTTGGAGTCTTCCATCCCCTCTTACCGCGCCTTTATCATCGAGTCAATTCCTCCGGCTACGAGACTCGCATACGCGACATGCTAGAGGCTGACACTGCTTCGTCCTGTATCAGACTCTGAAACTATCTTTGGATCAGCGCCTCTACAAAGATGGCATTCTCAAGTGGCTTCATACCCGGCCCCAGGATGGACGGCTCGAGGTTCGTGACTTCCCCCTGAATAGAGACTTCAATTCCATCTAACTATCAGCTATCAGATTCGTAGTATCTTCAAGGGATTAACGCCCCGTGTCGCCGACAATCGAAATTTGGGACCTTCGGCGGTTTCGAGAATCAATCAGCCTTGAAAACGGACCGCTCGTGGATAATCAGTACCAGCGATCTCGCTCAAGCTTCCTCGGCAGAAACTCCGATTCAGACCGTGAGTGCAATACATTGCCCGGGAGGTCGCCTCCCAATGAAATGCTCCCGACGGCTTTGAACTAACCAACTTCGTGCGCCAAAATTCAGGTCGCCGCTGCTGGGTACCATGACCTCCGCGGAAAGTATCCCCACGATACTCACACCGTCCAGTATCTATTTACCCACTCTTCTCTGTTTAGTTGCCTTCTTACTGAGACTAGAATGACCAATCCCCTCGAAATGGAATCTCCTCGTGCCCAAGTTACTGATGGTGGCCGATCGTCCCTGACATCCGATTTTTCTTGGTTCTCGCCTCATTCTGCCTCATTGATGTCTGGTCAACGCATGTTATTGGTTATCCCAATTCTGCGTGTTAAACGTCAGTGCTTCGGTTCCATGTGGCAGGTCTTCTCTGAAAGTACACTTGAACAGACGAGGTGATCATCGTTCCTTGATTGTATGCCTAGCAGCTCAATTCTATTGTCTTTAGTTGCAATACAAGGAAAGAAATGCTTATACCGCGTAGTCCACGTCAAAACAACGGTATGATAATGACACAGCAACACACGATACCGCATGATATAGCTAAAAATATTCTTCACCTTCAATTAAACCCTCATTTGTATACAGTGCGTGTGATTCGTCCTCGAATAACAAATATTCTCCGTCATCGATGTCGATATCCTCGTCCTCGTCGTATATCGGAATGTAATTTTCGGGAACCTCTGGGACTGCACCCTCGAAGCTCTGCTGTGTCGCCCTTCTCTTCGGTGTCGTAGCTGCATACAACATCTTGAGATCCAGGGTCGCCAACGATACTCGTCGGTGGATTTCCATGTCGATCACGCTTTCCAGTTGTTCCATTTCGACTTTCATTCTGCCAAGGGTCACATATAGCGTTCCAGCAACCATGCTGTAGGATTCAACCGACACGGCGTTCATGAGACTCGATTTCGAAGTAGGAAGCTCCGTGGGATGATGTGCCTCTTGCACGAGCAGGGAAGCAGACGAAGATGGGGGTGGCGACGTCGAGAGCGGCAACCTACTCCACCTCAAGCTTTCTAGTTGTTCCTTCGAGGCCGAAATAGCATCCAGTTCCCCAAGCGCGGCTACTTCCGTTAACTTTGAAGAACTATGAGAATTCCAGACGCTGGCTCCTTCAATCTTGTGGAACGCACCTGCCGAAAATTGGCCCCAATCAACATTGTCTTGACACTATGGAGCCTGAAGTACTCTATGGTTGACAGTATTGCTTTAATACCTGGGTGAGTCCTCATACTATACCCTCTATTTCGTTCCATTTCATACCACCTCAATAACTTGCACGAATGTTGTTAGTTATTTCCGGAAAGAACACCACGATTGGGTCCTGAAATGACTCACAGGGCCCACTGAGATCGTCGCTGCGCTGGCCCCGACTTTTGCGCAAGCAGCTGCATGTACAGTACCCGACACGCACATCAAATTCGTCGATATCCCTTGTTCGTCCTCTAATGACCGAGATGCAATCAACCCGTTTTCTGTTGCAGGAATCTAAAGGTGGCTTTAATATGTCTTCTCCTTGTAGAGATGAACCGCACTTACACTAATGATCACCTTGCTCCTAACGATTCCATTCTTTTCGAACTTGGAGATTATCTCTCTAGCCTGTCTGACCATAGCTTCAGCATTATTGTGGTACCGTGGGTCCACAAAGGTCAAATGGGGACCAGAAACACGATCTAACATCGCGGATCCTATCTCCACCAGCTACGGACAACATAATCAGTCTTATCGCATCAACGGATTTGATGAGTGGCACGGACAAACTGTGTGAACACTGCTTCGGTGAGTCGACCTTCTTTGACGTCTCTATTCAGATTGATTGTTGATTCAGTGTCCCTCTGGTACGCATTCTTCCATTCGAGGGCTGACCTATCTTCGAGTGTTCGCTTGGCTGCCACCCAGAGATGGTAGAACACGTCTGTACTCTTCAGTCCCTCGAGAGCAATCGTCGGATTCAGCGTCGTTCCATCGAGGTCACAAATCGACAGAGCTATAACGTTATCCCATGAGCTATCGTTGATTGTGGCGTGCGTCAAGCGATTGAGCCACATACTTTCCAAGTCGATCGTATCACTGGTAATAGCTGTATTGCAGCCTTGCAAGGCTCCGAGTAGACCAGTGGCACTTGACTCTTTCAGGTTGCGTTCGTTGAGATATGTCGCCATAGGGTAGTCGTTATGGATTGGGAATTTGACAAGCGCTGTGGATCTGGGTTCAGGATAGAAACAAGAGATTTGAAGCCTGAGATGTTCGTGCACTATTTCAAATTGTTACTCGACGACCACACTCGTCCGGTCAATCTCGGCGGTCTGCCTCCGAACAATGACCACCCGAAAACAAACAGACGTCCGTCCGACATCCACCATTGTGTGCGGCCCAGCGAGCCCTCCGAACGAGCTTTTGAGATCGAACCGGACATGCTCCATGTTCGCAATATTCAGGGATATCCAAGTCCAGATTCGGGAGGATCAAAGGAAATATCATGCTTCCAAGCCTCTCTAAGTGCTCCAAGTGGCGTACGAAAGCAAAGTTTGGACCATCACCGCGCGGTAGACTCGGGAGTCTCAACTATTGCCCGATACAGATTGGGACTTCCAGATACATAGCATCAAAATCTATTTTTGTTCAGCTTGCTCAGCCGAACAAGCTTTCAATCCACTTACGGTAACCTATTTTAGTACTGGATGTCGAAATCGAAAGATAAGGAGTAGTAAGTATAACAATGATCGATACGCCAAGAAATGCAACATGACACAGCAAACTCGAGAATATTTTTTCACTGAGCCGAATCAACGATGATGCAGCGGGCCTCGTTCTGACGAGTACCCATGCCAGTTGTCCAGTTGGTGGTGTTGACCAGAAGCGGTATGAGCAAATGAAGGCAGCGAGTATTGGACAGAGTGAGAGGAATTATGGTTTGAAGCCTGATAAACGAGCGGAAGTGTCAAACGATACACGAGGGGAACGCAAAAGATTGGACTCACAGCATAGTGATCATCCTCGACCTTAACTGACCCATAATGATTGGAAGACTGAGAGTAAGACGACGGATGCTGCTGAGTCATTGGAGATCGGTGATGAACAGGGGAATGCGAGGACGGTTGCATCACAGCGGGCTATATTGGTGAAGAAAGTTACTAGGATCCAAAGGTTCTCGCGATATATTCACGAGGAAGTAAGGGGAATAAATAAAATAACACTCGCCGAGAACGGAGGGCTTGAAGTCGAACTCGAGCCGGATGGGGTATTCGGCATTTGAAACGCAGGAGCATGGAGGCTGAACAAGGAAGATGGACCATTATGGGCTGAGTGTTGAGATGACATGTGGCCATACTGTGGAACGGGCTGTGGAATCGTGAGCGGAGGGGGACGCCCATTCATATCATAAGCGTGAGTCGATGAAGTATCACTCTTGGAAAAGACACGACTTGGTCAGTGTTGTTTTGTGGTGATGTCGGAGCACATACCATGTAGACTTCATCGCCAACCATCTTTCGTCGTTTATAATCTGAACGGTCGCAAGCACGATCATTGAATGTCGAAAGTGAGCTGCGCCGATCGATGTCTGCGCTCAACGCTCTGCCACTGGGATCAGATAACATCTTGCGCATCTCCTCATTCTCTCTCTGAAGTCGCGAGTTCTCTTGCTCGAGTTCTCGTATTTTGATCAATGGGGGAGGTAGTGCCGAAACCTGCTCGGGTGAGACACCAAGAGCGGTCTGAAGTTTCGTAACAGTCTGTTCCAACTGAGAGACAATGTGAGCTCTACGAATGATGATGATGTCCATGTGCCACTCACCTGCTCGATATAGGCCTTTCTCTAGACAACGGCAAGTCAAAGAATAAGTATCGACAACATGAGAGTAGTACGAGAGAGCACGACACACCTTTGCTCTGTGTCGAGCTTGTGCCTTCGCATTACGGCTGCGTTCAGGGCGCTCAGATCCTGCCGTATGACTGGTAACAGACGACATCAAGGAATAACGTAAATAGTGGGGAAAGTAATCGGGGTTTGGAAAAGTTATCAGGACAACCTTCACAGTTTATAAAGTCCTTTCCAGCCGCCCAGATTTTGGATATTGGACCTCCTTCCTCAATCTTCGCAACTGGATTTCCCGGCCTGTTCGCTTTCTTCGATCAGCCGACCGTGACTGGCCCTCGAGCCTGACCCTGCTAGAGACCCCAGTTGAGTACCGCTCCCTCGGTCCATTTGGCATCTAAACTCGTTCGAAGCTTTTTCCAGATTTATCATTCCTGAGCAACCAGGTCTCACACAGCTTCTCTCGATTCGATCTCGATTTGATCTCTACTCTCTCTTTCGGTCTTTCGACTATTGACTTGTGAGTGCGTTTGCCTGTATAATATGAGCTCATTCTGTCCCCCTCGTAGTTTACCTCGACTGTGCGATTTTGGGATGTTCTTCATCGGCAACGGTGCAACGCGGCTGTTGCCGCATCGAATTGTGTGCCTGAGTTGATCGGGGATCAACAACCAATGCACCTCTTTTTCTAAAAAGGTATGTTCTCGTTCACGCACCTTCCACTCCGCGATTCTTGTCGTTGGGCCAAATGGCTTAGTGGCGCAACGCTTCACCCTCCCTTGCGCAGATCCTTCAACGTGCCTTCCCTCGGACTTCCATGGTATGATCCATGCGATTTAATAGCTCCGTCTTCGCACAAACCCGAACCAGGACTCCAAAAACGGTGCATCCTCCCGAGTCTCTTGTCAGCTGATTAGGCTCTATCCATGCATTACACGTGGCTCCTGTCCATCACCGTTTGCAGGGTTGCCGCACTCTGGAGACTATCTTGTAGAGAAACTGCTAAAGATAACGGCCTCCATCGGATTTTACTGTCTTGAGAGATCCCTATAAAAACCCGCTATTTCACAAGAATGCCTCCCTTACGGCTTTGAGCAGATTTGTGCTCCGCGGCATGTATCCCTCGATATTGGAGTCATTGTACGGTCAACAATCTGGAACTCGTCTTATTGCCAATACGGCGGCGTTCTCGAAGTTACTCAATTCGAGGGCAATGCCTGTTTGCGACAGTAACCAAGTACAGTACTTATCCTTCGCATTTTTCGATCACCCTGCTTATCACCACCCTCTAGCAAGGTTTTACCAAATTAAATTCCATACCAAAATTCATCCCACTAAGCTAAGTCGGAAAAGCCTTTGTTTCGGTCAATTCCGTCTATTGACCTTCGAGAACGCTCTCCCGCATTGAAGTCACCCAGCAGACTGGAGACCGAAGGTATATAGCGCTCTTCCGGAACTTTACTGTGCCATCTTCTGCCGTCAGCCACGGATATAATCTATTTTTACAATCCAGCGCCGATGGATCTGAGTATGTATTTGAGATCGTGACAAACTCGATGATAGTGCTGGGCACTGTTGCCACTAGGTCTTATCTAAGTAGATTCATGAACACAGTCGGAATTAACTTGGCCAGTGGGGATGAGTCTCAGCACGTAGAATCGAGGCGGTAAGGTGGTGCTAAGAATTGCTACCATCAGTGTGAACCGCGACTCCCACTAGCCCCAGGATATGACAAAGCTCGCCTCGTATTAGCTCTTCGTTGAGCAGAACATATGAATGACCTATTAGTCGCTGTATTGAATCAATGGCCATGCACGAGTTTTGGTATAAAGATACTCGGGTCGCATCAAACAGGCCTACAGAGTAAATAAATATTACTCCTGTTTTATGAATGGTGTCCATTTCCAAAGTACATAAGTTACATCTCAAGGTTCCATTCCTTCTACGATGGTAACAGAGATATCGAGTGCTTGTGCGAAGCACTGGACTAAATCATTGTAATCATTGTCTCTGGCCTGCATGTTTTCCAATGTCACTGCGAACCGTTGAATTCAGATTGAGGGTTACCTTATGAAGCCCTTCATAATAAGCCTTTTTGACACTACTCGTGGCAGGGATGCATAGCGGTGGAAGCCCAGCATGTACGAGGGGTATCGAAGCAATGAGGCGAGCAACTCGACCGTTACCATCCTAAGATGTAACATGCAGTCGGGATAAGAAGACATGACGTGCAGGACTACGACCCACCTCAAAGGGGTGACAAGCTGCAAATACCAGATGTAACCATGCCGCCGTGGCAAAAGGATTTTTCTTCCAGTTTTTCAACCATTGCTAATCAGAGGAATGGAGCATTAACAAAGGTAGAAAACAACGGTCGAAAAAATGATTCAACTCGGGCCAGATGGGTGAATTTGGAGAGCTCCGCATCGACTTTGTCGAACGGGCAAAACTGGACTCGAGGGGGTCCTGGGATCATGACATTTTTTTGCGAATGTTGACGTGTAACGCCAGCGTTGAGATACCTGAGCATGCTATGCCCTTCATCATCAGATTTTAGAGGTAATATAGTCGAAGTCCTCAGACAGATTCGATGGATGTCGCAGAGAAAATCCACGGTGAACTGATTGGGATCATCTGCGACGCGTAAAATTGTTTGTAAAGCCTGATGCATTGTTTATGTGAGGAAAAAACAAACGAAGACTGGGATACGTACCTCATAAGAATCTCGAAGTATCTCTACAGTCAGAGCTCTGTCTTGGAGAACGCTGTCATCGAGGAAATCTACAGCAGATGTTTCGAATCCGTGGCGAACCAACTGGCTCACGGACTAAAAGGTAGTTTGAGCTGATGGAGAATTCGGAGAGAGGGCGTGGATTCACCCGAGAGGTCAACAAAAATGAAAGCTCCAGCATGTTTGTTTGGACGCATAGGTATCTCGAAAACATCTGGGCTAGTTGTTTTGACCCAGAATTCATTGCCTCCCATCTAGTCTGTATGAATGGAGCTCGCTCTGGTGACATTGGAATGATAGGGAATCGTAAATTGCTAGTAGGATACCAGGGCTGGTTGAATATCCCTTGCGACCAACGGGTCCCTGCAAGACAGGTTAAATCCATACAGAAAGGAGCCAAATAACACGCACGATGGTTATCTGCATTGGCCTTACACAGCTCGTCGAACTCGGCTACGAAGGTGTCAAAAACAGGATCAGTTGGGATCACAGTTTGTACCTACCGTGGATAACAGGCCAAATGTCAGTCGCACACAATTGATGAAACAGTCATACTCGCCTCTTTATAGAGAGTCAGTGCTGTGGCACGAGAATTGAGTGCCGCGCGTATGTCTGCAACGCGGACAAGGAAAAACGGAGTATGATATTTGACAAGAAGCCTATCCTCCCAAAGCCTAGCGGTCGCCACAAGTTCTTCGGCAGCCTTGGCTTGCAAAGAGGCCAAGAAACGCTCGGTGTCTTCTTTGCCCATCGGCGGAGGATTCTTAAATATCCTTTGGTTCAGTCAAGTGTTCTAGCCAAGACATCGATCCAGGTGATTTACCAGAAGATGCTCACTCGTAAACGAGGAACTATCGAAAGGGTGTACGCGATTGTCCATCCTGTTGAGTGTCAGTGAATGGATGCAAAAAGGAGGGTAGCCAAGTTGAATCCGTAGAAGCTGTGCAGAGCTGCCATCAACACTCATCCCTGACGTCATAGTGAACACGCAGTGCTGATACAAGATACAACGTCCATGATCAGATAATACAAAAATTGTACAAGAACGTGAGCCTGCAAGACAAAGTGTGATAAGACGTGAACACCTCTTGTAATAACGAGAAAAGTATGATAATGTACCTCTAATCCGAATCCGAGTCCGAAATGACCAATCGATTTCTTCGCTTACGGTTTGGCTCTACGAGCTCAGGAGTGACAGCGCGCTCGCTGTCCAATCCGTTCTCAGGGCCAGATATCGAAGGATCTCCCGTTATTTCCGGGTCTCCAGCTTCAAGTTGCTTCGGGTCGGCCATCTGCGGGGAAGAAGGAATGATATCCGACGGACGAGGTTTTATTCGAGGTTTAGGTCGTGGCCGTGAATTTGGTGTCGTTGCCTGCCCTGTAGACGGAGATCTAGACGTGTTAACGGGTTCCGTATCCATTTCCAATTCGCTGTCGTGCTGGCTCTCGTCGTCTTTTGTGAGTCCTTCAGGGAGGATGGCTGACTCGTCGTCACCTTTTCGTTTCTTGTTTCCCGGGTTTTTGTCCCCTACTTTCCTACGACGCTTCTTAGTGCCAGTTGCTTTCATCGTTCCGATACGACCGCCTCCGTCTGCAGCCGCTGCCAAGGCTGCCTTGGCTCTCAAACCCTTCTCTTTCTCCAAGAAAGCCTCGATGTCTCCATACTCCTCGTCGCTGTCTTCAATAAATTGAGCGGACTTGTATTGCTCCTTTTCCTTCTTCTTCTTTTCTTTTTTCTTCTTCGTTCGGGGTTCATCGTCGTTTAAGACGACATCAAGGTCCGAGTCAGGCGAGGGAGATCGTCTACGTCTACGCCGCGTTTTCTTGCCAAGTAGTTGACTTGGGCTTTTGCCCTCTAGGTCGATGGGAGTTTCGAGAAATTGATCGATGACAGCGAGAGTGCTTCGAAGGTCTGATGGTGTGATCCCAGCCGGGACGTACCATTCTAATTCATCTGCGTCTGTATTCGACGGTAAGTAAGCATTCAAAATCGCCGAAAGAGAAGGTGACATGCCTTCATCCAAAATGAAAAATTTGGCCAGGCGGAAAAGAAGTTTGAGCTGAGGGTTCTTGGTTGCGGCATCGGCCTGTTCATCATTGAGATACGGAATTACTGACGAAAGCGGTCAGATACGGAGCTTCTACAACGTGAGGCGAATAACTCACGGTAATCAGTCAACTTGGCGAGTGCGTCGGTTGAGGGGGCCTGCAGCTTCAAAATTGCGTCGACATCTTCACGCTCGTCTAGGGTATCGTCCTCTTTCGCGTCAATATCGTCGATTATCCTCTGCCGCTGGGCTATGACCACGGTCAGAATCTAAATGCAGGATGGAACACAAGTTTCAGACATGAGTAAAAGAAAAGCAAAAAGCAAAAACTCACGTCCTTGGTCCAACCAACCAATTCTGCTTGGCCACCCTCGACAAGAGCAGCGATAACAATGCCAAGTTGTTCACTCCACGAATAACCTTTCTTAACTTGCACCTCCTGTGGGAATCGCGTATCTTCAACGGTCCGTTTCTCCCGCTTACTCTTTTCTTCTGGCTGCCAACTCGAAAATTGTTTCCAGTGGCCACGGTTTTTGGGAAAGAATGCCTGAGTCGTTAAATCAGAATGTTGTGGGACTAGACAACGATCATAAATTCGCACCTCGATAGCAAGAAACGAATCCTCAGCGAGAGCTTTGAAGAAGCGGCGCAAGATAAAGTTAATCAAACCGACGAGATCTTTGTAAGGTTGTTCACGAGGGAAGGTTTTCTGATCAGCGAGAATCGTTTTGAAGAGGTCTAGAGTCGATACCTGCAACGAGGGTCAGGGTCAAGGTAAGACATAAAAAAGACCCGCGGAGACGAACATTGAAGTATAGTCCTTCTGCTTTAGCTCTGACGACCTGGCGGTGCATCAAACTGACCACGCGTTTGACGTTCTCCGAGGAGTCAAACTCTCTGTAACGAGCTAAGTATATGAGAAGGGTATGCGTGATTTCTGCATGTGCGAATTTCTGGGCAATCACTGAATAAGCGAACGAACGGGTTATGTACAGAACAGAAAAGTCAACGAAACTGACCATTTCGAACGCTTCGAACGTGAACATGGTTTCATGTATGAGTTCCTCCGGCTCCATCTCTTCCTCCTCCTCTACATCAGGTATACCGTCCCCTTCACTCATACCTATACAAAAAAAAATTGAAAATCAGTCCGCTCTCCCATTCACCGACAAACCAGGAAGTGAATACCAACCTTTTCCTTTTGCCTTCCTTCTCACCTTCTTCTTCTGCCTCACATACGTATCTCGCCCACCTTTACCATCGCCACTCCACTTCTCTAACATCTTCATCAGAGCATATGCCAGCCCCACACTGGAATCCAGATACTTTAACGACTGCGTGCCAAGCTTATATCCCCTTAAACTCTCGAACGCTATATCCAGAACCTCCCCGTTATAGATGAGCTGCTGCTGCAATACCTCCGCAGCCTCGTTTAACACCGGATCAGCGATTTCCGCCATGGACATGTTATCAATGAGGACAAGCAGTTGCGTTAAGCATTCGATACCCGCCTGGAGCTCTGTCCATAATTTCGGCTATCAAGCCATTAGCTTGTCAAAGAAAGGGACTTCGAGATTAGGAAACGTACTTTCTCCTCGACGGCCTCTCTCATCCGCTTCAGCACCCATATGATCCACCCGCGCTCTGTCACCTCGGCTATGATGCTGAACCCCCATTTTCTCTCCCCTTCCGGCGTCTCCGCCTTTTCTTTGCTACGCATCAACAAGAAAAATTCGAGAAACCATTTCGTGACGAACAAGAGCCTTAGATTGTCTTTCTCGGATATCTTCGCTCGCTCTGATTTGATATCCTTCAAAAGACCCGCCAGGAACGCTATCTCAACATCAGCCAGGACTCGGCGAAGAATAAAGACGGAAAACTCACGGTTGAAACAAGCTTCCAAGAACTCCCCTGCCAGACCCTGGAGAAGGATCTTCGCCTCTACCGATAAATTATCTTGCCGCATAAGCTCGTCCTCCTTTGGATTTCTACCCCTCGATTTCTGCTTTTTCGTCATATCCATGATACTCCCCGCTTCACGTGAGATAGCCTGTTGGCGATGAAGAACGAAAGCCTGTGTACCGGCTTGTCCATGCTCGGAATCAGCCTCGTTGCCCTTGTCGACGAACTCATCTTTCACCACCCCATTTTGAGACTTCTTGTTAGGGTTCAATTTCACCGAGATGGTCGTCCCGAAACGAGAATGACGTGAGGAAGCCTTGCGTGAGAGATCCCGACGCGTTCGTTCTTCTGCGGCGAGGAGTCGTTGGAGGTTTTCCGCGGGTTGCTAGGACTTGATGGTAAGAAGTCGGCTCGCATGCTGTTGGACAAAAACATGTCCTCACCTTCTTCTGATCTGCAGTCAACGAAGTCGGTTTAACGCCCCTGAAGAGAAGATAGAATATTTCGAGAACGAGGGTGTTCCATCCGTTCACGAGCGGATCGTTCACGGTGTTTGAGGCTATCGTCAAGAGTAATTCGAGGGTGTGGGTTTCGGACAACGCACGAATGAGCTTGGACTGTAATCCGGAATACTCGAGTTGGTCCGCGCTGAGATGGATGTTCGGCGTCAGATCCTTAATGAACGCCATATTCCGAATGAGATGCAAGGCGACATTTATGATTTGACCGTCGCGCTCTACTCTCTGTTTCGGGGGTTTTGCAAGAGGTGGAAGCATGATGCCGAACAAAGCCTGCATGACGCCTGGTTTCAAAAGTGCTGCCTTGTAGTTTAGGTGGCTTTGTAAGAGCTGTGTATAATCGGTTCCCTTGTCCAGTTGTTCGTCCAGTTCCTTGAGTTCCTCCGCCATATCTATCGGCCAGGTCATCGCTGTCATCAAGTCCACGCACGCTATAGCCCGTTTATCCTCTACCAGCCCTTTGCCGGCCGTTGCGAGTAAGATGGGTACGAGATCGTTGGGTAGTACGCGGGTTTCCCAGAATATGCGAGCGACAGTGCGTTCGTCGTCCGTATCGTCCTTTCGCCATAGCTTCTTGAGATCTTTGAGACAGCCGTAGACTTCGTCACCTAGTCTGTATACGCCTTGTTCATGACCTCCGAGGGCATCGACTACTCTACGAACGACAGGCTCGAGTATAGCCCGTCTGTCGATGTAAGATTCGGAATCTTCAGAACCTTCAGATTCCATGAACGCGAGAAAGACGCGGGCAACGCGACGAAAGATAGTGAAAACGCGATAGAGAACGAGAGTAAAAGTAAAACGCGTGTCGCGTTTTGGCTACAAACAAGATCCAAACTAATAATAACATTAACTACTATAAGCGCTAGATACCCTCCCCTTCCACTCCAAATCTCTTCAGTTTCTCAAAATATTTCTGTACTCGACTCGCCACCTGCCTTGGAGTTCTTTTCCCATCCATAGCCTTTGATATTTTCTGCCATCGATTCCGTTCACCGTCTGGTATTTCTTCCAGAAGCCGTTCGAGGAGGTGTTGTTCCGAGATCGACCAGGCGAGTTTGTATGTTTCGGGCTTGGGTTTGGAGACAACATTGGGAATGTCGACCATTTCTTTCTTCGGCTTCGTGTTGGTCTGTTTTGCTTTGGGTTTTGGGCTACGGGGCTGAGGGGTCGTCTTCTTCGAGACGCGTTTTCGTTTGTTAGATGGCGGCGACACAGCTCGCTCTTGTGGTTGTGGTTGTGATTGTAACTGATCGACGAGTTTTGTGGATGGTCGACGGGTACGTATGGCTTTGGTTAGAGCTATAGGTGGATACGCAATGACGGAAGCAGGACTACGTGAGCGAGTCGAGGCAGGCGTGATCACGGTGGTATCGCCATCGGTCTCCATTCGTGAGCCCTCCTGTGCTGGTCCATCAAGCGAGATATCAACTTCCCCACTCTCATCATCCAAATCCCTCCGAACGAAAACTCCCGAAGGTCCCCTAGCCCTTCGATACCCAAACCCAGACAAAGGTATAGTCAACCCTCCACAACTCATCATCTTCCGTTTCTTCAACGCTCGAATCTTGGCCTGCTCTCGTTCTCTCTTCGCTTCTTCCGTCGCGCTGATCTTTGTCTTGTTCTCGTCTTCCTCGTCTTCCTCTTCGGATTCATCTTCCTGCGGTAACGCTTCTATTCTGGCGAGCAGGGGGTCAACTATATGCCTCCTCGACTCCTTGACTAATTTCTGGAGATCAGATAGTTCGGAACGTTGATATGGTGCGGGTTCATTGACGGCACGGGACTGAGTCGCGAGTGTTTTTAATGGTGTTGGGTCTAAGGGAAGGAAACATCGTCAAGGAAGAAGGCAGACAAACAGATTCATGCATACCATGAGTAGCGTAAAGAGACCATTCAATAGTACGGGGTGTTTCAGTGTCCAGAACCGGTTGGTCACTTAATTTAAACCTACTCGAAGTGTCGGGAGATTCCAACTAGATCCCTCGACATTAGAAAGCTTTTCCCCATCCTGGAAACCGATTTTGAGAAACACACTCACTTGACGTAGAAATTCAGCAGGCTGCCTTTTAAGCGCCTTGAGCCGTTCGATATCGGATTGTGTACGGGCGAGAAGAGCACGGTGTGTCTCTATGAAGGTCGAAAGAGCTTCAAGACTATTTGACGAAAACCAGAGTATAGGACATCTTTCAAACGGAGAAAAGGAGAGGCACATACGTTTGGGTGCGTTTATTATCCATTGAGGTGAATTTATTTCTGGAACCGTCATGAGCAACTGCGAAGAAACCTCGAGGTCTTTCACAATGAAGATATGAATACGAAGACCCCTGCTGGAAGAGCGAGAGGTTGGGGTCGTCCAAAAAGTCCGGAAAAATGACTCTAAATTTAGACCTGCGTAGAAAGTCCGACGTTCTTTCCTGCCACCTTCAACCTCGTCGATTTCCACGTATCATACCCACACCCACAGGCACACCCACACACATATATACCGGTCACTGGTAGCTGCCAGCGCATTTGAACACTTCCCCAGTCCCCCCACGCAGACAAAACCCCAATGGCCGCACCATTCGATCCTCAAAATGCTCAAAATCTCATGGAGGTGCTTCATCTTGTCGTTATTATGCTATGCTTGAGACTCAACGTATCGGTTGGATGTGGTGTGATCTAGATTGAGAAACAGTGGGTCTCGATACTGCTCTTCATCTTGTAGGTACTTGATCGACGTATGTAGGTTCGCTGTCAAAGCTGTAGAGCAAGCGCAGGTGAGTCGGCGCGCAGGACTATAGAAGAGTCGATAAGAATCGATCTTACTCACTCCCCCTTCTCATTCTAGACATACTGGAACCTCTTGGAGAGAATCTCTCCAAAGGAATTACGTCTCACCAAGTGAGTCTTTCGAACCTACTACCATATAGTCATGCTATGCATCACCCTTCTCGTTCTTACACACCCACGACTATCTCTCTAGACTGGACGACGACATATACGAGCACACAATGAAAGCATTCCCCGAATTCGCCGAGCCCCCACACCACAAACTTGTCAAACTGGATGAAGATTGGATGAAGAGCAAGGAAGGGAAGGAACGATGGCGCGCGTTTATTGAATCGTTGGTATTCCTCTCGTTTTGATTGCTCTGAACTCGACCAACCTGATCTCTTAAACTGCTTCATTTTCACTCGTCCCGTCCAGCTATAAAGAAGTGAAAGACTATAATTTTGGATGTTTGATCCGGACAGATGCTGAGGACGAATATGGGGAGCGCAATACTATCTTTGGTACGCCTTTCGTGTTTCTTTGTTGATGTCTCTTGCCGATCTTTATTGATGTTACCATCCTTATTGCAGTAACACGGATACAGGTGAGTTGACCATTCAGTACTTATCGACCTCATACTAACAGTGCTCAAAATGGAATGGCTCAGTTCTACGCGATCGAAGTATGCATATCTCAACTCAATCAATTTGTCTATCGACTAACCATCATGATCATATATCTCAGATCGCGCGAAACAAGCTTGGGCTGAACGACAAAGCACACGAGATCGCGAAGGTTGAAGCTGCAAAGGAAAAGGCCGAGAAAGAGAAGGCCGAGAAGGAGAAGGAGAAGTCCAAGAAGAAGAAGGCGTCCGGAAAGTCTTAGTATCCATCACTAGCACGTCGAAGCACGAGAAGGTTGAAGAGTTTAATTTATTTGGCTAATTCATTCATCGCAAACAAGCTTGATGGTGTATGCATGCGCAAGGTGTTGGTATATTAAGGCTGGGTAGTAAATAGGTAGCCCAGTAAGTACACAATGTCATGGTGAGCGAGCAAAAGAATAGCATGTCTAGATCGCAATGAAAAGATTAGGTAGAAAACCGTGAAGTGAGTAGATTACCTCCTCTTCCCCAACACCTTGACAAGCGCAGCCTTGACGACCCCAACCGCCTTCTCCGTCTCCTTCTTCGTCAACGCACTACTAATCGCCAACCGAATACTCGGCCTGGTCTCCACCAACTCCTGTCCTCTCAACCTCTTCGATCTCGTTATAAGCACACCTTGCCCTAACGCCTCCTCAACGACATCTTGCAACAACTTCTCCTCCGCTTCGGCATCCCACGTCGGTACCTCCCTGGGTATAGGCGACGCAGGGTTCGACGGCTTCAATGAGATGGTCGAGGCAGTCGCAGGAGACAAAAGGCTAGGCGTTATGGAGCGCACGTAGATATGGATGAGGGGAGAGGCGGGGTGAGATGGAATGGTGATGCAATCGACGCGGTCTAGGATCGATCTTGCGGCGCGGACGTTTTCTTGCAGTGTGCTTAGGATGGAAGGGGTCGATCGTAGGATGCTGATTCCTTCTGAGGCGCTGACGGCGAGTAGGGCTGGCATCGAGGCTGAGAAGACGAATGAAGGACCGTTGATGACCTACAGGGAAAGTCAGTATATACGCAGTCAACGGCACTCTGATCCGGCATACCTGGTGGTCCACTACGACTTGAGATCCAGCACAGAAGCCACCTCCGGCACAAAGCCCAGTTGCTAAGGAACCTACCAACATATCGATTTTTGAGGCCTAAGAAAGGATTTTCGTCAAATCTGAAGATGCAAGTAGGAAGGGTGAGTCACACACAGGAACGTTGTACAATTCCGTCAACCCACGACCTGTTCGACCGACTGTACCAAACGAGAAACCTTCGTCGAGAATGAGACGATACTTGTGTTTATACTTCAACTCGATCTAAGAAAGGTGCATTAGGACACTGTCACATGCCAATGATACCAACGACTCACGAGTTTTGGTAAATCAACCATAGCACCATTCCTCTCAAAGATACCCTCCGTAATAATAAATCTCCGTGTCAATGGCATTCTCCTCTTCCTCCTGTCCTTCTCCACACTCTCTAAGACCTGCTCAAGACTCTTCAAATCATTATGATCGAACCACCTCACAGTCGAACGAGAGATCTGGATACCCTTCTGGATGGCAAAGTTCACCCCACGGTCCGCCACGATGATATCACCACGTTTGCAGAATGCGGGAATGACGGAGGAGATGGTGGAGAACCCTTGAGAGTAGAGGATGGCGGCGTCTGTTCCTAGGAAATCTGCTACGTCTCGTTCTAAAGTCTGATGAACGTCTACATACAAAGTCAACGCCTAGAAAAGTGATATGGGTTTGAGTTGGAAACGTACCAAGAGTCCCATAGAACCCAGGAGGCCCACAACTGCCGACACCGTATTTCCTCAATGTCTCCACAGCGCGCTGCTTGATATGCTCGTTCCCAGCCAACCCAGTGAAATTGAAGCTCGCAAGGTTGATAGCTGATTTGCCTGTAGTGATAAGCTTGGGTTTGGGTCCATTGGGACCGGCAATGACGGGGAGAGCTGCTAGGTCGTATTGGTCACGAGCAGAGAGAGGCTGACCCAGAGGTTCGGGCGTCCATTCGTTGACTAGTTCGTCTACTTCCTGTAAGATTGTTAGCGGTGTAACAAACAGTGATGAGCTTCATGACACATACTTGTTCATTGAACTGGATGAAATGTTTGCCAGTGCGGTCAGCTCTTGTTCGACTTTGCAAAAGGGTTCGGATAGCGAATATGATAAGGATAAGTTCTAAAAGAGAGCGACCGGGGTCGTTTTGGTGACTTGATTTGACATAGCGGGCAACGACTGGTTGGTTGGTTAGTCGGTTGACTCTACATAATCTCGAATACCATGTTGGACTCACCTGAAGATCCTGGTAATTTATAGAAAGTAGCCTCAAAGACTGTGAAAGAACGAGAAAGAAAGTCAAACAACGGTTCTAGCCTTGAGGATGCATCTTCCAGGGAGTCCATCGCCGTGCCAGAGAGTCAGCCTGAGACCTGTGAAACCGTTTTTCAAACTGAATTGGCGCGTTTCCATTGTGTGGCTAATCCTTGCAGTGTAAATCGCGTGCCGAGGTGCCGACTACCACTATTAGTTACTACGTTTGTGGTCTATCGACAAGTTTCTCCTTAGATTAGTCTAGTTTCTCCTACCCAGCACCTTGACAAGCGAGGCTTTAACGACCCCAATCGCTTTCTCGGTATCCTTCTTCGTCAATGCACTGCTGATAGCCAAACGAATACTCGGTCTAGCCTCAGTCAGTTCCTGACCTCTCAACCTCTTGGACCTAGTCAACAGCACACCCTGCTCTAATGCCTCTTCAACCACCTCTTGTAGCATCTTCTCCTCAGCGTCGATATCCCAAGTCGGTGCTTCCTTGGGCATTGGCGACGCAGGGTTTGAAAGTTTCACGGGAATGACCGACGCAGTCACAGGAGAAAGGCTGGTGGGCGAAACGGGACGAACGTAGATGTGGATGATGGGAGAAGCAGGATGAGAAGGAATTGTGATACAGTCTACACGGTCTAGAATAGATCGAGCAGCTCGAATGTTTTCTTGCAGGGTGCTCAGGATGGACGGGGTCGATTGCAGAAGGTTGATTCCTTCTGAGGCACTGACTGCAAGCAAAGGTGGCATGGAGGCTGAGAAAACGAATGATGGTCCGTTGATGATCTATGGGAGTAGAATAAATTTGTGTCTGATACCGACAATGGCCTTACTTGAACGTACCTGATGGTCTATCACTGCTTGAGACCCAGCGCAGAACCCGCCACCAGCACAGAGACCATTTGCCAAGGAGCCTACCAATATGTCGATTTTCGAGCCCTATGAAAGGACATATATATAAGCACGTCGTAAGTGGAAACTCGTTCGAGTACACGGACAGGAACATTATACAACTCCGTCAAGCCACGACCTGTACGACCAACCGTGCCAAACGAAAGACTCTCATCAAGGATAAGACGGCATTTGTGTTTGTACTTTAGCTCGATCTGCAAAGGGTGCAATAAATCAGATCAGTGTATCCCACCATTGCGTGAACTCACAAGTTTCGGGAGATCAACCATAGCACCGTTCCTCTCGAAAATGCCTTCCGTGATAATAAACTTCCTTGTCAACGGCAGTTTCTTCTTCTTTCTGTCCTTTTCCACGCTCTCCAAGACTTGCTCCAGGCTCTTCAGATCGTTATGATCGTACCACCGTACAGTTGAACGAGAAATAAGTATGCCTTTCTGGATGGCAAAAGTCACACCGCGGTCCGCGATAATGATATCCCCACGTTTACTGAATGCGGGAATGACAGAGGAGATGGTAGAGAACCCCTGCGAACAAAGAAGAGCAGCTTCCGTGCCCAAGAAGTCCGCGATGTCTCGTTCTAAAGTCAAATGAACATCTGGCAGCAGCAAGTCTCAGCTCATCACCGACTCTACATAGAGTATTTGAACACACCGACAGTCCCAAGGAATCCAGGGGCACTACAGCTGCCTACCCCATATTTCCTCAGGGTCTCTATAGCACGCTGTTTGATATGCTCATTGCCAGCTAGACCTGTAAAATTGAAACTCGAGAGGTTTGTAGCCAGTTTGCCAGTATTTAGAAGCTTTGGCTTGGGTCCAGTAGGTCCACAAATGACAGGGACCGATGCAAGGTCGATTTGTTCATGTGCAGACAAGGGTTTACCCAGTGGCTCCGGTGTCCATTCGTTGACGAGTTCGTCCACTTCCTAACGATGCAGAGTATATATCGTTACTTGCATTACTGCCAAGATGTTCATACGTGCATACCTGCTCATTGAACTGGATGAAATGTTTCCCAGTGCGGTCCGCTCTCGTCCGACTCTGGAGGAGAGTTCGAATCGCGAAGATGATGAGGATAAGTTCTAGTAGAGAACGACCTGGGTCATTTTGGTGACTCGACTTGATGTATCGGGCGACGACTAATAGTGAGACGGAAGTCGTGTCACGGTTACCGTACTACAACGACATAAACGAGTGAAGTTTACCTGTAGATCCCGGAAGTTTGTAAAACCCGGCTTCGAACACGGTTAAAGAATGAGAAAGGAAGTCGAAGAGAGGTTCCAGCGTCGAAGACGCATCCTCTATCGAGTTCATATTTTCCGTTTTGCCTGGTAGGATGGAAGAGAAGGCCGGTGAGAAAGTTAGAAGGATGAGTTTGATTCAGCCGCCCCAAGTAAACTTTACTCGGCTTAGTTCTCGGCAACGATCCAGAAGGACGTTCGACTTCCTTGGTTGAACGTTCTCAAGCCAGGACATCCAAGGTAAGGGGAAAGTATTCCCACAGGAGGGTAGCCTAGCTATGGCACACCCGAGCTCTCCATCGCATCGTTCATCGACATCCCAGGGCTCGAACACCCTGGTACCACCGGAATCGCAGCGAAGAATGACATCTCCAGCTTCTTCATCATCTCTCAGTCTGGTACGTGTATTGACTTCCATGTATGCGGAACAACATGTTCTTATCCTGTTTCGCGTCTTTCTTCGGTAGCCGGAGTCAATTCACAGACCACAATCTGGTCGCCCGCCTTCACCTCTACGAAATGGCTTCGTTCCTGATACATCTACTGGGATACTGGGCGACGACGACGACGACGACGACGGAGACGAAGACGAAGATGGACCATGGGGCAGACGTTCTGCTTCGCCTGCTTCATCAGTGTCGCAACTAGCTGCCAGTTTCGCACACCGTGTCGGAACACTGGTTAGCAACATATCATCCCCACGATCACCAGGGACTATGCCCACCGACGCCGAGATCGAGGCGGATGCTCAGCGAGAGCGTGATCGCAGTAGGAGGGAGGCTGAGAGGATTCTAACAGCCGAGGCCGAAGAACGGAGGATGGTCGAGGAACGAGTGCTTGCGATGATCGATAGCACTCGCGGATCTCCGAAATCACTTCCATATCCTTCACGCTCTCAGACGCTGCCAAACCCTCCATCTCCATCTCCATCCTCCCACAAGGACAAGGATGGTGCACCGAGCTGGTGGATTGCTGCCAAGAACAGGTTGACCCCGACTAAAGATAAAGAACCGCTAACGCCTGCACAACAAGTCATTCAAGACGCGAAATTACGAGAGAAAGACAAAAGGAATTCAAAGGGCAAAGAAAAGGAAACCGAATGGCCGGTGAACCCACAAGGAAAATATACCGATCCCGCGTTTCTTAATCTCAATATACCATCTACGCCCCCTTCAAGACGCGCCGGAGCTACGACCCCTTCGCCTACACCTTCTCGTCCAAGTTTGTCCAATATGCCCCCCAATCTCTCGCCGTCCCCTATGCGTATGTCGGCTGATGGTAAGGCTTCACCCTCGCCTTCCCGAGAACCACCCCCAATGTACGCCCAGTTCAACGCGCAGGGAACCTTGGACGTCCCAGGAACGCTCCTCACGATAGCCAAACGGTTTGAGAAGCTCGAGAAATGGACCGTAGGTCACGTTCGTGCTCTAGAAGAGAGAATGAGTGATGTTGAAAGATGGTTAGTCGACAAGGAGAAGGAAAAGGAAGAGAAATCAATCCATGAGGGAGAACCTCCACACTCTAACACATCTTCGCATCCTTCGAAGGAGCTGGACGAAATGAAAGAGCACGTCGAGGAGCTCCAAGGACGCGTTGGCGCTTTAGGTCGCGAAATGGCCAAGTTGGCTGCTGCTGCTGCCGCTCCCTCTTCTGGAGCCCGGGTTTCCCGACCACTCCCTCAAATATCCCCTCAAACTTCTCCCAATGCGACATCCATCGGGGTTCCTACCAACACTGTATTATCTTCCAACCCAATCGTCACTACGCCACATACCCGAATCGCCTCTTCGACGGCTTTCGAATCCACAAGTCCTCCAATGACTTCAGCGAAATCATCTGGTCGTACGCGTCTTCCCTATCCGACAGGTGACTATGCAACACCCCCCGACAGCTCCATACTCGCGCAAGGAGCGTTCTCACCTACAAATTCACCACCGTCTTCTATCACTCCCGCTACGCGTGCTCGGCCAGTATCCATCTCAGGTCTGCCAAGCTTCTCTCAGACGCAGTCGAACACATCAGGCCTTCCTATCACGACTTCTCCTACCGCCAGAGTAGTCAGCCCATCGTCTAACCTCCCACCACCTAAATCCACAACTTCGAGGAACACCAGTGTCAGCCCAACCCCACGAAAACGATATACGGTCGCTCTAGGCGCCCCACTCAACGACCCTTCTGAACGGTCAGACTATCAACCCTCAGATAATTCAGTGTTCTCCTCCAGACCCCAATCCTCCATGGGAACTGCCTTTTTCTCGAGCTCACCTGTAGGCAATGAAGATGAAGACGAGTCCGCAACGACGAAAGAGGATGAATTCGATGACGAAACTATCGGGAAATCTTCTGCCGCTAGGCTAGCAGCCGCCAAATCCAGTACTGGCGGGAACAGTTATCTAGCCCCTTCACCAAGTCCTTCAAACTCGAGTTCAAATCCTCGAATCCGAGCACAATCTATCTACGGTCTATCATCCTTACAACCTCCACCCTCGCCGATCACACCGTTACGACCTCGTGTACGCTCGCGTTCTACTGATAGATTCGGGCTTGGGATTAGTGTGGACAACACTGGTGGAAGTAAATTTGTGGATCCGCTTGTGTTGAGGAAACAGGAGCAAGGATCTACTGGGACGAAACTCGCCATGCCGAAACCGGTTGGTAAGATACCTATTGGTCAGTTGGTGGCTTTTTTCGATGGGGAGAAGAAGGATCATAACTGATAGTGAACGCGGACGTGAATGTTTGGGCTGATGCAACTTCTGATTTTCTTGTTCCTGTGTTTTCGGTTTCGTTACTTTTTTTTGCTTTCGTGGTCCGATTTTCCTCTTCGTACGCTATCCATATCATATTATTCATACCCCAACAATATAGTATATTGTATGCTGCGATTTTTTACCAATGAATTTTACGATGAATCACGATATACGACGCGCCTTTGCTAGATGATGTAGCATCTGGTGAGGCGTGTCTGTACGACCAATAGGACCTCGCGAGCACTGCAATCGCCGATGGCATACACCAATTGAGTTGAGGGTCTCAAAAATGAACGTTGACTCGGGGGTTGGAGAGTGTAGTGATTGTCTGAGCGGCATAACAGCCGCTTTGAAAAAAAAGATCGAGGAGACGAAAGACATCATCAGTATCCAGTATCCAGATGGATCGCGAATTTGTTGCGAAGATCTTCAATGTCGTGATAAGCGATCACAGATTGACAAAGTGCTGGAAAAGAAAGACATGCATCGCCCGTGGAAAGCAGTATGCTCATCTATGGCATTCGCGGTAGATTTCTCAGCAAGGACTGCAGCGGAGCAGTTTGTGAAGTTTGACAATCGGTTGGTCCATTTTACCAGCGAGGGACGAGGAAGTAGACAGAGTGATTGACGGGATTTCAAAGGTCAGCCGACGGATTCCATGAGCCTAGTCCGTGTCCCAGCGTCCCTAAGAACAGCATATGGTCCCCGTTAAACATGATGACAACACCCGTATCATCCTTGCGACTGAACACGGAGGATCGATGCTGTCCGATGGCCTATTTCGTCTGCGGGTGCCGATAAAGAACCAAGGCTCCTCGATGGCTTCGTTTACACAACGAATTGACCTAAGATTGAGAATTATCTACCGTCCGATATCTATGAGTCCCGACAGACTATTAGCGATGGAGACTAACATTTGCTTATTGCACAGTGACTCACAAGAAGGCCAGATGAATTATTTGTGAGCTTTTGCAATTGCAACAAAGAACTTGCGCATAGAACCGGTGTCTGAATGAATCATGACAATATACCTAAGGATGTTAAGGGTCTCGCGTCCCTGGTGAAAAATATCGCTATGTGCGATGCCTGGGGCATTCACTGAGACGATGCGGACTGCATTTGGTCGGAGAACTAGCCAGCTGGTAAGAAATCACGTCCGCGAGGTCGACTACAAGATCGTTTTCTGAAACCGCAAGAAGAGCGTGGCCTAGTTCCTGGGATATGCTAGAGTAACATTCAGAGTGACCTCCTGCGGTAGACGCGTGCCGTCAATCTTGGTAAGATGTTACATGAGAGGCGGTTGAGCATAGCACTCGCTGGGAGACCATCGTACTTTGTAACTCATGGATCTAGACATACTCGTCAGAGGTAAAGTGGATTTATATGATCTTGCCTACATCCGCAGGGCTTTGGGGGTGTTTCTGGCATAAACGGAGCAAGTTTATGCCATGATGGACGAGGTGATTGTGGCAGTTGGTGCGAAAAGGGGGCCGACACCGCCACTGAAGCACATCCCTGGACCATCTCCCACCTACTAGTACCAGTCGGTTATATCTGCTATGTCGACCCCACCCAGCCGTCGCTCTATCCTGAGTCTCTACTCGGCCATGCTACGCACTTCGCGCTCATTCAGCTCGTATAATTTCCGAACATACTTTGTTCGAAGAACCAAAGAGACATTCAGAACGATTCAGGTATGTAGCATCTCTGTCCTTGCTTCCTTTCCGCAGGACTGGACTCACTGTCATGTACGACTCATAGGCTGAATCAGACCCTACCAAAATTCGGTCCATATACACTGACGCCGTACAAGAACTTACGGTGCTACGGCGTAGTTCGATTGTGAATCAGCTCTATGGGCAGGGCAGGTTGGCTGTGGAAATACAGAAAGATGCCAGGATCAGGGGGGACAACTAGACCGCTCTCCATCGAACCGTCTCACATCAGGGCTCGAGGAAGGCCCAGGAGAGGGGCTATAGAATGCTCAGTGCTCAGCGCTCAGCAGGGAGCTTTCCACTGGCAGACGACTTGCACCGGTCCTAGCACTATACTTGTATGTCAAATATCCATCTTACTCCCCAGCTATGTCTCGTGTCCTTCCTATAAATAATGAACTATGAGTGGAGATGATCATATCATTCAAGTTACGACTTCTTGTCTGAATCGACGGGTGTACTTGACTCGGGTGTAGAATCTTTAGACTTGTTACCTCCCCATCCCCACCAACTCGTTCTAATCTGACTGACCGCCGGCGATGTAGGAGGAGTAGCAGTAGCAGGGACAGAAACTTCCTTCGCACTGACTGTCTTGGCCTCCCGAACATTTTTGCCTGGGTTCTCCAGGTTATATGTCTCCTCTGCCTCTTTTATCCGTTCCTCGAACGCCGCTCTCTCCTTCCCAACTTTCTCATCCCTTGCCCTCAACTCATTCTCCAACTGTGTTTCTTTCGAATCCTTCGAGCCGAGACTATACGTTCCAGCGACAATAGCGATGATCGTCACTCCTTGCGCGATGACTCGGACGCGAAGCCAGTTGTTGAAAGATCTTGACTCTCCACGACGCATTTTCACCATGGCAGTGATCAGTGCTCCAGTAGTTAGAAGAGCGCCTATGAGATACGAAAGTCAGGTAGACTAGAAAAGAATCAAACGCTGCTATCTGCGAAACCTACCTATAGGAACAAATGGGTTCTCTCTGAATCTCCGGGCAGCCTTTTCGCCATAGGTCTCCCCAGTGTTGATGAGCTCGGGTTTTGGAAGTATCTTGTTCATTTCGAAGATCGCCGTGGACGCGGACGAGGAAGGGGATTAGGCGATTCAAGGGACTTGGTAGTCGAGGACGAAGTGGAAGCAATTCAAACTCAAGTTGTCCCGATCTCCCTCAGTTTAGCCGAGCAAAGTTCCCTCCACAGCAGCTGGCAATAGAATCTCGTACATAAGCAAGCTCGGATTTGCTGTCAGAATAACGCGTCGGATATATGATAGATCTACGATACATCCGTGTCTGATACCTCCCCTGAGTCGACTCGGAAACCAAGAAACAAATGATGCCCGATATCCTGGTACCCAGATAGATAGATAGTACCGTACCATACCTCATCTATATGTCCGCACCTGCGTCGATCAAGCGATTGAACGAGCGAAGAAGTCCGGAGGAAGGAACGTGGGGAGGTAAGCCCATCCTGAAGTATGCCCGGGGACGAACCATCCAAGCTTCCATGCATACCAGACCGATCTATCCTCCATGTAACGTCGAGATGAAAACAACTTCATCGCCGTCCTTTAGCACGTAGTCTCCTTCTCCTTCTAGCTCCCAATCCGTGTCGTTTATGAGAACAAGGATCCCGGGTCGTCTGAGGTGCATGTCAGAATACAAAACAGCGATATGTTCAAGGTTGAGAACAGAAGGGAGGGAACAAGATATCGACTAGGAATGCTCGAGGTTTGGAACAACACGAAGATATGCAAGAACGAGTTGAGAGAACGAAGAAGGAACGGTCACTCACACAGTCCCATTCTCCATAAACAGTTCTACCCTCTCTTTCAACAGGTGATCCCGCAGATGATGGATCAAGTATTTGACATCGGCTGGTTTCAAATCCGTAGCAGGTGTATGCACTGCGATGGTAGTGGAGTTATCCTTCGGTACGAGAGCCGGTATAGTCAATTTATGAGAGCGTTGGTTGGAGAATAGTAGCTCCAGTCCACCGCTGAACTCTATTTTGAGGGCTACAGGTGCTGAAGAGGTCGTATTATCAAGAGACATGGAATGAGTTACGGTGCAGGCCCCAGGGGGCAAGTACAGGCTGAAAAGGACAAAAGGCTGAATCTATAATTAGTCCGATTAGGTAAGTACAAGCCCAATTAGGCAGAAAAATCGATTTTTTGAAGAAATAGCGGCAATGGGCTCAATTACTATGGATTCTGGCCATGTACAAGGGCATATGGTGTAGCTGGTTATCACGCCCGCTTAGCAATTCAATATTTCAGTCTTAGAATTGGATCATGAAGTCGATGCGGGCGGTCTCCGGTTCGAGTCCGGATTTGTCCACTTTTTTGTGTTTTGATATATTTTCTGATAACCTAGTAAATTTCTTTGACCTATTTCCGTGCGTTTGGCCTCTTAGCCTTAAATTTCCCGTTTTTCTTGAGCTTCAAAAGACCACTCTTATCGGTGGGCTAAAAATAGGTTTCACTATATAGCCTTTTATGAAGCCCGCTCTCGATATCGAAATATTCGGAGCAGACAGTCCCACGGATGTTCAATTCATCTAACTATCCATCCCTTGAAGTGAAGGAATCCGCGCACGCTGTCGAGAGTTACAAGCAGAATGGATATATGCCACATGGGCCACGTGGCCACGTGGCAAGAATGCCAGCCTTCGAATCGTCCACTTCACAACCGATCCTCTCGACTATGGATACTTAGGACAAGCAGCCGACAGCGTGAGTTCCACGGAGGAATAGCCTCGAACTTAGCACCGAGTTGATGGCAATGGAGAACGAACTATGCATATGCACTTTTTCTGGATATAAATGAAGCACAGAAATAACAAAACAGACATGCGCTGATCGGACATTGGTATGAGAGGGGAGGGGTATTTCCGAGTAAGTGAGTAAACGAAGGATTCTAAGAGCCAGTACCTATATACAGAGTGAAAGCAGTTAAACCAACAGAAAGATATGTGAGCGTTGAGAACGAAAGAGAGAGTGCATGTACGTGAAAGCGAAGGAGTGGATTTACAGAAGCAGAGAAAGGAGTGAGGGGAACGTGAATAAATGAAAGAAACGAGACCATACCAGCCTCTATTGATATCCTTTATAGTCGTTAATGGGAGTAGACGGCCAGTGGCTGTATTGTACAGCTTGCTGTTCTAGTTCTTGTGGAGACCATGATGAGGGAGCCATCTGAGGCTGGTGTTGTTGCTCGTGGTGGTGATGATGAACAGGAGAAGGGTCGCTCGGGTGGCTATGCCCTAGCGGATGAAAACCTTGCGGTTGTGCATTATAATGATGAACGTTAGGTTCAGGTGGAGGTTTGATATCGTACATGACGTGCGACGGTTTATCGTACAACAACGGCGTCCCGGGCACTGACGTATTGTTGCTGTTGTTCGTGGTGGTGCTCGGCATCTGTCGTGGATGCCCTTCATACTGCTGTTCCGATTCCGCATATCCATCACGAGGATCGAGATAATACGCACTCACGTACGCAGAAGGGGACTGTGCGGGACCAAAGTTCGGCGTGGAGAGACTAGAGTGAACACCTCCGGCTCCAGTAGTGTACGGAGAACTCCCATCCGATAAAGCAGCACTGCTCGGCGTATACGGACTAGAAATGGGAGGAGGGTGAGAGCTTGATGCCGAGTCGAACGACCGACGAGACGGAGGAAGCGGTGGAAGTTCGTAAGGATGGTCGTACGATCCAGATGGCGACGGCGCATACATCGAGGAAGGAGCAGGATAGCTTTGATGCGACTGGGACTGAAGTTGTAGATGCGGAAGAAGCGATGGCTGCTGCTGCTGAAGCTCGAGGCGTGGCGTAACACTATATTGGCTCCGAGATACAACTGTATTCCGGGTGGTGGTAATAGCAGTGTCCATCTGATTATCATCAAACGACTGCTGACATTCCATCGAAGGTCCAGCCTGCAGCTGCAATCGAGGATCCCGTGTTTGAGTCATTGAAATTGACGACGACCTCGAACGATAACCCGCCGCTGAAGTTCGAAGTTGAGTTTTCCGCTGCTGCTGCTGCTGTTTCTGGATAGTCTCAATTAACGACTGAGACGGAGATGGTATTACTGGCGCTCCAGACGAAGACGATACATCCCGAGAGTTCGTCGGCGCGGTCAACCTTCCGAAGGAAGTCAACGTCCCATCCTCATTTCGTGTAGGACGAGCACGAATCCCAGAAGTCGGAGGCGCTTTTTTGGCATGTTTAGATTTAGGCTTATCTCTCTCCTTCTCCTTGCCTGCGGACTTGCTACTAGCTGCAGATCGCACCTCTACCGCAGCAGAAGGAGGAGACTCCGCCACAATACCCGGATCGACCGTCGCAGCCGTCGTCGTCGTCGCTGTAGAAAGAGGCCGATCACCAATAGCAATATCCACCTCGTCATGCTTCCTCTTCAAAGGCGAATTGACTCCTGAACTCAAACTCGAACCTCTCGCGCTTTCCGCTCTCTTCCTCATCCCATCCAAAGCTTCTTCGAGCCCTGGAACCACAACACCCAAAGCCCCAGTTTTGATAAGATCCAGCGCTACATTCATATCCTCCATCGCAGCCCTAGCCCACATACCTGTAGGCTGCCTGATGACGGCGTACGCGCACATGATGGCGGCTGAAGCTAGCGTTTCAGTGAGGGAGTAGAAAGACGTGATGATAGGTAGCGTCAACGGGAGAGGCGACGAAGACGTAGAAGTAGGGGATGATAATGACAAGGAAGGTAGTGGGAGCAGCAACGACGACGACGGCGATGGCGAAGATGGCTGAACGAAGGCCTTGCACGTACATATAATCGCATGTGCAGCATTAACCATCCCAAACGACGCATACTGCATCCCAACTCCGTCTTGCGCATGGAAGAATGGGAGGTAGAGTTTCATGATCAGCTTGTTAGCTATGATCGTGAAGTCACATCGTCGTGCGGTGTCCGAGTCCATCTTTGGATCCAGGTGATTGAAAGATGCGTTGTTCGTGGAGCTAGCAGACGCGTCCGAATCCATGGGAATGAAAGTGGCATTGGCAGGTGCGTAATCCATCTGGAACATAGTTAGCCACTGTCTGATCTCGGTCTCGAAGCCTATAGCATCGCTAATGCTATAAGACGCTGGTCCTATAACCGTTGACGACGAGATAGGAGATGAAGCGAACGCAGGAGTCTTGAATGTCCGACTCTTGATCGTCTTGATTAGGTGTGCAAACCTGTTGAGAAACATTCATATCATCACATGAGATCCTTGTTTTCCTTGTTTCGTTTACGAGAGAAATGAAAGAGGAACAGAACGTACCGACACCTGCTCTCAAAATACCTCGCGTCTCCCTCCCCATTTCCCTCCTCATCCGTGACATGAGATGGCAAGCGTGTCGAATATGCATTATCAGAAATGAGCGGTGGTTGGCCCAGCGCGTCCGAGACGAATCTGTAGTAGCAAATACGCGTGATTAGTCAAGTGCAATTGAACGTTCACGGGGAACAGAGATAAAGAACGCGTCTAGATTCCCGCGAGCTTCACGCGGAGAATGAACGGAAGGAACCCGAACACGATCGAGGAAGCCAGGGAAGGAGAAGGCAGACAATGTTTCCTTCTTTGATGGATGTAGAGATAAAAATAATGAATGAATGAGAGACCCTCTGGCTTCCCCCGAGAATCGACCACGGAAAGTGCGGGTGCGGGGGTAGAAGCTTGGAGGAGGATATGGGGTAGGGAAGCTTCCGTTTCCCACTTCCGCTTCGGCCGACTCTCTTTACTTGTTTGCGAACCAAGCAAGCAAGCAAGAAACGATCCCACACCCATAGACAACCCGAAGCAAGGTAGACAAAATGGTCAGAAAGAAATCAAGAAAGACTCACAAGTCATAGAAACAAACATCCCACCAGATACTCCTCCGTACGTCTTTCTCCTTCTCCTTCTCCCGTTCCCGTTCTGTTTCTTCGTGATCCATGTCCGATTCTTCACCTCTTCCCGTCGTTCCAGTTCCAACTACGAGATCAGGATCGGTACCGAGTCCCATTCGACGTGCGGTGGTCACCATCTCGCCGACCTACGGGGAGAAAGGGAAGACGAGAGGGAGAAGGTTGTTAGTTGTAGTCTCAGAAACACAATACCAGAAGCAATGCAAAACGAAATGAGAGACGAATGGAATTGATGGTGCAAGGGAGCCAGAAACGTGGAGAACAAACGCACCATCTCAAACACCTTCGCCCTCGCGCTCTCCCCACCACTAGCACCATCACCCAATGCGCCATCCAGCAATAGATAAACGACTTGCAAAAGTCGTGCGACGAGCCAGTCAGAGTCAGAGGGCGCGTCATTGTCTTTCCTCCCTCCTCCTCCTCCTATCGCATTTATGCTCGTATTTGTCGTACCCGTGCACGTCCCACTCCAAACACCCAACGCCTGTACTGAAAGATCGAATAAAAACCCTGCAGTCTCAGTCGTTCGCTGTCTCTCCCTCTCCCTACCTTCCCCATCTTCCATATCCACATCCACCTCCAAATCCCTCCGTAATTTAAACCCATAATTCCCCGTACCCGAACCCGAGTCGGAATATGATGACTTACTCGTTTCGTTGTGTCGTGCATGGAGAAGTGAACCAATAGCGTACGCTGCACACATCGCCGCGAAGAATGGGAGAGATTCTTCCATTCCCAGCTTATCCCTTTCCCTTTCCCTCTCGTCATCGTGCGATTGCGTCCACCCATCGACACCTCCCCACACCAATTGAGGCTGACGTGAGTTCAGAGGCGGGTACTCACCTCCCCTCCGCGGATACTCGCCCTCAGTCTCGTCTCGAAACCGCCTCATCCTCCCGCACAAATCGACCCACCACCATCGAGTGCCAAGGATGGTGTTTGCGGTCGTGATGTACGGGGTGGTGTTTTCGTGGATGTGAGTCGCAAGTAATGAGAGTAGGGCGGGTGTTATTCGTGGACGCGTCCTGTTGTCGGCGTCTGTCGCGGTTGCGAGAGGAAGTATGGGAATGGGGGCGGGGATAGAGGCGGTCTTTGATTTCCTGGTGGAGCGTGTGGAGGAGCTGGAGCTGGAGGGTGGTGGGAGGAACAAGTGGGTCGATTGAGGTGGAGGGGTTGAGGGAGGTGGATAGTAGATGTTGATAGGTGGGAGATGGAGGTTCAATGACTGGGTGCACGACTGAGGTTGTCAAGATAAATCTAAGTCTTATCAGAAATAACGAAGACGAAGGGATGGTACGCACTGATTCTGATTTCGCTGGTGTGATGGAGAGGCCAAAAGAATTGAGAAAAGAACCGTTCAGGTCTGAAGTGGGAATCGAAAGAGTTGATATTCCTGTTGGAGGTGGAGGCGCGATAGGTGGTTGTGGTATCTGCGGAGAGTCTACAAAAGAAAGACGGATATCGGATTCGTTATCGCCCGCACTACTCGTAGGTTGTGGTTGTGGTTGTACTGCGGGGTAAGTTGGGTGAAATGAGGGAATAAGCTGGGATAGGGTAGATTCAACGTGGATTAGTCTGTTATTCAGGGAATGCAAGTCGACTTTTTCAGCAGCAGCGGGTGAATAGAGACATTTAGCGATAGTATCGCGTTTAGTACAGCTTCCACAGGGATTTTTTCTGTCGCATTTTAGTTTGAGACGTTTACATTCTGCACAGACGACGGTGATACGGGAACGAATTTGACTGCCAATTCGTGAGATACACTGAAAAATGAGAAAATACAGTACTTACGGGCCATTCGAAGCTGCTGGCTGTTGGCCTGGCTGTCCTGCGGGTGGGTTGTCCATGAAGGCAGGAAGGAAAGAGGCCCCAGGGCCAAAAGCAGCCGTCAAAAGCAAAGCACAGACGCGGGGACCTTACGACCTCGGAAATTGCCGCAGCGATCGTAAACTCTATCATTCTCCCCGCCGGATCTATCCATCCTTCGACTCGGTCCCGCCCCATACCGCAACTAGCTGCAGCTGGTAAGTAGGAAAGGGTATTGATCCCGAGGTAACTGCGAGCGCGTCAGGCCGTTCCTTGAATGCCATTCGTGCCACTCGTAATGCCACCCGCATCGTGGTATACCCCAGATTGTCTCCACTTCCACATCCCGGCGGCCCCTCATCATTATCTCGGCCAACCCACTTGCTTCTCATCACTCTAGGTAAGTATTTATAAACCTCCCCTCTCTCATATCTTTTATTAACCCCGCATTCAGTCTCGGCCCCGGATCATACACCCACGTTCTGAATCTCTAACATCCTCCTCGAACAATGACTCGCAATGAGCATTGGTGATCAGCTCTCAGGCAATGCGCATGAGACGACGCGAACGTACAGTGAGCGGAGAAACGACCCCTTGAGACCATGATATTCCTACACACAGGCGGGCATGTCGGACATTTATGTTTTTAGGTTTAGGTTCGTTCATTCGTTCGTCTAAATTCATTCATCTGCTCTTTCACCTCCTCTCTAAATTCCATTCTCGCCAGAATAGTCCCGCAGCACATCCCCGTTTTTACAGACACCTACATCTCAGATCCAACGACGATTGCCGTCTCTATTTTCTCATTCCTTCAATGTTGGCGCCACAAATATGTCGTCCACCTATTGTGAGACCTTCATTTCCTCCTCCCCGCGTCTCACTCAGGCTACAATGTCTAGGGCCTATCCCTCTGACTCCACTTTCTGCACTCTCTCTCAATGCTCCCAGTAGAGCCTGGAAGTGTTCACACCTCGGCCTCGGCCTCAGTCCCATGCGTCAAATGGATAATTTCCCACCAGATAACATCTCGTCAGATTCAAAAAAGAACGAAAAAGATAACGAAAAAAACATCAGCCATGTATGTAAGGAGTACATCATATGTACATATGAACCACTCTACCGTCCAATCATTGGCTAATCGCGCGTCCGGGCAAAGAGTCGCCGGTACCCAATTGCGAGTACTCGGTTGGGGAAGGGTCGACCTATCCGCCTGATAAGTTATTGCACTCAGAGCTATACATGAATGAGAGCAGAAGGTCGATGACAAAGAGTTGGGGCTGGTACCGTCGCGTCTGATAGTCTCGGGTGTCTCGGGAGTCGCGTCGCGTAAGAGACACGTGCTATTTTTGTCCGTCCGGATCCAGCCCGAGCCTGAGAGATTGCCCGGCTTTCCCTCAATCATCCAACCTCCTCCACCTCCATCATGACCGTCCAACAACATCGACAACATCGAAGCGAGCAATACATCTGAATTGGTTAACACCTCAGTGGATGCCGATATCGCTGGTCTTGAGGCTGGTACTACGTAGCGACGCTTTCTAATCAAAGTTACTCGCAATACGAATCGATTTTGCAAGCCGGCTTCAAGTTGTTGTCAAAAGATGTTATGTGCAAGCTCAAGTATGTATCGCCCTAGCTTACCATCAGGGCACTGGACGACTTGCCTTTCTTTCTGCCGTTGTTCGAGATCCTTGGTCGTTCAAATTGGTCTTGGTTTTGGTTCAAGTGAGTGTAATTCTTGGTTTCCTTTACCAACGAGGGAGTTACTTTCGTGATGTAGTGACCCGACACATCCATGTTCCGTCGACTTGTGTCAGCTTACCTATTGTCCAAAGTCACAGCCCGAGCTAGTAGCAAGCTAGTAGACAAGTCTTTTCGGTTTTCATTCCCAATTTCAATTCACTCACATTGAGATTGTTGTTCTGTTAGGGACCATTAGTTCACGACCAAGTCTCGAGTGCTCGGTCCGAATACATTCACTACAGTTCACTTTCCAGATCTCTCTCACACACATACATACCCCTTTCAGCGTCAGCTTTGGCTTTCGTCCGCAATTACCTCGGATCACACTGGCATCACACCCTTTTTACTTTTTCTCGATGATCATGAACATATAGGGTGTCGCTCTTCTCAGCGGTGAGAATGCATCTAGTAATCTGAACAAAGGTTAGCCCCGTTTGACGCGCCGTCGATGTTGATGTCGAAAAGAGACGAATCAGTGGGTACTTATTTCTATCGTGTGGGGTGTCTTTGTCTTTGTCCTGAACCTACATGCGGCGTCGATTCCGATTCCTTCCTCACCCCCGCGTCATACTCGACCTTCCTTCATTCATAACTTCATACCTTCCCCGGCGGCAGACGACTCATTTCCCCAGCCCTGACCACGCGCTGACTGACTAAGTCAGACTTCGAAGCCTGAGGGAAGAGTAGAATATGACAGAATCACACTTCTCTGTCCTTCGAACAGGAGTTCGTTCTCGAGTCTCGATCCCTCTTTTTTTCCCTCACGAATTCGTCATGTCACCGTTCACTTGGGTCTCGAGTAGGAAAACATCTAACGCCGCGGGTAGAAGATGTACAGGAACTCGAGTGCAATCACAGATTGGCAATGTGCCGTGTGCACAGTACAGCTGCAGCCTACGGGTGAGTCAACCGAAATGCATGAGATGAATGCAGTCTGACTGATTGATCGACTCTCTCGAACGCAGAGCCATTATTGCCATTCCACTGCTCCTCTAAATGAGACCGACCCCACTCCATCATCTCTCATCCCTATTCCCAGTAAGAATCTGATCCAAGAGAACTCGAACGGCGCCCCGTCGTGTAAATACATGGGTACTTGGTATGTAAGCACGTAGGTAAGTGGTACGTGCGTGCGCCCTAGTGGATATCAAACTCTAACTACCCAGACTCACATGTCCCCGAGTTTCTTGCCTCAGGCCGGCCTCCCTCGATCGTGTTCTGAATCATATGCATGATACCCCGTTCCTCAGGCTATGACTGCATCCTACTTTCGAAACGCCACAAAGGTGCCGCTCATTAGACTTTATTCCTACGTTCATAATGGCATTCGAAGAGAAGGCATCGGTCTCGGGACCTCCTTCGTTCACACCTTTCGTAAGTAATTGTTGCCGTTGAGGAGCTGTATAGGCTCCTCGACGATTGTCTTTCTGTAGAGAAGAAGCGTGTATATAAGGGGTCTATCATACTTGGCCGTGGCCGGCGCCGTGTACAATGTGATGACCCAGTCTTGTAGAGTTTACAACGGGGTTTTTTGATAACAGCATCGCGTCTTCTGTAAAGAGCGGCGTCCGTGTCTGGCAGCTGACTTGAGAATTCAAGCTTCTAAGGTATCCCACTTCTGAGTGAACACTTTATCTAAGCGCACTTGGAGGATGACACGACTCATCACTCGTTGACAACAGTAGACTAGGAGTTCTTTGAGGTCGAGCATCAGTACTTTCTCTTTCTCAAGGGGAATGGCTCGCGTCGACGCGTCGCGTCTCGGCTTTTGCCGAAAATACCTTCCTCTTCACCTTTCCTGCCACTGGCACTGTCCTGATTATTGAGTGCTACTTGACCATGGCTTTTCATCCAAACTTCGATGACCCAAACCAGGTACTTCTACGTCCAGATTGACAAATGGGACCGAATGACTTACGCCTGTCAAAATTCTAGACAGTTTTTTACATTCCATACTCAGGTGAGTTGCAGCTATCCAACATACGCCCATACGTACCCTCCCATAAACACAACATCATGCGTCCCTGTAGATGAGGCTGCTTCTCCAATGCCCGACCCTAATCCTCACGTATCCCTATATCCGGCGCGTGATTTACCCTCTGCCTATGGCCACGATCTGCGATTGGAGGCATATCGAAGAGCGTGGACGAAATGTTTGGATCGTGTACAGGTGCGTGTTGTATATCTCATACATAAATCATGCACACTCATTCTGTTCCTCTGGTATCGTCCTAGAGCATAATACGATCTCTGCATAAGCCTGTGGTAGATGCCATAGTCCAGGAAATCCATGCATCATACTCGGATGTATTGCTAGGTCTGCCATACGCAGAGATACCTATCATCTCGGTCACAGGTGAGTGAAGGAGGCACTAGGCCCCGGGTCTTGAGTGCGCTTTTTGACGACGAACACTCTTCTAGATCCAACGGCAGGGTCATCTGTTTTGAAAGATGTGGTCGAGGCTCTGGAGGAGGAGGAGGAGGAGGGCGAAGGCCCCCCAGCGAGTGCGTTTGTGGCACATCTGTATCCTGGAGATTGCCCAAACATCATGACTGCGATGAAAGCACTTGTCGCCAGTTTTGTGGACCGACCCACCATTCAAGAAGAAGAAGAACCTAAAAGTAAGTGGTGTCGTTGTTACATGCTTTGATGAGGTTTTGTTTTGTTGAAATTGACCGTGACCAGAAAAACGAAAGCCAGCAGCTGCTCTGGCTCACTATGATATAACGCTATTGGAGGTCTGGTATGACGCCGTCAAGGTGATTCACGGTATGTCAACATTCTTCCTTTCGAAGGCAAAACGGTCATTTTTTTACAATCCCCCATTTCATTTCATCTCATAGAGTCTCCTCTAAAACTGGTCGTCTTTTTGCACGACTTTGAGCAACTCGACTCCGGGATTGTGCAAGATCTATTCTACATATGCAGGTACGTTCGCGTGAACCTTCTTTGATGAAGATATATCCCTTACTGAGCCCTGATATAGTCTTCATATCTCCACACTTCCCTTCATTTTTGTGTTATCACTCTCTTCTCCTGCTTCGCCATCGTACCTCCATTTAACATATCCTCGATCGACTCTTGCTCTCCTACGGGTCCGCTCATTCATCGTCCCCTCAGGCCACGACATATTTGAGAAGATTATGACCAAGGTGCGTGTGGAGCCATGTAAGATGATTCAATTGGTGATTTCATATCAAGGCTTCGTTTCCAGACATTCCTAGACCTCGAATTCCAACCTGATATCGTCATTGGTCCAGCAACACTTCATTTTCTGGAGGATTACTTCCTCAGAAACAATTCTTCCCTCGATGCTATGATCACCAGTTTGCAAGTACGTACTATGTTCCACATGTCATGCGTACTCACGGGCTCTCCTCATATATCATCTCGACTATAGCTAGCCCACATGAAACACTTTACCGACCCACTCACCGTCTTCGTGCACGATAGTCTCCTCGGAAAAACGGACCTAAAGCACACAGCAGCGACGCTGCTCGAACCGAGTTCCCGCCCCTTCCTCAATTCGGTGCTCTCACGCACAAAACAGCCTCCCACCGCCACAATTACGACCACAACCACAACACAGAATGTGTCAAAACTGCTCTCCAACCTGGATGCCCGTCGTCAGGAATTCCACTCCTATGCCCGACAAATGAGGATAGGTCTTAGATTGATGATTTTGATTCACGAGTTTATGAAAAAGCAAGAACGCAGACTTTCCCATCCACAGTTCACCTGGACAGTGTCGGAATTGATGATTTATGGTATGGAAGGGAAATTAGGAAAACCGGTTAAAAACCTGGGTTTCATAGTCAAGTGCGTATGTCTCTTCTTCGCGGCGTGGTCCTTTTTTGTTGATTGATGCCTTTAACCAGGAAACTGTCTACGGAAAAATTGATCGTACTTCTGGAGGAGATTCACAAGTTCTTTCTAGAGATACCGTCAGAAGGTAAGGCAGAAGAAGAGGAGGATGCTATGAAGATCGTCGAAGCCTTTTTGGTCGTTGTTCGAAGTCCTGACGATACGCCGACCGCTGAAGCTACTTTGCCTCAGTGGTTGACGATGTACCTCGAGTAAGTCACTGTTTTGTGCCTTATTTTTCTTGTTCAAACTATAGACGACTCCCTTCCCGCCCAGTGATGCTCTACGAGGACTAGAAAACGTGGACATGTGGGACGTCTGGTATACTGGGCAGTCGCCGTTTCCCTCCGAAGTAAGCTCACGAATGGACTTTACTCATCTTTTCTGCGTCTTCTTGGCTTGGTACTCACCAAGTACGTTCTACAGCTCATCAATCCTTCCATACGCGCATCCGTATTATCGGGATTGCTACATCCCTCTGGCTTCGCAGGCGGGGAAAACAACAATGACCGACAAGGACAAGGAAACTTATCAGACCAACCTGATATCAGTATCCTTCTACAGCGTTATCTGAATAGCGGGAAAAAGATCAATGTCTACGATTGGTACGACTCTTTCCTCGTCGCGCTGGAAAATCAGAGAAGGGACCAAGCATCGAAGAAACGCGATGCTCGGCAATCTAGTTCTCCCAAGAAGGGCAAAAGCACAAGCAAGAGTAAGCAGAAGCAGAGGCAGAGGAAGAATGCGGAGGAAGAAGGAGATGGAGACGAGAAGGAACCAGACGAGGAGCAGTGGAAGCTGCAGGTGCAGGCGCGATTCATCCGAGCTATGCATGAGCTGGACTATCTGGGTTTCATTAAACACAGTGGGAGAAAGGCTGACCATGTATTGAGGACAGTCTTCGATATCGTCGATTGATACACGAAAAATAATTGTATAGAGAGGACTCCCCGTTTGCAAAGCCATATCATCAGTGTGATAGGTCAAGGCCAATTCCAAAGCGCGCTTCCTACTCTTACAACGTCTCTCATCTCTTTTACGTCGTGTACTCGCACTATCAAGGCTCCTTGCTGCACTGCACATGCAACAGCAGCCGCAGTTGCCCATCCACGCTCTTTAGGCTGAGTATCTCGTCCACCGTCCTGCGCGAGTATGGCACCCAGGAATGACTTCCTCGAAGTACCGATGAAGAGAGGATACCCTGCGAGAGGATTCCGTCTAGGTTGTCCCTGATTCTCTAATGAGGAGTGCAAATTTTCAGACGTATATCCAGGAGACAATCGAGAAACTCGTACCTGGCCCTATTGGTTTATCAACTGAGATGCTTGCTCCCTCTCTCAATACCTCTAGATTCCCTCTTACAGATTTACTGAAACCAACGCCAGGATCCATGATAACGTACCACCGCCGTATCCCCCCCTTGCCTTTGACGATTGCGTCCACCTTCTCCCCTAACTCCACACGCACACCTTCCAAGACTGCTCCATCGCGTGCATAATCATAAGCAGAATAATCCTTGTTTTGGCCCGCGTCGCCTCGGGAGTGCATTAACACAACAGGAACAGCCGTTTTTCTGGCAACCCTTTTCATCTCCGCCATACAGTTCTTACCATCGTTAGGGACGGAAGGATATGAATTGGGTCCAGTGAAGGCATACACATCGTTGATACAGTTGGCGCCAGCCAATATCGCAGATTCGGCTACCTCGGGTCGGAACGTGTCCACACTAATCAGCACGTCGCTGGACGCTGAATTCGACTCTCGGATGGCTTGTACGACAGGTAGGACCCTATCGATTTCTTCCTGGACATCAACAAACGCTGCTCCAGGTCTTGTAGAATAGCCACCGATATCGACTATGCTGGCACCCGCTGCTACGGCCTCAGAGACGTAGGAGAGGGCACTGGGCATGGTGTTGTGCACTGAACCATCGGAGAAAGAGTCTGGAGTAACGTTGAGGGTTGCCATTAAGTGAGTCTTGCGTTTGAAGTGATTTTGAGTGCCGACAGGAAAACTCCAGTGTGTTAAAGTCGGAGGAACATTGTCAATGTACGCATGCGAAGAGTTTGAGGGGCTATGATGTCGGGGGAAAGGGATGACCTTGCTCATGGGGTAATTTGGGTCTGGCAGTATGGAATCGAGAAGTGCGTGAATAGACTTGTGATATACGGGATGAATGTAATCCGGAATCATGCTGCAAAAATGGAATCAAAATTGCCCTTGTCGGAAAATTGGAAAGTGTGGCGTACTCATATAGAGGTCTGAGCACAAACTCACGCTCTGCCATTTTAGGGTGTGGGATAACTAATTCGCCCGTCAGATTCTCCAAGTCTGCCCGCTTATCCGCAGCCCGGGTATCGATGACAACATCATCGTACAGGATGATGTCCAAGTCAACTGCACGAGGGCCATTGCGAATAGAAGGGACGCGTCCTACAGATTCTTCGATGACTTTCAAAAGTCGTAGGAGCATGTGTGGAGTCATATTCGTTTCAATCTGAGTTGTTTAGTAAGTGTTTGAGATGTGTGAATCTGCATGTTGCGACTTACAATACACGCGCAGTTGATGAACGATGGCTGGTCTGTAACATACATCGGAGCGCTCTCGTACAAGAAGCTTGTGTTCACTACCGAGGCAATCAGATCTTGGTCGTCTAGTCCAAGGACTTCCTTTGGTTTCTCCAGTAATCGTAAGGCAAACTCGATATTATAGAATCGATCACCGAGGTTGGAGCCTAAGGCTATTGCTGATTTGTGAAGTGAAAAAACTCGAACATCCAGTGGGCGCAGTAAATTTTTATCGGTGAAAACGTCAGGGTAATCAGCAAAAGTCCGTGTAATCTCGACCTCTGCTGAACTGGCGAGGATGAGGGCGTAAGGTTTTGCTGCCCTGACTGTAACGAACGGTGGGTGAGTACATGGAGTCGGAAATACTGCTCGAAGGGTTTCAAGAGCAACGAAAGATGCCAAAGCTTCTATCGTCTGGTATGCCGATCGGGAGACGCCCTAAGGATAACGTATGTTGGTCAGGAAGAAAAAACGAGTATTCAGTGAGACCCTACATCATACAAGGCTCTCGTCAAACCACGAAAATCAACCCCCATATTCAGTTCCTCCACTTTGGCATGACTGAGATCCCAGTCTATACATATATTCAGACACACAACCTGTTTCTCGACTCGTTCACAAGCATTGATGCCAACAATTGCATGACATTCCAAATCCTCACAAAAATACTTGACCCGTTCAGAGGTCAAAGGATCCGTCAAAGGCCCGGCACCCTTCCATTCCTTCCCTATTGTTTTGCAATGCAACGGCGGAGTGGCCTGCACGACTCGAAGACATAGACTCGTTACGTCTGGAAACTCGGCCCCAATCAGATCAATTATCCGGGTAGTAATTGCATCAAGGTCGCAATAGGGTGTTGAAGATGGTACGTTCTCCGTAATGGTAGAATATAGAGCAGAATAGTTGATCGACTGCGAGAGATCGTCGGTGAATGCAGTTGTTCTCAGGTCATGGGCGATTGACAGTGAAATTAGTATGGGTTGCAAGACGACTTTCTGTGGGGCCTCTTGAGGCCAATGTGCGCCAGTAGATATAGGGACTGTCAAAAGAAGATCGTTGATGCGAACGATGTCCTGGGTTGTATTCTGGCTAGTCATGTCAATTTTCGCCATAAGCCCAATGCTGAATCGCTAATTCCTCACCGAATAACACTGCTCATCTTGAGGATATATAGCTTGCTGTCTGGTCCTTCCTTGAATTCAGTGGAAATTCGGTTCCAAAAGACGATCTCAAGGAGAGTTGGTGGTTTTGGACAAGCGCTAGTTATTTCCAATTTCAAGCACGCACGACCATGTCTCTATCATCAGCCCTCGAGCAGCTGGCAACATACCGTGTCCAGAACAGCCGTGCATCTCAGGACACCTTCCTAAAGGGTAGCCTTATCCTAAAGAACAATGCCGCTGGAAAGATGGGCAATGAAAGTGCGCTGTCCATAGTCCGACTCGTGAAATATCACTCAAAGTTCGATTCGCCTTTACAGGTTGGGCATTTCTAGAGCAACTTGCTCTAGCATCGATTGATGTAGGCCGACTGGATATAGCAGATGTGCGTCTGAAATACCCGAGAGCTTGCTTGCTTGAACTTACGAGACATCATGTTCACCAGGAATGTCTGAAGCAATTGACCTTAAAGTTCCCCGGGTCTCCTCGTATAGACGTGCTGACAGGGATACGGATGGAAGCCTCTGAATCCACGAATACTGTTCTCCAGTACTACGATGAACTATTGACCGCGGATTCGGCAAATGCTGTTCGTCTCTACCTGGAATCTAACAGTTTTACGTGCGTATTGATACAATATCTATAGGCTGTCTGGAAACGTCGGATATCAATTCTACGACGGACTGGACAAGTCGAAAAGGCCGTTGAAGAACTCTCACAATTTCTGGACACGTTTTACACGGATGTAGAAGGATGGCTCGAGCTGGCAGATATTTACGCGTCGTGTAATCAGTACGTCCCTGTCCTGTTTTGCCTTTTGTGTCTCGACTTATCTGCACCGACAAGATATACCCCAGCACTTCAAACACTCTCTCATGTACTCCTGCTCGCTCCACAAAACCCTTTCCATTTCCTCCAATTTGCCGAAACCGCATATACGGCTTCCGATATACCTCTTGCACTGAAGATGTTCCTCGTCGTAACGGACATGTGCGAACGCGATATCGAGTCTCCTGCGGACATGCCATCTATCGGAATTGCTCTACGAGCTTGGTGGGGTGTCAAACTAGTACGCTCGTGTTCGCTTCCTTGATGCTTCATATTCCATTAACGAGTGACTGCATTTTGCGCAGTGTTCTCGCCATTTGGGACGCTTCTCGTCTCAGTCTGCCTCAAATACCCCAGTACCCAAGAGTCTCAACCTAATTGACGAGTTGGCTACCGAACGAGTGATGTCATCATATTCTACCACTGGGAAGGCGTCCCGAGGAGGCAAGGATGCGGAAGGCAAGGATGAGGTGTTCAAGTGGATTTCTGTGATTTAGTTCACTCCTGGTGGATCTTACCGTGGTATTTATTTATTGATGTCTTTTCCTTCCCGAGAGCTCCCAAGATCGATGACCTTGCATTCACTTATTGCTCCATTGATGTTTATACAGCCATCAGATGAATTTTAACAGATGTTCCGCGCGTTCCTTTCAGATCAACTCCGGGATCTCAGCCTGTTTTTGAGAAATGATCGTGAAGTGTAAGTGGTCAGGGGCCCTGCACGAAATTCGAAGCGTATCAAAACATAGATTTACTAGAGTTACAACAAGCAAACGGGGGAAGTCAGGATATCGGTACAGGAGTAGGAAGTTATGTGCATGGAAGAAGATTAATGATAAGGTGTGAAACGATAGGGCTAAACGAAAACCTGGGTGGATTGAGGGATCATCTTCCCAAAGGAATATCTGGACTCACTTTCTGTGAAGGATCCCGCTGCAGAAGCCCATCTCTATCGCCATCTTGCCCATTGGACTTTCCGATACGAGACACGGTCAAAGACCGTTTCAAATTCTGTACAACGCCATGCATCCGTGGGAAGGATGAAACCTTGCGGACCGAATCTTGAAAGGCCTTTTTGCCTGAAGACGGGTATGAACGAGGGGACGATGACGACGACAAATAGTCTTTGGATTTAGATGGTGAGGTCATAAGATCTGGGTGCAGGATGTCTTCGAATGTCATGGGAGAGCGACAGATCTGCTCCGGATTTGGTTCTGTAATTATGACAATTTTGGGGCGTGGTTTGTCTATCCCGTTTCAAAGTTCATGAGACAACACGTCTATACCTCGGAAAACAGACTGAACGTACCGCTTGCGAAAAGATGGGCACGAGGGCACGATACGGGCGTCATCACGCCATATTCTTCGCCAGGAGCTCCCTGATATAAGACCCCTTTTTCGTCACGAAATGTATATCTCCCAGTGTCGGCATCATAGGCTACCCGAATCATTCCTTCGGGAAGGCGGGTAGTATCCTGCTATAGATGTGAGTTTTTCGAGTGGCTTCGATGGGTGGCATACGGACCTGTGACCAGCGATTCATTTTTGCGACGACGTTTATGTGAGGTGGGGTGAAATCAAAGATGCTTGAAGCATGGCGATATTCTGACGCGGGTTAAGTATCGAATTTGGAGGGAGAAAAAGATATGCACAGTCGGACGAGGATTTATCTCTGGAACATGATCATGCGATACGGATACGGACAGAGGACTTCGGACGGCGGAGGAAGTCCGCCTGCGGCCGCGGGCGCTGTAGCCAAGCAACACCAAATTCAAATCGAGATTTCCTAAAAAGGACGGATAGTTCCGAAGCCGTAAATTCGAGCCGCGAATCTGAGTTGGAGTACCGCAGGCGCTATAGGTATGACTACCCATGGCTATGCACGGTACAGGGACGATTCCGATATGGCACGTACCACGAATGCCAAGTGCGTTCAGAGCCCACTCCAAATTTGTTTTATCCGGGTCATTTGTGATCTGATGCTTTGAGGACAATCGAGGTGGATCGATCTAAGACGCTTGGTGGCGAGGCCTTTCCAGCGATCCATGGAACAGAGTCCACCAAAAAATCATACAACCAGGCTGAAGTTTCTGTAAGAGATGATTAAAGTCAGTCCATTCTGCATACGAGGATCAGGAGATGAACAAAGTGGTGGTTGTACTCACCCTGACACGGCGAATGTACATCGATGAGTGTATAACCACTGTAAGACCTATGCGGGAAGAGGCCCAGATATCGACGACAACGTGTTCTCGATGGATAATTCGTCTTCGTATCCGGAAAATATCTCCTGCTTTAGCAGTTCACACCAGTAATCCTGCGAGGAGAATTCCACTTTACTGGCTTCCCAAAACTCAGGTCGCCACCCAGCTTGTTCCCAGTCCAAAAGTGCGACGATTTCAATGTCTTCAGCACGAGGCCCATGAATCCTGACCAGGATATTTCGTGGTGTGATATCGCCGTGAGTAAACAAGATGCGATGATCCCCTCTCATCCTCTGGTGAAGTTGTTGCGCTTGATGGAGCGCATGTTCGTTCATACTTCCAAACCATGAAAAGGTAGATATGCGCCAGTCATTGTATACTGTTTCCGAGCGGAAAGGACCATAGGCAGACGAAGAAACGCGCATATCATAACAATGCCGCCCTTCGGGAGATCCGATCCAGCCAGTAGGGTAAAGAGGATGAGAAGGTTGACGGATGGCGCGTAATTGGACTATGTACCCCTGGATGACACGTACGACCGCTAGACGCTGTTGGGGAGTGATCTCGCGCCAGATCCTCCCGAGCATCTTTCCTTCAATGAACTGCATAAAAAGCTGCGATCGGCGGCCATCTGCACCGTATACTACATCGTATACGTCCGGAACTGGAATGGATGTCTGCGCTTTGACGAATCGTAAGGCCTCTGCTTCAAGATCAATAGACATAGCGGAATGTGTCTTGACAACTACAGAAGACGTGACGAATTGAATCGATGGATGCATTGAAGGATAAATTCTTCGAGCTCGACGTAGCAACATGGGAAGTAGTAGCCTGCGAATACGATTGCACAGATAGTTGTAGGCTAGAGTAATTTGAGACCGAAAAATTTCCAGCATGCTGGTTGCCCTCAAGCCGTTTCGAGGAGAGCCCGGTGAGGGTGTAGCCAAGCAAGGCCAACTGTGTGATACACTGGCAAAACGTGCTGTGTGACGCGTGACGTCGAACGTGTAATGGCCTGTTCAAGCGAATGGCTCGTTAGAGCTTCGGGCGTTTGCTACCTTTGTAAGTTAGGCATTCCATCTTCCGCACTATCCAAAAGACAATCTTAGATCTATAAAACATCGACATATATACTCTAAAGCTAGGAATAATCTACACTTCATCGCATAGCAATCGTCGAAGCCCTTCCATCACTATGCTGTTTGAGCCATTTGTGCGTTGGTCAATAATTACACCCATGTTGACGCTCATCAGGTGCTTTAGATCGATTCCGAGGCGTGCATTCTGGCGGTTTCCCAGTTCCGCACTATGGGGCACCCTCGTCGTACGGAGCATTGGAGTCTAGCTGCAATCTCTACAGAACGAGTGCACGTCTTTGAGATCATCGGGAACTCCGACACGTTCACCTATGCAGAGAAAGCGATCAACTCAGAATCATTTCTGACCTCTGGCAGTCTACTAGGAGGTTGTGCGATTGGATCTATCCCAATTGACAAGCTTCGCTGGCTGGGAGAGAAGCTCAAGGAGGTGCATGTCGTTCGGCACAAACCAGAAGAATGGGATTGCCAGAATTGGGTGATGGATTCGATTTGGATGTTGAAGAGTCTAGGAGGGATAATTGACTCAGGCGTCAACGAACGGTATATTCGAAAGGAGCTCGAAGCGGAGAAGGAGCGGTGGGAAGTCGCGGACGATATTCTGTTCGAAAGGCTGATGAAGAGAAGGTGTAGCTCCTAAAGAACAACCACAGTGTACTCAGTTGATCTTAAATAGCGTTTGGTTTTGAAATCGCGGAAGATCCGAGAGGGTGGAAATAGACCAATCTAACTTCGGCAGGAAAGGTGAGACGATCGATGATGAACTTAGAGCGATGAGACTATCAGTGAGTACACCAGACCAATAACCCGAGGCGCTCACCAGTTTGAATTCAAGTCAACCTCCAAGCTATCGTTTCCAAGCTCACGTACCGCGAAAGACAAACAATCGCAAAAGTGCCAAGTCCAGTGGGAACGGAACTCATTTTAAGCCACCGTTTCGAATTGATCTTAACATCCGAACACCTTGCAAAAGTACTTGGTTTAGAAGATCGAAAGTTGTCACGTGCGATGCGACGGAGCGTCGAGGCTTTGGGGCCGTATATTAACGAATTGCAGGCACTCTATCTACGTTCATATAGTGCGTCAGTTGACTTTCTGTGTCAATCCAAAAACATACGATGATAGATCCGTGATCAAGGGATCCTGTATACAGGGCTGAGCACGGACGACGGTTTACGGATACTGAGTTACTGTAGAACAAACGATTGTCATGCTGCCGAGTATTGAACGCTGGATGTTGATGATGACATGTCTGAAGTTCAGAATTTCGTCAGTATCGAGTAGATGCTGTCTCGTAAACATTAGAATTGACCAACGAATACCCCCGTTTACCAGGTTTTATATTTTTGCACCGTTGGTTTACTCCAACAGTCTCTTTTCTGAGCCTCCTTAGCCTCCGTTACATACCCCCTCATCAAACCTACCACCTTTTTCATGTTTTGGCTATACTTCGCCGATGTAGGCACCACTTCCAAAACCCTCATCCCCCCTTCAGCTTTCGCGTCTGGTACGCGCATCTCAGTCCTCACATACTCCTCTAGCTTCTTCAGCTTCTCTTTTGCCCGCAGTACTTCGTCCTCCTGACCATCTCCCCCAATGAGATCCGCCTTGTTCGCCACTACCATTCTAGCTCTCCCACTCATCCCCTCCAGGTACTCTTCTAATTCAGTCTTCAGCACCTTCAACTCATCCCACGGAGCGTCGCCACTGAGGTCCACAACATACACCAATGCCAATGACCGCTCCATAGAGCGTAAGAACGAGTGGCCTAGCCCAACGTTTTGTGATGCCTCGGGAACCAACCCAGGATTGTCCGCGATCGTAAACCGGTTCGTCTCGTGCAAATCGAAACTATGTCCATAAGCCCTCGGATGCGGATTTTCGTCCTTCGACAAGGCCTCGGCGTCTGCATGTCTACGCCAGGCAGCCCTCTCCAATTCCTTTTTCTCCTCAATCCAAGTCTCGTCGTATACATCTTGCCCGCCATCTCCCTTCCCACCTTCGAAATTTCCATCATCTCCCACCCTCACAACACCAACTACGGGATTTAGCGTGGTGAACGCATAACCAGCTATTTCGCTCTTCGCTCTGCCACCCGTCAGCGCCCTCAGTAATGTGCTCTTTCCAGCATTGGGCATCCCGACCAGTCCTACATCCGCTACCAACTTCAACTCCAGTTCCAATGTCATCCTATCCCCGTCCTGTCCTTTGGACGCGAATTTGGGCGCCCGGTTGATCGAAGAGAGGAAGTGAGGATTTCCAAGCCCACCCGCACCTCCGGTGGCAATCAACCTCCCCCTAGGCTCATGTCTTCCAACACCCAACGGAGCATCCACGGCCTCTTTCACGTCCGCTTCCTCCTCCTCTAAGTCCAAGAAAATGGGCTCCTCCCTCTCCCTCCTCCGCTTCGCAAACTTTCGTTCTCTCTCCTGCGTATACAAAGCTATCTCCGCATCCTTGAACGCATCCCTCTGCACATTCTCATCTCCACTTTTCGGGAAATGCACCCATCGATTGTCCCTCATCCTCTCTTTCCTCTCATCCAGAGTCATCCCTTCCATAGATTCCTCCTCTGCCTCCCACTGGTCTTTCGATCGCCGTGGGTCCCCGCGTTGGAGTTCACGTACGACAGTACCAAGGGGTACTTTGATGATAAGGGGGGCGCCAGCTTTACCGTTCTGCCAGGTACCTTGGCCACTTGCACCCGGATTACCTCGGATTCTTTTCGGAATACCAGAGAGGGTGGTAAGATGGCCTGTGGGCAAAAAGTAGACGTCTCCGCCACGTCCACCATTCCCACCAGATGGGGGTCCAAAAGGTTTGAATTTTTCGCGATGGAATGCGGCACATCCGTCTCCGCCTTTTCCTGAGTGGGTGACGCGATGTGATGAGATTTTTGGATGACTGCAACGATTAGTGAGACATACCTGCTCGAACGGTGACTATGAGATGATCGAGGAAAGTTTGACCCTATAATTGTGAAAGCATGAAATGCTGGCCTCCACAAACGACGAAGACAGGCAGACTCACTCCTTGCCTCCGTTTCCACTCAGTTTTTCGCCGCCTTCGAAAAAGGTCCTGCATAGAGTCCGATTGTGGATTCTCGTCATTGCCATTGTGTGTGCTAGCGTCGCTTGGTCGGATTCTGGGAGCTTGGGAAATTATATTTTGTACATTCTGGACGGCAGAAGTGCTAGTGAGGGGTAAACGCGGTATTCCCCTGGGCATCCAATGTGAAGGCTAGTGATGGGTTGGATGGTGAAAGCCTGAAGTGTGTGTGGTGTGCGAACGTTCAAGACAAGTTAGAGATGTCATTATTTCGATCTCACACGGTCGACTGTCTTCTCCTGCCATCACCCACTTTGGTTTCTCGTCTTCAGAAGGGCACCTCATGGCAGCGATTAAGTATGATAAAGCCTAACAAGCAGCACTACCGACGGCCAGCAAGATGTTCCCCTGGAGGAGGTCCTTGCCTTCATATTCAAGTCCAGCAGACTGGAGTATATACTACTTATATATTCATCTAGGACTATTCTCGATGTACAGGTATATCTGAATATCTTTCTTTGGAGCTTTGTCTTGACTTCATAGGGCCACTTTAACAAGACAGCAAAGTCTTTTCGACGGAAAGTACTTCTCAAGACGCACAATACTAAACTTATGTCTGGTTCCAAATCGCCTTTGTCTGCCTCACCAGATAACGGTCAGGCCGTCTCATTCAACTTATCGGATCTCACTGTCGACGCAGATAAGTGCAGGTTGCTCGAAACTTTGCACTAATTGCTACTACTACTTGAACCTCTTCCCGGAAATACACTCTTCGATTCAAAACGATACCACTATACTTCATTCCCCCCCTTAGGAGTCACAATCCTCTGAATGCAAAAGACAAATCATCTCATGCTTACAAAACGAAATGAACATCGAATGTCCTGCCTCCAATCTTTGGCACTAGCCGATATCGACCCTCGTTTCGTACTCTCATGCTGTTCAGCGCTCAGCTGGCGTTCACCTACTGCCTTTGTCTTGGCAGGCATGAAGGATACCTTACAAATGAACTGAGCTTCGGAAGCGACCTGCTTTGATCCGTGGTACTGACGCTGCTCGCTTCGCAATCCGTTACCAATCGTTTCTTGAACGTGCTTACATCACTACACCGGCTACACGTAGTACTTCCACCATCTTGAACGTTATGTCTCGTTACTCAACACTGCTGATCATGACCATAACCAAAATCACCTCACAGAGGAGACGTTCGTAAGTGCGATTGCAAATTCTGACTTGATACTGACACATCTCCCGATCTTAGTGGCGCATGATCAATCTTATCAGTCCTAGTAGATAAAAGCTGCATACAGCAGATATATCTTTACATACAACATACAGCGTTCTTCAAAATGTCACCTAAAGTTTGGCTTAGTGAGTTTCATCTCATCAACTATCTCCTATTCTGTGGCTCACGAACATACACAAAAAGTTACTGGTGCATCGTCCGGCATGGGCCGAGCAATGACTGAATATGTCATTGGCCAAGGCGATATTGCAGTCGCTACTCTTCGGAAGCCCGAGGTTATCTCTGACTTGACAAGGAAGTATGGAAAGGATAAGCTGCTCGTTGTCAAAGTCGATGTCACCAAGGTCCAAGACATCACCGACGCATTTGCGATGGCGAAGCAAGTATTCGGAAGGATCGACGTCGTCTACAACAATGCTGGATTCGGTATTTCTTTCATTCTTATGCAAAACGTTTATATCAGTGTGCTAACCGAAACTCCATAGGTGCGCTGGGCGAAATTGAAGGATTAGACCTCGATGTGGCTCGGGCCGTTTTTGACGTCAATTTCTGGGGTGCGACCAGCGTTGCGAGAGAAGCAGTACGATTCTTCCGTGACGAAAACAAACCAGCGGGCGGCAATCTGATCAATGTCTCCTCTACGGTATCTGTGCGAGCTGTTCCCGATGGAGGATTCTATTCTGCAAGTAAATTCGGTGTGTGGCTATGATCGCGTTCCGGTCCTTAATTCTGACCTTTGGAGAAAGCCTTGAATGGTGTACTTGAAACGTTAGCGCAAGAAATCAGCCCATCGTGGAACATCAAGGTAGGAATCCTCGTACGAAGTAAACTCAGTTGCTGATTAAACGTTTTGTAGCTTGTAATCGTCATACTCGGCGGATTCTTGACTCGCGGCATCAAGGAAAACATGGTCCAGACTCCCATTCATCCAGCATATGACGATCCTTCTCTCGCGCCATATCAAATGCGACACTTCTTCACAAAGGAGTACGACGCCCCTGGAGACCCGAGCAAAGCTTCGAGACAGATTTACAAGCTTGCGAAACTGGAGGATCCACCCCTGTTTTTCCCCCTTGGTAAAGACGCGCCGCCTATTCTTGAAGCGAAAGCCAAATTATACGTCGAGGCGGCGGAGCAATGGAAGTCGTGGTCTGATGATGTTAATCGTGATTGATATGAAGAAGTCTGTAAAGAGTTACGAACAGATTACTTTCTTACGACTATATGTATCTGAAATCAGTGAATCTCTTCTACCAACCTATAAAAGCAATCACCCACAATGGACGAGGTGATGCAGTCGGAGGTCTGGGACCCACATGCACCCACAACTGATCGATGTTTTGCTTGCACGTAACTGCCAAACAACTGCACAGCTTGATTGAATTGTTACTGTTTAGCTATATTAGCTAGACATAGATTTCGATCTGGAGTTTCGAGTAAAGGAACTACGTGAAAATCATGCATTGGGTATAGATCCATATAACACTCTACGAATTCCTGTTATTGAGTAAGATCTTGAGCTTTCGTCCAAGACTTTACGATTCCAAATGACCGTCGATTGAACGAGACGGCACTAATTGTCCTGTAGAATAGCTTTGAGAAGGGGTGCAGTGACCTTCCGCGTCGCATCGACATTCCCCTGCTTGTAAACGCGTGCATGCATAGAAGGAGGAAGTTTACCGATCTTATCGATGTCAAACTTGTTCTTCCTCTTCAATTTCAGTTCTTCGCTGCCTTCGAGACCCTTCCATAGCCTAGTGGACAACTCTTCGACGTCGAAAGGTGTCGACGTAGTGTCAGACGCAGACGCATCTCGAGGGGAGACATCTGCGCCGTCTCGAACGATCCATACCATCTCTCTCTTGTGCTTTCCTTTCCCGCTCTTTCCAAGACTCTTTTCATCGCGGTACGACGTTAGGACACCAAGGATGGAAAGCCCTCGATGTTCCATCCACCTTTGACTCTCGCGTTCCAACCTGCCTTTCGTGATCCAGGCATCAAGGCGAACAGGGACTGTGGACAAGCCAGCTTTGATCGAAACATTCGAAGTAGTCCAGGGAAGTTCGTGGATGTATTCCTTGTAATCCCGACGCAGAAGGTCCCACGCTGTGAGATGAGATAGATCCGTTTTCCGTTTCCCCAACTCCTCGGTCAGGTCTTTGATCGGTTTTACTTCGTGTAAAGCACCTTCCTTCGACTTGGGATCTTCGGATAACTGAGAAAGCAATACGGTGGATATAGAAGACGCGAACGTGGAGCGAGGGATGAGAATTGCCACGGCCGAAAGATCGACTTCCAATGCTTTACCTCCGGGTTTGAGACCTCCAGTGTCAATGAGAATGGCACAGAGGAGCAAGGTAGCGAGTTCGGGTGGAATTTCGGCTGGACATATATGGGCAACATGAGATGCACAGCTGCCTGCTGGGGCAATCGTTCGAGGGTCAGCCGAATCCTTGTATAGGTTCTCATCTTCATGATGGTCCACGACGCTCACTACTCGAGCTGTTGGATTTTCGGATGTGAAATATGGGCCAAGACGATTATGGTCTACCAGAGAGAATTTGTTTGAAGGAAAGGGTTTTGAGTCGGCAAGATCGGTCATATACAAGAGCTCGCTTTTAGGATCGTGTAGCCCCGCAAGCTGGAGAGCGTAGATATTCTCGGCGCGTAAATCAAGATCGTCCCGTTCGATTTGCATGAGGGGGATGGCTTTCTGCTTGTGAACCTCCGACTGTATCCACGAATAAGCAATGGAACTCGCGAATGAATCAAGGTCTTGGGATCGGATAAGCATAGATGATCGCATTGTCCAAATCGCTAATCGTACCTCCAGCTTCATTTCCCATCGTTACCGTCCATTCGCTAGATCGATGATCATCGACATCTTTCAAGTACTTCTCCTTGGACGCGGATAAGAACTTGGCCAAAGTGGAGGGATCTGACATCGAGCTCGACTTTGGTTTAGGAGCAGATTTGAGAGCAGCAGATAGACGTCGAAGATGGCTAGACATATCACGCTATCAAATCGTTACTTTGGGGAGGAAATTCATGTGAAATTCTGATATCCTAGCGGAAAGCATGTTAAAAGCTGTTAAAAATTGAAGGAACAAAATTGATTCGAACTCCGAATTATATCTCGGAGTTTGTTACTTATAGCGATCTCGAGCTCGTGACTCGTCTTGATGAATGCGCCACACAATGCGAAATACCCTCAGCCTGTTCATACGCGTCCGGGACGCGAAACGCTACTTATTGACGGGCACTAGATAGACCTGAAACTGGGAGCTAGATACACGACACAATGCTGACTAGAATGACTCGGAGCAAGACCTGTTTTTCCATGTCGTTCACACTCGCCTAATCAATGAAGATCCTCAGGTGTAGTTCGGGGGCTTCGCGGACCTGTGATTACGTTTGTGGCAAGATAAGTGGTAGTTTACTTGGAGGATGGATTACAACACGTACCGAAAAGACCAAAAGAGTCTGCAGGGGGGTCTGCTAATTCTTTATACTACAACCCTGACGGTGAGAATCAAAGACAGAAACACATACCAACAAAAGATTGAGATCTTTGAGCTACCCGCGGTATCGGGGCTTGTATAGGAGTATCTGTGGAGCTTTCAGGTGGCCTGGAGATCTAGGTGAAGAGCTAGTATCACTGTGACAAACCTGAGCCTGAAATAAAAGGAGGGCTCTCAACCACATTAGGATCGAGGGTAGTCGGTTCAGGACTTGGTGGGCTGGGGATATATCCTAGAGCTGTGCACAGGTAGATTTGCGTTGGTCAAGATAACTAGAAGGACTTACATCACTCACGTTGCCAATCCGCCCATGAAGAAGAAGAAGAACTTCGAGTATCAGATAGATTTGCAAAGGGTGGAGGTAAATTCGACACGACGTGGACCTTCGGTGATTCCCGGGGACTGCGAGGACCTGTCCATGCTGTGTTAGAACAAAAATATGGTAACGTCCAGTGCACGTACCAAAAAGACCAGGAGATCTTCGAGGCAGTGTGACCCAAGGAGAAGGGGGCGTCGGCACCATACGAGCGTCAGCTATACACATTTTGGTCAAAAGAATCGTGGAAAGACTGAGTTTTCATGTACCTTTCCACGACCTCCAAGAAGGAAGTTCTTGTCTCAACTCCTCCAAGGCTGAAATGACCTTGAACATAGAATGCCTTAGTATATGATGTTTGGCTTACACGGAAGTTGAGAATTGGAAACCCAATGTGGGGCAGAGTTCGAGGACGTCGGGATGACGAGGAACGGATCGCCTGGAGAGCATTTCTAGTCAAGACTTCAGGCAATTTAGGGTACGCTCACGTCTCCATCTGGTCCAATCTGCGTCCTTCCAGTAGTCATTCCAATTCTCGGATTCTTCCTTCGGGGGGCGCCAGGGTGTTATAGCAAGATTGTCGGAAGACGGTACTCCAACAGGCTTGAAAAAAAACCCAGGTTCAAATTTCATTCTCGGATATTGGACAGGATGATAGCTAACCTTTTCGATACTATCTTGATCTTGTACAGGTGCTAGAACATTCTCTGCCAACGTTTGTCTCAGACGCGAGACAAAAGTTTGATCAAAGCCAGACGAAGGCCTCTGTATGTTCTTCAAGTCAGATCTCGAACGAAGACGCTCGACGATCTCGTTAGCTGAAGGTCGATCTTCGGGATGTGCAGCCCAACAGTATCGGATCAAGTCCCACATGTGATCGTCGAGCTGTGTCTCCGGGTCGTTTGGACGAGGAGGTCGCTCTCCTTGATATACCATCACAGCGAGGCGCCCATGAGGGACATCAGGAAACGGAATATCACCAGAGAATATCTAACCGTCGATATGAGGTCAAAAAGTCAAAGATCCAGAACTAAACCGGACCCTCACTTCATAGCAGACACATGCGAATGCATATATATCCGTTTCCGTCGTATTATGCCCTTGACTTTCAGTCTCGTCAGCTTCATACATCAAGAGCTCAGGTGCTTGCCAACGGATCGTCCCTCCAGTCGGTGCACTAGTGAGAGATGTCCATCGTAAAGCTTCCGAATCAGCTTCCGATGCTAGGCCAAAGTCGCAGAGACATGCTCTTTGGCTCGTCGTAACGAGAATGTTGACCTACATCGAGCGTTCAGAAGAACATGCCACGTCTAACGAAGTGTTATTCGGCTCACTCCTTTCAAATCTCCATGTATAATGCGCGGAGTTAAAGAGTGCAGATACGCGAGACCTTCCGCAATATCCAGCACCTATGTAGAGGTGACTATAAGTATTTCTAAAATCAAATGAACAATATTTGATGCTACTCACCAAGGGCATCTTGTTCTGCGTAGGCCGACGTCGCAGAAACTGTATGATATTCCCATTCTGCATCCAAGGAGAGATAAAACACACTCTAGAACGGTCATTGTTCAAGTGGTATATTCCATAAAAAGGCAAGATGTTTTCGTGCGACAACTGACGCCATATAGCCACTTCCCGTGCAAAGTCCTGTGTGTTTGATATGATCATGATTAGTCCATGCATGTAAAGAGAGAGAGAGAGAGGAAGAGGGAAGTCATCGACCTTGAGTAATTTCTGAATATCGGAAGTCTCATACTTCTTCAACACTTTGACTGCCACTTCTTGTCCTTGTACACGTCCTCTCCAAACCTCTCCAAATTGCCCTGAGGCTACAGGATCAGAACCTATTGTCTGTATAGAGTTGTTCAGCACCAAGCATTCCGAATAAAGACCCGAAGCCTTGGACAGCCTGATGAGAGCGACCGTAAAGGGATGCTTTAGTTCGGAGGTGAGAGGTGGGTAATCTATCAGCTTTGGAAAGTCCAACTTGTCAGTCCTAACTGTCCACTCTGATATACGAAGACGCATGTATACACGTACCTGTTGAAGTAAATCGAGGAGACACTGCGCCGTCTTGTTACGGGTGTCGAGTAATTTCTTGTACTGTTCTGTGTGGTTTAGGATGGACGATAATTGAGCGCAGAGACCGTTGATATCTAACGCTACCAGACTTTCCAAGGTATCATCTATCCTCGAGAAGAAGGTCGAAGGAAATAGCTGATAGAAAGGACGTTCAACGATCCAAGGATAGAGTGATGATAGCTTGACAATCTGACGTACCGTTCTGAGTTGACGGAAATAATCTAAGAGGTGTCCACTGATCGAACGATGGTTCGTAAGGCTCGTCAACATGTCCCAGCTCTGCCATTCGGATACTAAGTTTCTGAATGCATCTAGCGTCCTAGAATAAGAACAGATCGGTAAATCAAGTGGACACTGCATGCAAGCGCACTTGCCTCGTATCCAAGTCAATTCCGCAAAACGACAGATGTATATACGTATATGCAACAAAATTCTGTACGAACAAGTAATCAGATGATGAGAAAACAAGTGAGCGAACTCGTAAGACTCGGACAAACCTGATAGATATGCATCTTCCCAACAAATTCGGAACATTCGTCGCGCTCTTCCTGCGTGAAAAAGGGGAAGTTCTGTATAATATCCACGATGTAGTCATGACTGGCTTGCAACCAGTCGATAGGATTATGAGACACAGCGTGCTCGGTTTTGAACAGACATAGAGCATCTGAAAAGATTTCGCATGCCTGTAATGCACCAGTGAGATTCGAAGGACGGATGGGACCTTCTTCCACTGGCAAGTCCATCCCGAGCAGTCAGTGCCTGATAGTGTCTTGTTTGTTTTGGTGACTAGACGATCCGAATTGAGGTTAGTGGTCTTGACTGCATCTCCGAAGATCATAGTGCGGACGGTTGTATCCGACAGGTCACGGTGAGCGCTAAGTCTGCGAACTTGTTAGCATTGCCAACAGCTTGCCAACAGCACGAGACGAGCGCCTATAGGATCCGGTGCTTTGATGTGCACCACCACACCGCTACGAAAAACCCCAATGGCTTTTGAATATAAATTCTACTAGTGTTACAGAAAGCATACAGCAGCGCGTGTAACGAATCGATTTGACTTTACGGGTCAAATCGAGTATTATTCGCGCTGGATGAGTGCCAAAAAGCCCAAACATCCCAAGAGTGCGTATTTGAGTTGAGGAAAGTCGTTCTGAGGTGATTTTGTGTCGTTAGTTATTATATGAAGAGGGAGCGGAAATCGAGGACTAACCATTGCAATCGTGACGTAGCCAACGTATGGCAGGAACCTGTCGAAAGAGAGAGTTTAGAGGGTGAGTTTCCCAAGAATGGGGCAAGGCTATAAAGTAGAGACGCGACGCAGGTTAGAGAATGGACTTACCCTCGAACTTTGCCCACAATATGTTTCCTCTCCAACCAATCCAATCCTTGATACAGCTCAATGTCATCGACGGCGTTATTATCTCCCTTGGTCAGCAGGAGTTGATTCCCTGCTGCTGTTGAGGCATTAGCATTGTTGGCTCTGTGATCGAGCATTCGTCAGTCATTGTTTACTACTGTCCGAAAGCTAATCAGATAGCTAGAGTGCACGCACTTGGATTTCTTCTTCTTAAGCTCCGCCAATGAAACATCATGCGTTTCAAGCACTCTGTGCACGATGGGTATATCTGCGCCTGGAATTTTGTACACTGTGATGTCGCCCGTATGGTATCGTTCGTGTGCAGGGTTGGTTAGGAACAGAAGGTCTCCACGGTAGAAAGCCGGCTCCATAGATCCACTGTGGTGTCGAAATTTAGCAACAGACCCAGAATCAAGAAAAATCAGGTACCTTAGGACAACAACGATAGGCGACTCGGAGTTCGTTACTAGTCCCAGCCCTTTCCAGATCATAAGACCGGAGGCGATTACTGATGCAAAGTTTAGGACCTGGAGAAGGACCTGTAGATGAATAGAAAATTGCTCGCGAGTCAGTACAAGAAGAAACATCTTTGTGATAACCCACATGACGGAATCCAAGCCTTCTGAATGATTTCAATTCTTCAGTAAACATAATAGCTGAAATGCAGAGCGGTTGAGTGCGATGTTCTGAGCGTGTCCCAGAGCCACGAGCCAAAAAATTGGCAAATCGAAGGAAACAAAGCACGAAGATGGGATAGAACTAGATGATAGTTCGGTTGGATGCGGATTGCAGTGGGAGAAGACAAGAATAGGCGCTGAAGAGATTGTTGGGGATTGGGGCAGAAACGTAGTGACACGACGGCAGCACATTTCTGCATTGGGCGAACGCGACGTGGGAATATCAGCGAGTTACCTAGCTTTGCAAGTAACCTCGGGGAGAACTTTGAGATAACAATCACGAGAATAAACATATCATTGGGGGCATAAGGCCGGCATAAAGTATATATCATAGACGCGGGTCTTAGTCTATTGTGTGAGGTTGTCGAGAGGACTCGGCCACGTCGTGTCGATGCTCGGAAATAAGTTAGAAGGAGAACATAACAAGTACACATTTCAACGTGTCCAAAGTACCAGACACTCGATACGGTGCGAGGTCCCTGAGGCGAGTGGCATTATTCCAAGGACTGCACGCAGAGATATTCCATTGAAAACAACGCAGGTACGCAAAAAATACCTAGTGAAAATAGCACGATTCGAAGTTAGTGAACTTGAACGGGACGGCGAGCTCAGTCATAGCAAAGTCCACCATCAGATGATAGGGCCGTCGTTTACAAGTATAGTTGAACTCCTAATTATTCCTAAAATTATTGATGGTTTTCCTATACCTGAAACATGGTCAGTAACGAATACACTGCATGTTGGAGTAGAAGAAACACGAACGGACGTATACAAAGTAACTTCGTCCTCTCCCCCATTTACTGCGGCGCGTATATGAATCCCAATTGATCTATCTCATCACCATCCTGTCCAAAGAACCCAACAATCTGCCATCCAGTAGGCGCCGTGAAAGTCGAACAATCGCTTGTCGTCTTGCCCGTAGTAAGAGTATTACCACTGCTTGTGGTCGCCAGAATATAGAAGTTCCGCGTCTCGTCATTGTATTTACCTTCGCAGAGTTTCGCGCTAGTCCAATACTCTGACGTTCCAAGTGTAAGAGACGTGGCTGTTCCGCCTGTCCCTCCATGGGTATAGGAGGTTCCAGATGTAAGGGTCAAGGCAACGGAATCGAGACGACTACCGCCACGGAATGTGAGTTTGAGAGGCTTGTTGGTTGCAGTCGAGGTACTGGGGATGTTTGGAAGGTCGTTGAACCATGTTCTTGAGACAAGTTGAAGTCCGTCAACTGTGATTGATTGACGAGATGATCGGAATGAAGGACATACCCATGAGGACCACCAAAGAGATCGCTCTGTTGAAGTGTACTAGATAACGTCCATGCGAAGTCGACGTTGATAGGGTTATGATCAGATAGAACATCGCCATCCGATTGCCTAGAAGAAATATGATAAGCTACGGAATGTTATGTTCGAGGTCTTGACTCACAAGAATAAATCGGAGACGTAGTCGAAGTACGTGGCTTGGAGAGTCAAGGATCTACTTCCACGATAACTGTAAAATGGAATTAGTTCTGCGGTCGGTACATATCGAGAAGAACTTACAAGACTTTGTCCACAGTCTCGCACGTATTAACGAGCGACGGATTATCGCACAAGACAACCGTAGAGTCGACGGCAGGTGGTGTACCGTCTTCGATCAACTCCACCCAAGCATCGATCATATTGTTCTGCGTACCGAACAATCTAATGTTATCGGCTGAACGACTGTATCGACTGTTAGTGTCTCCAAAGATCATAACCGCGTTCCCGATGGAATTCGTGTCGATGTAGTCAGCGACTTGGGCGATGTTCGCTGTCCTCGCCGTTTCGTCCCCATCTTCGACTCTGTAAGACAGTAATTGCGTCAGCAACGCATCCCAAATTCAAGATGAACAGACGGAACATACCCTGCATCAGTGTGAAGGTTGTAGAAGTCGATATACACGCCCTCATCCAGTCTCAAGCGCATGAAAGTGAACCCCTTAGGGGTTAGGCAGTCATTCTCACTCGCGTCAGAGCATGTATCCCACTTGACACGCGCGAAGTCGACCCAATCATAATTCGCAAGGGTGTTCAAACCACTTCCGAGAGGAACTCCACCTGATGTAGCAGTGCGGTATGGATGGTCATCATTCGCGTAGATGTACGCGTGATAATTGAAGTCCTACAGAGGCAATTACAAGTTAAGAACAGTATGTTTATAACACGTTATGACGTACCTCCTGGACATGAATAACGTCGTAGTCGTATTGCGCAAAATATGAACCGATGGTTTCGGCATTGGTGGTTTTGTCTCCAGGGACATCGTTGGAATTCAAGATCGCGGGTAGGCCTGCAACGTTGAAGGATAGGATACTGTAAGTGCCAGAGGTCGCAGAAGCTGCTAGGATGGACCGGATAGCGACGCTCAGAGTGAGGCCGAAGAGGAGAAGTGGGGCCATCTGGAACTATGTTGCAGGTGGTGGGTTCTTTGGGACAGATGAGTGGGCATACTTATATGTTTTTTGGAAGTCGGGCGATGGAGAGAATTGAAGAAAGAACGTGTTTGAGCCGGGGGGTCAATAGTTCGTCCCACGTGGAACAGTCCCGCGATCTTTCGCACTGGTTCTGCCAAGTCCCGCCAATTCTGAAGCAATCGTCAAGAACATACGAGCTCGCATCCATCTCCAGTCTCTGAAGGTACAATCGATCAGCCAAAGTGTCGTTCGTCAAAAAAATCACGACTGTGAAAGACGCCGACTTCGACGCGACCAGGAGGTTCAACTTGAAGTTGTCGTCCTTTGGGATCATTGGATACCGAATTCTCACATGTTTCGTGATATGCTTCGCTGCAATAAGTGATGCATGTGGGATGGCAAGAAGGAGAAGCACGTTGATCACACCCCTGGGCTCCTCTACTTACTTGTCACGATGTCAAGACTAGGCGCCTGTAGATGTGTTCAGCGCTACCGATGATGTTCGGTGTTCTACGACTCCCACCATGGAATTCCACTCTCCTCGCAGATCCAGGTCTGTTCCCGCCCTTGAGCACATAACTCTATCTGCCGAACGACTCGATGCCGTGTCACATACTCCTATTAGGTCGCGTTCTCCGTGTCGTTGCCAGTGTACTTGCCATTCTGCCACGGTCAACCCACTCGATTTCACGTCGAAGAACCAGCGAGGGCCTCATCTCGTAACTACAGCCGAATTCCATCAGATGTTTCTCGACAATGAGTCGAGGAGAGACCAAGAAGCTATCGAGCATAGGGACATGATCTGGCAGGATTTAGAGCAGCGTCTTGCCCTCTTACCGCTCACTGACTCGCATTCCAAAGATGCGGACGATATTCTTCGACAGAAAAAAGAACTAGCCAGGGAACGAGAGGCTCTCGAGGCAGAGCGTCAGTATCTGCGTGCCAGTGTCGAAGATGCACAACGAGCTAGAGACACCTTAACAATGCTCACAGAGATACGGGAGCTACTTGTTGCTTTATTCGATTGTATCTACCATCTCAACATTTCCTGCGTATTGCACTACTGGTACTTACCTGTCCTCTTAAAGCTGGGCTCAGTGACACGACCAGTCACCACAATGAGATCATCGATGCCATTCGGGCGACTGCACAAGAAACCGCATCTGAACACAAGCTGTCCAACGTGAATATTCAGACCGTAAGCTCGAGTTTGACCTCACTGTTGCTAATTGCTCACAACAAGATACCCACTCCACAGTATTTGGACGAATTTTCCAGGGCCTTGGCGACTGAGGTCCGCGTTTTTATTTCTGACTTGGGAAAGCTACGCGAGGAAAGACGGGACTTGCAGCAGTAGGCAGCAGATTTCACCTCCAGCCCGAAAATATCACCAATGATCGCCATGCATCTCTAGCGAACTTGGATACCTGATGAGCATGAAAACCAAATATGGTCCTGGTGGTGAATTCGACCCCGACTGGTCAGTTGATCATATTTCTTATCCTGATGCACTGACGCCAATGATAATCTTTCCTAGGGCACCTTCGAAAAGAAACTCTGGGCGCGGCCCTCCTCCCCCTCCCCCTCCCCCTCCTCCGGAACCCCCAAAGGTTGCTAAACCTGCTTGGCGGACAGTCCACCCACGACCTTCCCGGAGAACTCGGAAGGAGAACCGATTTCCTGTGCCCCGACCACCAGCATCCCTCTTTCATCCTTCCAGCAAATGGGGTGATACGGCGTGGGATGGTACGGCGTGGGATGATCCGGCATGGGATGATTCGGCAGTGGATGGTCTGGGATGGGGCCTGCGTGAAAAAGAACATATAGCGCCTTTCCCTCCGTCCGAACAATCGCATAGAGAGGTTATGCCCTGGGCTCCCGACGTCAAAACCAGAGAATCTGATGCGAATGTTTTGACGGCGCCCACAGCTATGGCTTTGCTTCCTTCGACGCGTGAGCTCGTCAATTTTGCTGTTGTACATCTGTACTGTCTCAACGCCTGCATCGCAGCTCCTCCCTCGCTATCTAGTGATGCTGGTCTGGATGCCACTCCTGCAGCTGGCGTCGACTCGCCTGACCCTGTAGAATCATCAACAACCGGGAGTCTTATGCTCCAATCTCCCCAGGCCACGCAACCCGTTCTCGGCATACATGATTCCTCTTTTGTTCATTGGGACTCTACAGACAATTCTGTGTCAAACTCTCCGAGTCGGAACGATACCACGCCAACCCATTCTCCCGAACAACTTCCGTATACTCCAGACGACAGAGTCTCAGGTGCTAGCTCAACAACACCCACGCCTCCTGCTTGGTTCCGTTTACCACGTGAGTTCGTCTATTGTTCCGCCACGTAGGTACCAATAAGTATATCGACGTCTATCTTTTGTTCTGCAGCTTCTCCCTCGATACCCGAGGATCAGAGTACAAACGCCAGTGTCGGGGCTGTAGATGGCCACAACGACACAAATTCTCCGGCGGCGTCTGGGTCTTCCCCGAGAACGTCTAGCAGACCCGCCTCACGCTTTCTCGGGTTCAATTAGGAGTGGATAGGCTCATAAAGAGTTGCCAGATATTGATAAGTAATTGTAGAAATTCATGAATCCTTTCAGAAGCGCTGAGCCTCGATATCTAGCCAAGACAAGAATTACCATATGGGAAGTTGCCCTGTATCTCCGAGCTGAGTCGCAAGTATTTTGTTACCACTGGCAACAAAATGTGGTTCGAAGATACAATACTGAAGGATGGATTATCTCCACGGTCTACGCCAGGAGAAATCCTCGGAATATCATGCAGAAGGTGATGGAAGGTCGCCACCGAGTGCCACGTTGGTGTGCGCGACGTCGACTACGCATTCGAAAATAGCTACGTTGTTCACGTGGCGTGGCACCATCAATTCCGCAACTCAACCACAACTGAAAACATTCTGGTTGATTCAGACTTCGACTCGAACATCTCAAGATAATACTTATGGCGAGTGGCAATTTTCCAGGAATGGTTGAAACTCAAGTGATTCCAGATCTCCGAAAGGCCACCGAGATCACTCGAAGTCGATCAACTTGACTGCGCCAGCCCGTGACTGGCGTCAACCCCCCTGCTCTTCCTCTCTCGACTCTTTTCGACTCTTTCCAGTGTATACCAGATGTATCAACTTCATCGGAACCTTGAGTGTTTTTCCTACTATCTGGAGAGAAGTACCATCGGTGGCACGGTCGACTCAGAGGCGCACACTAGAAGGTATCGCCACGCGATTGTTTGTGGCAAGTGCATAACCAAGTCAATGATTACTTTTGGTTTTAAAGCACGATGCCTCGCCGCTGTTACTGTATTCGCAGGCTTCTCAACCCTTGTTCTTCACGTCTCGCTACCCTCGACATATTATACTTCCTCGTCAATGTCAGATCCTGTGATCCACACTTTCGAGTTCAGCGCCGTAATCCAACTTCATCATGGCATCTCACAGGATCATCGTGATGTGACAACGCTCAGTCAACGTGCTCGATCAATGCTAGTCCGCGAATCTCCAGGAATCATTGAAGACGTAGCATACAGGCATCACTCGGATTGCAACAGCTGTAGTGCACGGAACATCGCCACAAATGACAGTATGTGTGTCGGCGGAGGCTATTGTGAGTGACTTAATTTTCCTAGAAGTTGTCGGCATGTCCTGATATCAGAAGTTCAGGTGGTGTGGACGTCATTACACCTTTCGGCTCCCCGGATGAAGTGGTACTTCACGCCACCTCTGTCTTGGATCTCCTCGAACAATTACATCCAATTTTCGGGAACTTGCACATTCTCCTTTCGGAGAATGGGGATCTTCAACCTGCAAAGAAGATAGTCAAGTGTGCTGTTTATTTTTGTGGCATTCTCAGAGCGCTCATCCTTCCTTCATGGCGAGACATTATTTGGTGTGATAGATGTGATATGGCTCCCTCATATTCCGAAGCTTTTCGTATCATTGATGGCATCAGCACCATGGACGATCTCATGAATTTTGTCGCCTTGTATGGAGTCTGCTTACGGAGATCCGACAATCGAAACGGACAACAAGCCACGGTTCTCAATTTACATCCACCCAGCCTAGGTTTATCTCAATCTGAGAGCGTCAGATTCTGGACAAAGTTCACTGTCACTTTCATCAAAGCCGCCATCAATCTGCAGGGTCCGAATTCCACTGCGATGAGTGGGGGACCGTACCCTGAGCCAACCCTTGCGGAATTTTGTACGTTCATATATCCTGGCTGGGTTGGAGATACAACTTTGCTAGACACTTTCATCACGTCCTTACGCACATAATGGATGCTTGCTCGGGAGCAGTTGATTTTTGGTTCAGTAGATTTATTTGTCTTGTATTCAATAGCCCCAGAACTCCAGCTCGCTACCCCTTTCTTCGCACAGGCAAAATTTATCGTCATGGTCCATTCACCTCTCAATGACGATGCTTAATATAGGCGCCGTCCTGAGTGTACAAGGAATCACAGTCCTTCGAGCATCGCGACGGATGGTAGCGGTCCGACTCGGAGTTCCAGTTTACAGGGTGGTAGATCAAGGAGACGAAAGATACTATCTGTATCTAACTGAATGCCAGATCTTTTGCAAAGGTCCTCGATGCCATGCCAAGCGGCGGCAGGATAGTCTCGAGCCCGGCCCTGTAGACTTGGAGTAACTCCTGTATCAATCCCCATTTTGAATGACTCCCCCTCAGAGAATCGGTCTTGGCCTGCGGGATCCCGGGAGCAGAAGAATATAGGAACACGAACAACCCCCCGCTCGTCAATTCTTAGGTTTTCAACGAACAAGTAAACAACTTCGGGTGCGTCAGAGGTCAGAGCGATGTGGACACCGATTTTACCATGTAAGTGCGTGGCTATGAAACGCAAATGATGTTACGATACAAGAAGTAAAGAAGGGATTGAGTACAGACCTACGCACAAGTCCAACACGGGCTGGTTTATCAGGGCTAGACGCACGCTCGGTGCATGGATGAGTAGTGGCATCATAAAGGCCAATGGGTCGACACCAATTGTATCGGTTTCCGCCAGAACACGTTTGGTAAGCCGAGTAAGAGAGAAGCTAAGTGGATATCGGGCTACCGTCGCATCAAGCGTGTATATATGAAGCTTGTAGAGCTTACCGAGACCACTCTTCCGATGGATAGCACACCGGTACGCCATCGGTTTTTGACTTCCATTTTGAAAACGTGGCTTGATAAGGAGGTGGCGGGATGACCAGTACCCTCAGTGTTAAGTATTGTCTCGACGGGCAATGATTAATGTTGTCCAGACCACCAATGGTAATCTGAGTCCTGACACCATGCCAGGTAGCACGTTGGATGATGGGCTTGCTGATAGAAGCCACCATCTGGAAGAACCCAAGCATCTTAGATTTAAGAGACGTTAATGACCATTGGGTTGAGCCCAAAGGTAGTAGAACGCTCCTGGAGACCAACGATTGAAGATAGTCATAGCTAGAGTCATACCATTGTTCTGTCCTAGGACTGTATATTAGGGACTGTCCTGGGTGAGACTAGATACAAATCAGTCTCTTGGAATGCACTCAGACGAGAACACCAACGTACAATCGATAAACATATTTTCCCAGAACCAGGGTTCACAAGGGTCCTCAGACAGTGGTCCATCAGACAGTGGTCCATCAAGACCTTAGACGCAACAGCCCAGTGACAGCGACAGCCGTAAGAGAATAGCTCTGGTGAGAGATCTGGTAGGAGGAGAGATTCGACATTGTTGTGGCAATGCGGCAACCATTGTTTTAGGTGAGACCATCCAATCTGAAACAACCGTCATATAACACTATATCAACATTGTATGCTTCAAAGCGCACTAAATAATCCCGCTTCTGTTCAAAGGGTAAGCAGGGCTCACAAGTATGATACATAGAACATTTACCATGCGATATTGGAATTGTATACTTTCAAACGGATCCAGAGTAGTGAGGTGTTGGTCAATAGTTATATAGTCTATGACCCCGGTGAGTGATCTGCATAAATGGATACAAAATGATCTCACCGCCATGGAACACTAACGCAAGACAAGCAGAGGACTTGCAGATGCCGAAGACTTGCATGACGTTCGGATGTCTATCCATACTTAGCAAATTTGCTGTCATTTGACAACTGACACTCACCGAAGAGATGATAGCACACGCAGATCGGACAGGAAGTGCTGGAGTGCCCACAGTGAACGACAGAAGAAACAGGAGATAGAAAAGGCATACTTCGGAAGCATGTTCGCCCTGATAGATCCTCACAGTGGATGTAGTTCCTCGCACGGTAGCAACGTAATCCAATGTAGTTTTGGAGTCCACGTCCTGAGGACCAGGCGGTCGTTCTCGTTCATCCTCTAGATTAAGATCGCCGAGAATCAGGGAATGATACTGCGTGACACCATAGTCAGATCAAGAAGGTGGTATGATGCCGATTGAATACATTCTTACATCTTGTGACAGCCTTTCCAGTTCACCACAAAATCCAGAAGACGGTCCCGATTTTGACAAGACCATTGTCTCTTGAACGTACATGCGCATGTTCACGACCGTACTCAACTGTCCTTTAGAGTTAATCCTAGTCGTCGATGAGAATATCGAAGAAGACATACCATGAAGTTTGCTCTGTGATGTTCGACACGTTTCTGATTCCGGGCAATGGCGTCGCGCATTTCGTTGGATTTCAGGTATTGCTTGATCCAATTATCGTTCTTCCGGGAGGCTTCGTCGACTTCCTTGAGCAAACCAACGAGATAACTAAATAGAAAAGGGTTTTAATCAGCTTGATAACGGTTAAATCAATCCCTTGGAACGCACTCGATAAAGCGCGTGCATGGCTCGCGAAAGTCTAGAAGTCTACTCGAGTCGGGGGAACTCTCCTCATGTGTCTTCTTCACCGTATTGACAATTTCATCGCGTACAGCCCTGATGATATCGACGATGCTTTCGGCAAGTTCCCTGAAATCGTCCTTGTTTTTCTTCACCCTCTACAAAGATCCTGATGAATAAATTTCAAGGGATAATATCTGCAACAGACGTACTTGTATTCCCTCCAACAGTTTCACTACGATCCCCGCTGCTTCGCCGATATAAGGGAACGGCATAAGATCACCAGCACTCTCGACCGCCTTCGCTGTCCCTATCAGAGGAACCAGCCAGTCTGTCTTGGGATTCAATGAACTCCGCCCTGCAATACGGTTGACGGAAACTCTGCCAAAAAATCGAGACATGGGTTCTATGAATGAGCTGTGAGATGATATCGATGATAAGTGACCGTGAGGACTTGGTCTCGCGATTGGATTATCTTGAGGAACCTAATGACCATTCGTGTATCAATAGTCGACATGAGGCATGTTGTTTTGCTGACGAGATGGCTTCTCGGCCATTCTATCCACAGCCTGCAGCCTGAGATTCGAAGCTACGGTAGTCGAGTATTCTGTAGCCTCTTTGATGTGGGCTGACAGTAGTATGAGTAGACGTTTTGACAATTCTCAGGCTGTGAGAACGTGGAATAGACAATATCTGGGACGACAGGAAGGCACTGGTGTTGCAAGTCAAAGTTGCAGATTGACGCGAGTAAAGCAAGATGAGAACGAAATTGTACTACATGGTGACCGCCGCCTCGAGCGTCTAGAAGAGATGGAAACAATCATAGTCTCGCCAAGGATCATGTGAACATCTTTGAGTAGAACCTCGGATCGTGCATGAGTTCAATTGTATCGTTCACAATTTTCATATCTACAACGGAGGTCAGCATGAGATCTGACAGAGCAGCAATCCAACGCACCAAGATCAGACCCCAAGTTCAAACAAGCCATCATTTTTATCGTAGAAGCGTCTACGGCTTGACCGATGACCTCGACGTATGTATCGGCCAGTTTCGAGTCCTTCTCGTCAGAATGAACACATAGTGTGACCCGATCAGTCTTGGAATCAACACAAGGACAAGGAATACGAGACGCACCCCAACCCACGTCAATCTCACTTGTCCCCCATCACTAGCCTCTACAACGGCCGCGTTGTCGTTTTCAAACTACGAGAAGAGTACGTGAATTAGAGGTGGGGAATCATCTGAAAGGAATGTACCTTGAGAAACTTGCATGGTAGGCGGACGGTCTTTCCAACAAACTGAGGAAGACGCGTCGAATTGACTCGGATCGAGACGTGTTCGCTGCTCGACATAACGTGGAGAAATCTGAAAGGGAGCAAGGCGAGTCACAGCCACAACGCTTTCTCCGATCGTCACTCGATGTGACGGCCGTGACGATGCGCGTCTCCCCGGTCCCGCCGGTGCCAGTGGCAAGTGCCCCATCCAGATTCCAGATTCCACTTGCCGTCCACTGAACTCGTCTCGGGACTCTCGGAGCATCTAGGTGAGAATGTTTAACTCCTGTGTGTACAACTCAGAACTTGCATCTGTCAGATGTATGGTAGCATTCGAAGATGAGACGTTTGTAGATTCTGTTTGTGACTACAAGCCCAAAACGAATCTACTTATTGCGTCAGGCCTCTGCAGAAGTTGCTATATATCAGATTTATCATCCATGTTGATCACTCGTGGTGCTCTAGTGAACAGGACTGATCCTTCCAGATGAAGTAATGGCCATCAAGCTCAAGGACATACTTACCTTGTCGAACTTGTCTTTCAATCAGTCTGGTGGACTCGGACTGAGTCGGACAGCATGCGTTTTTGGGATTGTAGTCTCTTCTCTTTTTCGGGAGGTCGGACTATCTACGACAGGATGCCATAATGCGGTAGACCATTGAACGACACCTTGGACTCCTCTATCGTGGACTTGTCGACCGAACTTCTCTTGCTCTTGTCTTCGATGGTGCACCTTCCGAATCAACATGCGCGGAGCAGTACCAGAGATCAAAAGGATGCCAGTGTGCGGGTACCGTTCTCTTTGGGGGACTCACCACCGACCCTCATTGTTCTCCGTATCTACCATTGTCGTCAATTCCCCCTCGAATATCAGGATCAGACAAAATCGGATGTCGTCCAAGTCCAAGTCCATCGTGGGTTGAGTACCAACCACTCTCAGGCTACCCCAAGCTTCCTCGATATCTTCGTCTCAATCATCGGACAGACGTCCGTCCGGGCGGTGATGTACTATCCGATCGTTCCCTTCCCGGCTTTCTCGTCAAGGTGAGCCGTACCCTCTATACCAATAAAGACTCGTGTATATGCTAACATCTACTCACTTACTTGCTGGTATAGGTATGATGGAGATACTTCCATCTTCCATCGGTCTTTCATAGAATGCCGTCGCGAATGAAACATCAGTGTTGATGTTGTTCTCGCAGGCCTTCGAAGACCGCCGGATGACGCTAATACTCATACTCCAATTCAATACGGCGAGAGGTCGGGCTGTCCACGACAGGGATCTCATATGGTCTATCGTGGACTTGTCGACCGAACTTCTCTTGCTCTTGTCTTCGATGGTGCACCTTCAAATCCAACATGCGCGGAGCAGTATCCAGAGATCGAAAGGAGTTTCACTAGATGTGATGTGTGGGTATCGTTTTCCATTTTCATGGGAGACTTGACACCAAGTCAGGACCTGAATCGTTCTTCGTGTCCACCATTGAGGTCGATTTCTCCTCGTCGGATGCCGTCCAAACCCTAGGCTACTTCGGATTGAGTACCACCCTCGGCCACTTGAATCTTCGCTTCAACCATCGGACAGACTGGACGGACGTACTTATTCGAGGGTGGAACACCTACATTACCCACCTTCCGTCCGTCTGAGCTATCCTCCGCCCCCCTCGTCAAAGTCAAAGTGAGCCGCTCAATCTATAAAGACTCGTATATATGCTAACATCTACCCACTTATTTCCATCTTCCATCGGCCTCTCATAGGATACCGTCGCGAATGAAACATCAATGTTGATATTATTGCGCTCGCAGGCTTTCGAAGACCGCCGGATGACATTGACATTTCAATGCAATACACCCTCTCGCACGCGCCGAAGATTCAATGAATTTCCACTTCCATTTCGATCTTGAACCAGCCCTGCGTACGCGTACGCTCCTCCATTGTCATTGTCATTCTCAAGTTTGCTTGATGATGCTTGATGCCCGATGTCGGAGGTAATGCACAGCTTCAGCCTTCGAGATTCATTCGAGTTCCTGTCTGTCATTTCTTGTTCATTCAGAGATATCATCGTTCAGCAGAGATCGGATCGGAACGAAGGGAAATGAAATGAAGAGGTACTTACGCCGTCTGGAATGGAACATGGAACATATCAGGGGCGGGGCAGTATTTATTTGTCAGGTACACTGTGACTTACTACTTCGGTAACACTCCTACTCAGGTGTGTGTTATTTTCTTTCGATAGAGGGAGAGGGAGAGAAAGACGTCGGAACGTGACCGTCGACCTCTCTACCTACAGACGCAGACTCGGAGAATCGATGTGGGTCATGACATGGACCGTGCGTGCATGCCCTGACTTTGATGCGAAGACCCACCGGATCATCAGCGTATACAGTCGCGCCCGCCGACGTCAATGGAACGCTCGCGCCGTCTGTTTGTGCCTTGTCAGGTCAGGCAACGCTCACATACAAACCGCGGTTCGCATTCATTCAAAAGGCGGACCAAATGAATACAATGAATGCAATGAATACCCAAGGGCCAAGGTCCATCCATCTCGGCTTTAGATGAGGTCTGCGCCCTGAGATGCATGTACTGTTCCTCGGAGTCGGGGTCGGAGGAGACACGAGCGACGTATAAGAGGGGGCGGACGCGATTTCGTTCTTCATTCTATTCCGACGACTCGAGCAACTCTTGTCCAGGTTAGTTAGTGTGTTTGCATGGTACAGGACTCTCTCTAACAAATATTACGAAGGGAACAGCCGATAATCCCAACACCAACACCATCCCAACATGAAATCCACATTCTCCAAGCTCACCACCCTCGTCGTCCTACTCGCCATTTCCCTGCAAGGGACACTAGCTTCCCCCGTGGCGACGTAAGTCCACCAACTCGCACTCAACTCGCACTCACATTCTACATCCAAACGGACTTCACTAATGCATCCATCTACAGTTACAGTACTAGTGCATCACCTACGCAAAGCACACCGGCATGGGACGGGTGCCACTGTCCATTCTTCGGTGAACCCCCTGTTGAGAGAGATACGGTGGATGCGAAGCGTCAGCTCAAGTGTCTTATTATTTGCCCGACTGTGCAGCCGAGTGCTGTTTGAGTATGAGGGGGTGTTGCGTTGGAGGGGGTTGGTTGTTGGAGTTAGTGCACGTTCAGAATGGAATACAAGCTTGAAGTAGATGGTAGTGAACAAACGAAGCCCACTTGCATTTGAATCGGAGTTAGTCGGGCCGGGTGTTGTGTGATGTTTGTTCACTTTTTGACGCGACTAGTCCTGGACGCGTTCCTTCCCTTCCTGCTTGTGATGCCACGATGTCAATGTCATCCTCTCACTCTCCACCCAACAACAGCTCAGCTCCTCGTCGGTCTCAACGCGAAAAGAAATTGGTGAAGCCGTTTGGGTCATGTGAGTGCCAAGTGACGAGTATGGGTTGTATTGACTCAGAACTTGACTTGACTTTGATTTTGTGTTGCGTTATCAGTCGAGGGCTCGGTCAACCGGAAACGTGCCGATAGTGATACCGAGGAAGACCCAGTAGGGGACGATGAGGACGAGGTACCTCAGGACGATGAAGAAGAAGACGAGGAAGAAGAAGAACAAGAAGAACAAGAATACCACGCTCCAGCACCCAAACCAAAGACAAACCCAAAACCAAAGACAAAAGGCCCACCTGCGACGAAAAAACCACGTACCACCGCCACCACCGCACCCAAACCCACCACGACCACGCGTAAACCCAGAAAAACCAAACCGAAAAACGGAGTAGATGCGCCAAAGTTCGATGCAGCTCAAATCGCGAAAGAGACGAGGATTAAGGATGATAATCCTATTTTCAGTGCGTCCCACCACTCCCTTCCCTTCCATCCTATCTTCATTTTTTTTCGACGTGCAATCGTATCGTGTGCTAATCCTCATCTCACCTACCTATAACTTTGCTACGCCAGACGCAATACTAAACCCTTCATCCCCCCTCCAAACCACCGCCGAAGACTTCCTCGAATCCCTCTCCCAAAACCCCGCAGCAGCCCAAGCCGAACTCATCAACTTCATCCTCCGCGCCTGCGGGTGTAACGACTCCGTAGACGCGGATGAGGTTATGGATTATGATGGGATCGTGGATGCGCTTGATGGGTTTACTGAGGGGCTTAAGAAGGTGAGTTGCACGACTACCCAATCCCTCTCGTTTCCAATTACGACTACGCCTGGTGTCTCGTGTCTCGTGTCTCGTACTAGTGCTAGTATTATCATCTACTTGCTAATTACTAATCACTGAAAACTTATGTATGACAGCACGACACCCAAACCTACCCCCTAACATCCCGACACCCCCCCTTCCACACCCGCACCCCCCGCTCCCCACCCTTCTCATTCCGCACCTCCCTCTCCGAATTCCTACACCGCACAATAACCACCTCCTCCCACCCCACCACCTCCTCAACTTCACTCCTCGGACCCCACCCCACCCCCCACACCCCCCTCTACACAACCCCCCTCCTCCCAACCCTCCAAGCCTGGATCATCGCCATGTCCAGCTCCCAAGTGCGCAGCGTGAGACATACAGCGACGGTGGTAGCGCTGGAGGTGGAGGGGGCGCTTTGTGGGGTTGCTGCTGGGGTTGAGAGGGAGGGGGGGTGGTGGAGAGGATTAGGGAGGGGGAGAGGAAGAGGGCGGGGAAGGCGGCGGTGAGTAGGGGGAGGGGTGGGGGGGATAAGGGGAGGGGTGTGGGTGGGGGGGATAAGGGCAGAGAGAAGGAGTTGGAACGCAAATCCCAAGACGTCCAAGACCGCCTCACCAAACTCCGCGAATACCTCTCCGAATTCATCGACGGCGTCTTCGTGCACCGATACCGCGACCTCGACCCGCAAATCCGCGCCGACTGCGTCCGCGCCCTCGGGCGTTGGTTCGTCGCGTACCCATCTCATTTCCTCCTCGATGCCAATGGCAGCTATTTGCGGTACGTCGGGTGGGTTCTGTCGGATGCGAATACGATGGTGAGGGTGGAGGCTGTTAGGGCGCTTGTTGGTGTGTATGGGATTAACGTCGATTCTTCCACTAACAATAACGCCGATTCCCATTCCTTCAACGCCAATTCCTATTCCCATTCCTATTCCAACAACACCAACAACAACACCACCTACGTCGGACAAGCACAACCGACAATCCCAAGCTCCCTCAACCACTTCACCCAACGATTCAAACCGCGACTCATCGAGATGGCGCTTCGGGATACGGATGTGGGGGTGCGGGTGGCTGTTATTGGGGTGTTGGGTGCTATTGATGCGCATGGGTTGTTGGAGGATGGGGAGGGGGACGGGGGTGCGCGTGGCGGGAACGGGAACGGGGAGAGAGGGCAGGGAAATGGGGAGGGAGAAGGGGAGAGAGACCAACTGTGTCGATTGGTATTCGACGCAGAACCGAAGGTGAGACGGGCCGTGGGTGGGTTTGTTGGGGGTGTTTGGGGGGAGGCCGTTAGTGAGAGGGTGCAGGAGAGGGAGAGGGGGGGTGGGAGGAAGGCTAAGATTTCCAAGAAAGACAAGCAACGTATCGGGATCAAAGTCTTAGCTCAGTTATTGGTTAAGTGGGGGAAGGCCCTCGACAAGGTTGCTGCTGCTCCCGAGCCTGATTCTGATTCCGACAATGAGGAGACTACAGGTGAAAGTAGGAAACGCAAACAAACCGTCGCGGTATCCGTCTCCGTCTCCCTCCACGATCAAAACCAAACTCAAAACCAAAACCAAAAAGGAAGCGGAATAGGAAGGAGCCAAGGACAAGGCCGCACGGCGCTAGCCGTCGACGCCCTCTGGGACTCTGTTGAAGCTGTCCGGGATTGGGAGGGTGTGTTGGGGATGTTGGTGTTGGATCATTCGCCTGCGCGTGAGGGGGGTGGGGGGCGTCGAGGCCGAAACGGGAAAGCTAGACGGAACGCGAAAGGGACCGACGCGACTGGAGATGAGAACGAGGACGATGGCGATGATAACGACAATGGGGATGAAAACGGGAATGGCAATGGAGGGAACGCGAATGGGAGCACGGTAGACGAAGCGTGGAGACTTGAAGAAGTAGAAGAAAGCGTGTTGTTGGAGGTTCTGGTGGCTTCTTTGAGGAGGGCTGGGGCTGGTGGTGAGGGTGGTGGTGGTGGGGGTAAGAAGGTACGTTCTGTTCTGTTCTCTTTTCTTTCTCCTCTTCCCTTGCCTTCTCCTCTCTCCTCCTCATCATCCCTCCTATCACTTAATCATCTACTGATAAAAACCCTACTCTACGACACAGACCCACGCCCAAACCGAAGACCCCAGCACCTCCTCCCCCAGCACCACCATAACCCGCGAACTCATCAAAGCCCTCCCCCAACTCTTCATCAAACACCAGACGGACCAAAAACGTATCGCGGATGTGTTGTTGATTCCGTGTTTGATGGGGTTGGATTTGTATTTGGAGATGCGGATGATTAGTGTGCGTGCATTTGACTCTCTGAATCGTTTCTCGTGGCGTCGTGTTGTGTTATTTCACTCTCACTGACACTCTCGGAAAAAACGCGTCGCGTCGTGTCGTGTCATTTTCTCTCGATTCTATTCTCGTCGCGTCTATCATACTTATCTACCTTACCTTCGTTTCACAGGCCTACGCAAACCTATGGGACGACATCACAAAACAACTCCTCTCCCACTCCTCCCTCCCCGTCCTCAAAAACGCAGCCACAGCCATCCACCACCTCATGTCCGCCACAAGCCCCACCCTCACTAACACCAACAGCACCAAGATCCTCGAACTCGAAGACGAACTCTCATCCTCTCTACGCCACGCCGTATCCTCCCCTACCTCCTCCTCCTTAACCTCAACATCCGGGGCAGGAGGAGGAGCAGAGGGGGAGATCGAGAAAATGAGTTTCACGGGGGATGAGGTCCTAAGCTTGAGCGCGATATGTTGTCGGTTGAACGTGCTTGTGGGTATAAGGGATATGACGGCGTGGATGGAGGAGAGCGAGGGGGGGAAACAGAGTTGTGCGTGGGATATTTTGGGGGGTTTGGTTGAGAGGGGGAGGTTGGGGTATAAGGAGGAGGAGTTGGTGAGTCCGTTTATCCATCCATTATCCGTCTCCCCGTCTCTTCTCCTCTTCATTCCTGGATGCCGTGAACTGACTTCATGACGTGGTTTTTTGTGTCCGTGTGGCGTTTCTCTTTCCCAGATGATCGACCAAGCCCTAAACGTCCTAACGATGCACCTATTCTGGAAAGCCCAACGCCTCAACACGGACGTCACCGTGGATCCCAATTCCGAGTTGGTTCGGACGTTGGGTGAACAAAGGGATTCGTTGGTGGAGAAGTTGGTTGAGTATGCTGTTGGGACTCAGTCGAATACGGTTGAGGGGATTAAGCGAGCGGTGCGTACTCTAGCCTTATTTCTTCCCCCACTTTTCACTCGTTAAGATGTTTCTGTTTCTGACATAACACGGTCCTTTTTTCTTCTTTTGGTACGGGTAGGCATTCCAAAACCTAATGAACATCCACATCCTCTTCTGCGCCTCGGAAACCCTCGCTGCAGATGGCTCGCCTCTACCTATTGCTTCGTTGAAGATCGAGTTGGAGGATGAGGTGCAGTATCGGTGTGCGGGATTTATACAGGCTGAGATTGAGAGGTATGCGGAGGATTTGGAGGGGGAGCGGGAGGATGGTGATGATGCAGAAGGAGAGAAGAGCGATGATGAGGATGATGGGGATGATGATGAGAGTGAAGATGAGCCTGTGAAAGGCAAGGGCAAGAAAGGGAAGAACGTCAAGAATAAGAATAAGAAGAAGACATCGGGGAAGGAGAAAGACAACGGTATGCCATCTATCCTTATCCTATAACCTAAGAACTGTCAACTCACTCACCTTTGACGGTCCAGCCTCCATCCCAACCCGCTCACGACTCGAGAAAGAATACATTTTCATCGGTGTGATGGCCACCTTCCTACGCGCGATCTGCGCCAACGTCATACACGTCCGACACGGGGCCATCTTCCTTGCGCATTATGGTCGAATAGGGCCGACATTTGATACGTGTTCCAAAGCTATCGTGGACGTTCTACGCGATGAGGGTATGTATAAGGGTAATGGTGAGGTTGTTGCTACCGTTGTCACTCAGGCTTTGCAAGAGGTGAGTCAGAAACAGTGCTTTTACCGTCTCGATATAGTTGTCTGATTTTTCTGGTTCAAGGCATTTACGTTGGTTCTTGATGACGTCGTCCACGACGAGACTCACGCTGTCGCACTCGCGAAGCTGTTCAATACAGCGTTCGTCGTCAGAGGCAGTCAGCTCTCGATCCTCCGCCGCTTGGATAGCCAATACGTTGTCGAAATCCATACGACGTTGCTCACTTGGATTGGCAAGCGTTTGGCGGCTTATCAGGTTAACAAGAATAAGAAATCCCTGAAGAAGGGTGTCTTGTTTTTCCGGGTGTTGCTTCCGTTGTTGGTTGTTATACAGAGCAGAGATGCGCTGAGGATGTAAGTTCTATGACTATGAAGTTCGATGATTGATTTACTGATATCGTGGCCGAGTAGTAAAGCGCATATGGACCAAGTCCTTGCTCAAGCCAAGGTGGAGATCTCGCCTACTTCGAAGATATGGGATCCTCAGAGGGCTTATGAGAAGAGACTCGCTACGGCGATGGCGAAAGACAAGGGTGAGATTGACCCGGTTTTCGTCATGCTGACTTCATCGCTGACTGACTGACATCGCTGCCCAGTTCCTGCTCCCAAGGGCCGCAAACCACAGGCCAAAGGAGCCGTCACAAGCGAGGAGGAAGGAAGCGACGGGGAGAAATTGGTAGATGAAACCAATGCCCCAGAACCGCCTGTTCGTCCGAAACCAAGACCCAGACGTGCTACTCGCGCCCGTCCCGCCAAACCCGCTGCAACTGATGATGATGAGGAGGAGGATGAGGATGATGATGTCGATCCTGCGACTCCGAAAGCCAAGCCGCGTCCGAGAGCTACTTATAAGGTCAAGACTCCCACTAAACCGCAAGACGAACCGTCACGCCCTTCTCCAGCAGGCTCTGCTACGATGTCTGAGGCAGAGCTCGACGAGCCGACAACGCCACAGGCTAGTCGCAAACGGGTGCGCTCGGAGGAACGTGAAGAGGAGGGAGCAGGAGCTGAGAATGAGAATGAGAATGAGAATGAGGGTCAGGCTAGTGGTTCACCTCCTCAGCCTACTCCTGCTACACCTGTGGGAGAGATACAGATTCGTCGAAAGCGTGCTCGCCACTGATTGCTGCATTATGATTATACCACCGTCACGTACTGATCGCTACTTGTTACTTACATTATTTCTCTAAGTTCTCTTTGTATTTTCCGAGTCTTGTTATGCTATATCCATTCATACTGACTGATGTATGATCATCATTACTTTGTACTACATGCACCGATGTAATCACAGAAGGTGTTGAGTGCTGCGACAAGTATGCACCTTGGTGTCGACGGCGAATGGAGGCCCAGCAACCCAAGATGTGAGACAGAGCAATCATAGAAGTCTAGATATAGTCGGCGAGATTCCACAAGGTTATCGAGTTCAGGAACACTAGGATTTAACACTCTTTTCTGAACTTTCTCGCCGTGGCAAACAATTAGACGGTGAGATGAATAGGATACGAAACAGACCTCGTATTTCCCACTGTACATATTCGTATCTGCGAATTCCTGTTTTGACCAAAAGGGTACAGGGACTCCGCATCCGACTGTTCTAAGATGTTCAAAGCATAAATTCACATGAACGGCAAAAGGATAATAGTTATGACCATGCCTGCAGGCTACGGACTCTAAAAAAAGTCGAGGGCATTCCAAAGCAGGAGTAGTGAAGTCCTGCAAAAGAAGAATCAGTTGATGCTGCATAATACAGGGTACTAAAACCGCAACAAAAGGGAGATGTCTCGGAGGAGGGGTGAACGGAGTACTGCTCGCCATAAGGGAGTTGCCATTCAACGCGATGATTGGGTGGCATCTCGTGAATGCCACTGATGGTAGCATATGCTGAAGGTCCTTGGAGGGAGCAACAGCCTCTTGATTACTTACTGCAAGCCCTAGAACAGTTTGACGGATATCATCACTCACTGTAATATAGTCATCCACACGGCCGAGTTGCTCGGAACTCGTCACTCAAATTTGTTGGCCAAACATGACTTTGCCAGCAATAAAACTCCAGAGACGTTGACTTGTTACTGTCGTTGTAGACGTGTACTTTCGGCCCTTCCGCAGCGCAATAAGAGTCTTGCAATACACGAAATTCGATGGTGGCTAGCGGTTTCCTTGTGATGAGGATTCCAATGCAACGCACCTAACAGTGTTCGGTATAGCCAGTGCGTGATATTGATCTTGGACACGCATGCTACTTCATCTCGAAAATTTCGCAGTTCCGCTGTTATATCATGCTGCATAGCATGGCCGCTGAGGAAGATAATTCAAGAAATCTTATGCTGCGTATATCCAGGAATCGCGACTCCTAGGGCCAAACAGGAACTATACTATAGGTCAGATAGACAGATGCCCAGGAAGCCAGTAAATGCTACAACAATCATCAGTTGGCAGGAGGTAAACACCAGACAGGAGGACGTCGATAATTCACAAATGACACGCTGATGGCCAGATTGAGTGGGAGACGGAGACAGAGTCCGGAAGACGGCCGGAGCACCAACAAGATATTTCTTTCCGAACGACGATCTCCAAGCGCTCTGGCAAGTTTCATCTTTCATCTCACATTCGAACTTGCCTTTCACACATGAAAGCATCGCCATAAATCCCGGATGTTGGCCGCTTAACAGCGTCAGCTGCGGACGACAGGCCGTTCATTTAGATGATTCTGCCCAAGAGGACACGAAACGGCCATATACCACCTTGTTCCGGCGTTTGAGCACTGGCAATGCATTCGAGATGCCAGTAACTACTCTTGTTGGTTGTGTACAGCGCTGTATTCGGTACCTGTTCATCCCGGCATGTGGGTTTTTAAGAGTGCCAGTTCCTGATCCGGGACCCAAGAAAATTTCGCGATGCCTCCTCCTCCCATGCAGGTCTCTTACCCGCTTGCTGTCCGCATCCTAAATGACTCGGAAGTTCACGCTGACATAGGAGAAGCATGCCAAAGATTGGCCCAGTCGACTGTCAGGCTCATGCAGGTGTTTGACTCCGTCGCGACTCAGCTACATACGATCGACATGCAGGGATTGACTGGACCCACCAGACCTACCTGGAATAGCATCAACAAGGTAGAGCTTTTCATCCTCTGTTTGCTCTGCCTATCAATGACGGTATCTCATAGGACTTTCGGAAACTAGTCTGGAATTCGCGAAATAATGCTGGATATATTTCTGGACGCCTGAAAAGTAACTGAGAACATGCTATATAATAGGACTCGGATGACTCACCAATCTTTCAGTCTTTTGCGGTACCGTTCTGCCACTCATATCGCAGAATCTGACTGGCGGATCGCACCGTTCTCACACTGAAAAGCTACAGGTGCTCCAGTCATTCATGGGTGTGAGTCATCCATCATCGATATCGATCTAAGTATGTTCGTATCTGACGCCCGTGACTGTCTATCGCAGATATCTGCAGATCACGCTTCTTTGACAAGAGGTTTCGCGGGCGATGCTCTCAGCTTGAGTTCCAGATTGTGTCATTTTCACTCGGAATTTGCCAGGTTTACAGGGACCCGAATGGCTTCAGGGCACAAAGAGTTGCGCGATTTGTATGACAAAGTTCTACAGCTTGATGCGAGTGTCAAACAGTAAGTCCGATATCTGATTGCCATAGCTGAAGTTGGCTGAGGCACAGTCCATATTGCAGGCTATTTGAAGCAGTAAGGTTCGCTTTACTTGTGACTTGTTTTCATTAATTGACTTCTTTCTGCAAGGTTGGGAAACTTGTAAACATAGACGTGTCTTTCATAGTGTTCTCTGTATTTCGGAGCCTTTCGTCATTGGGAAGGCCGAGCAAAGCCAAAATTACGCGTCAGAAACCAGTTAGTCTCACCTTTTCCTACTCCTCAAACAATATCTATCTGACAATTGCTTCCGTAGATATTGAACGGCCTTGACCTTGCCACCGTTGGCAACTTGTACGATCAAGTAGATGGTGAGCACCCTCTTTCATTCGCCCATGATTCATTACGATGATAATTTTCCACCCTTCAGGGACACGAAACGAACTCGTCCATGCGAACTACGCTGCGCAAGTATCTCACCGACAGACAGACGTATTGACGACCACCCGAACGACGGTTTCAAGTCTTGTCACAGATCAAATGTTCGGAATGGAATCCATATTGAGTTTCTTCTTGTCAATATGGGCGATGCTGCAAACAGATTGCATGGAAATATTGACGTGGCTTCAAAGACCACCACAGCCCGGAGTATGTCCATTTCTTTCCTTCTTCCTTTCACGCGCTGATCGGTTCCGTCCGTTGTATCAGGGATTACCTTTCTCTGTCGCGGCATACCTGGAAACTGGTTCAACTCTATACATGTCTCTTTCCAGCTCTATGGACCGTTACATCGGTGCCATAGATCCATCGCAATTTTCGCACAGCAGCTAATTCGGCAGTCCAATCGAAACCACTGTTTTTACGGTCGACGACCCTTCCAAAGTCTATATGTAGAGCAGTATATTCCTTATACCCGTATACACCTCTTGCATCTATTTTGCCATTGATTCATCATTCTAGTCATGCGGGTCAGATATTGTCCAGCAATCTTCCGTTATTTCCGGTGTCATGTGGCGGTGCTGCCAAGAGTTGGCTGTGTTTACCTGCACCCTCCGAACTTCTCTGGAAACTCGGAAAGCTCTCGACGAACTGGCGACTTGTGACAACGAACTCCCAGAGTTATCAATCCTGAGCTGATCTGTATTATCTGCAAATTCGACCAATTGCGCTCTTTCTCGAGTTCACTAAACCAGCAAATATGTGCCTTTCAACTATCACAGCATTGCATATGGAATCCTGCTAGTATCTACAGCACGATCGCTCAACTTTGGCTTGTCCGACTACGTATACTTGCCTAGAGAGAGTATTGCAAGCTGTATGAAGCTGTGTTGCTGTATAAGATTTACGTTCTCAATTGAGGCGTCTGACTCTAAACGATTTGAGAGTGAAATCGGCGTTCGTCGGCTGATCGGATCGCACGCGCGACATGACTCAAAAATTCTTGCGAAGTTCTTCCAACTGCAGTTGGACACCACCATCTCAATCATCTTGCTATGAAATACTTTTCGACTCGAGGAAATGACCAGGAGCTCTCGTTTGAAGAGGTCAATCTCATTCCCATTCCTTGAAATCCACCTTGAAATGAACGAATAATGTCCAACAGACAGTTTTGACCGGCCTTGCTCCGGACGGCGGACTATATATCCCAGAACACATCCCAACCCTTCCGGAAAACTGGAAAACAGAATGGCAATCGTACTCCTTTGTCGATCTATCTGTAGCTATCCTTTCACTATACATATCATCAGAGGAGATCTCTGCATCGGAACTACGGGCCCTGGTAGAGAAGTCATACTCGACCTTTCGCCATCCCGACGTTACACCAATCATAAAACTAGATGACAAGAAATACGTTCTCGAGTTATTCCATGGGCCAACGTTCGCTTTCAAGGACGTTGCTCTACAGTTACTCGGGAATTTGTTCGAATTCTTCTTGCTCAGGAGAAATGCGCGCAAGTCTGCCGCAGAAGCGCCAGAGAAGCTGACTGTAGTCGGGGCCACGAGTGGTGATACAGGAAGGTACGTCGAATATAAAAGATGAATCCCTACAACTTCTCTAACGCGACCTCCTTTTCCAGTGCAGCTATTTACGGCCTGAGAAACAAGGCGAACATCTCTATCTTCATCTTGCACCCAAAAGGCCGAGTGTCACCCATTCAAGAAGCACAAATGACCACCGTCACTGACGCTAACGTCCACAATGTTGCCGTCAAAGGCACATTCGACGATTGCCAGGCAAGTAGCATCCACTCTCCATCCCGTTCATATATCCTTACGTCTCTATCGGTAATGATATAGGACATCGTAAAAGCTCTCTTCGCAGACAAGGCCTTCAACACGAAGCACCGACTCGGAGCTGTCAATTCTATCAACTGGGCACGTATTCTCGCACAGACAGTCTACTATTTCCTTTCCTTCTTCCATTTCCGATCACAACTACCTCCCGGCACGGACGTCGACTCCATCGAACTCCAATACGTCGTACCCACAGGGAACTTTGGAGACATTCTTGCTGGATATTACGCCAAGAAGATGGGACTACCGATGGGCAAATTGGCGGTAGCTACCAATTCCAATGATATCCTGGCTAGGTTCTGGAAGAGTGGACGATACGAGAAAGTGGATTCGACTTCGACGAGTGCGACTGCGAGTGGTCCTACAGCTCCTGTCGATGGATCATCTGACGGAAAGCAAGCGACTGCAGCGGTCAGTGGGGTAAAGGAGACCCTCAGTCCCGCCATGGATATCCTTGTTTCGAGCAACTTCGAGCGTCTGCTGTGGTATCTCGCTTACGAAAACACAGCTGATGTCAAGGATCGCAAACAGAGGGCGTGCACTACTGTGGCTGGATGGATGGACAAAATGAAGAGCAACGGACGGGTCGATGTCCCCATCGGAGTGCTTGAGACTGCGAGACGTGATTTCGTTGCTGAGAGAATATCAGATGATCAGGTGAATAATTAAGTCTATTCCTCGTTCTCTTCGCAAGATTAACATGATTTCGATAGACATTGGAGACCATTCGTTCTCACTTCAGTGGAAAGATATCCTATGTTGTAGATCCACATACGGCCGTTGGACTTGCGGCAGCTGAAGTCGTCGCCCCCCACAAGTAAGGTGTTGTTCACTTTCCATCTCATACAGAAGTCACTGACGATTTTTACAGTGGACCAGAGACCCACCAAATCATTCTATCAACCGCACATCCCGCCAAATTCTCCGAAGCCGTCTCTCGAGCTCTCTCGAGCTCTGCCGATTTCAATTTCGAACGCGATATCCTTCCCGACGAATTCCGGGGGCTACTGGAGAAAGAAAAACGCGTCATCGACGTCGAACGTCCGGATGTTGAGCTTGTAAAGCAGGTCATTGAAGATGTTCTTCAGCGCGTGGAGACGAGTAAAAAAGAGGAGGTATCAGCAAGCCTGTAATTACATCAATTCGTGGGTTGGATGTCGAAATGTAGGACTTAATGTTGTAAAATCAGCTATCTCTACCGGACGACGCGACGCGACGCGTCGTGACATCAGACCCAAAATCCCCCATCAGTATCCGTCTGCAGCTCTGCTACCAACGTCGAACTAGTCCGCGTTGACTTTCTTGAGCTTATACGCTCATTATTTTTACCGGGTCAAGGGACATGGGGTAACAAATGAACACCAGGTCCAAGAAAATTGTCCTGAAGTAGCTAAGCTATGTAAACGTCCGTGTCCGCAGATGTATCCCACATTGCATCAGGACACTGTCGTGAAAAGTCCATCCGGTTATATTCCTGGTCATCAACACGTCGGGATAACGATGTTCTTGAGAGTACGGCTGGTGGCGGGTCTTTGTGAGCCGCCAATCGTAAGTACTTGGATTGAAAGCTTACTTCGCATAGAAGAGACCCCAATATCCCTATGAGTTAAACAATAACATATAAGCAAGGTCATTGTACGTTGGCAAAACGATAACGCGTACCTCGACACCGCCGAATTGCACGTCCTAGATTGAGTCAGTAATGGCGGAGTCAATGAAGTAGAACATGCGTACCTTCCATTCCTCATCGAAAAACTGGAGTGCGCGAGATGAGCTAGCATATAAATAGACGAGATCAAAGCCAGACGTACCTCGAAGAAGAAGTATCCTGTCCCGTTAGCGTTGGCTTGACATACAAAAGTATCCAAGAATACCTACAACATCATCAGTATATCTATCACGAACAAGGAAAGACACACGTACTTGGAGGTTATCTTCTGAAGCAAGCGATGGACCGTCGTTGGCGGCGTAAATATTGGACGAGTTCTGTGGATAGAAGAGGAGGAACTGAGACCGATGTCGGTATCCACGAGGAGGATGTACGCACGGTAGGCCATCCTGTTTCAGCGATGTACATGACAGGGTCATTGCTAAGGGCAATGGCAGCGTCGACATCAGTCTCTTTGAAGAACGTCGCTGTCCAGTCGGCTGCATCGTCGATCGAGACATTTCCGAACCATGGATGGACATTGGCCATCTACCATCCAAAAGAGAGACGTTCAGGTGAATAATGCGTATACAAAGAAAGGTACTGACCCCGTAATCGACAGCTTCTAGAACGAGCGTGTTAAAATAGCTACCTGCATCCGCAGTACCGACTGGTATCGTCTTGTCGAGACTCATATTTCCCAACATGTATCGGGTATCAAGTATATCAGCAATGAGAAGCGCAGCACCTGCGTTTCCGATATCGCTGTCAGGTACAGTCCCGCCGTTTGCATCCAGGTAACTGGTATTGATGAACCTCTGTAAGTGGAGAGCGAAAGATAGTGGGGGAGCGTAGAAACGTACTTGAGCATAAACTCGTTTCCGACGGTAATTCCACCAATGTTGTCAGTTCCGTATGTTTCTATGGCCGCCTTTATCTCATCGCGCTGTCGCTCGTAGGCAGCATTATCATCGGTGGCCACAGGGTAATTCCCAAGGAAGACAGACATGTTGACTTGGGTCTGTTTGATGGCTTCGAGCTACTCCCGAAAGGTGAGTGTTGTCCAAAGCAGACGCTGTAACGATATATAGATCGACTTACGACAAGGGCAGATTGATTGCAGTCAGCACCGTAGAGACGGATACGCTGCATATCCACATATAAGAGTTAGTCTACGCAGACAAGCAAAGTGTAATGGATGGTACCGTTGTGAGTTGCGACATTAGCTGGAAAGACGATGCAAAGCTGTCATGAACAACATGGATTTGGAGAATAAGGGAGTACGTACTTGTATATCAGTAATGACGTCCTCTGCGAATGCGCCATATTAGCCTAGCAGCAAGATGGAATCTGATGTGATTAGACGCTTGCCTAGCGAGTTGCCACAATCTGGTAATTGTGATCCCTCCGGAGTGTACGCGAGACCATAGAACGATTGTATCAGATTGGGGTCCTTGTCGAAGTTGCTAGGATCACTGGAAGATGAAGAGCTACTAGAAGAGGAGGAAGAGGAACCGGTGACCGCGTCTGTGGATGTACTAGAACTACTTTTGTTCTTTGATACAACCACGCCTACGACGACACCAACAGCTATCAGAGCTGCAAGGCCAAGTATAGAGCCGATGACCTACGTTGGAAATCAGTCATCAATAAACTACTAGGAGAGTCAGGACTTACGACCCATTTGGACCTTTTACCACCCGTGGCAGATTTGTCCAGCCATTCGTTGTTGACTGGATACTGCCGCGTTGCATATGGTATATCGGAAGTAGAACCTGCAGCCAAAGGTTGCCCGTACCCTCCTGAGCGTGCTGCAGATGGATTAGAGACGAGGGGTATATCATCTTGTGTAGAAGCGAAGTTGTTGTTGTCATAAGGAGTGGCTGCCTGTGATAATGCAGATCAGTATCCGTTTCTGAAAACAAATCTTCTGTCAGCGTGTGTGCTTGCCTGTGTTGCGTTGTGGTGAACCCCTGAGTAGGCCATTTCAGGATTGTCTCTGTATGGAGAGCTCATTATGATAGGAGGTTAGTATGTTCAGAAAAAAGTGGAGGAAACGCGCAGAATGGTGGGGGAAAGGAATAGAGAAAGCAATATGAGCCAGCGATCACATTTCCCGAAGAGGTGACAAGGCGACAAGTTATTCCTGGGCGCTGCGGAACCGGTTAGAAGGGCGACAAGATTAGCAACTCATGATTTACGCAGCGAATGGCTAAATTTACATCGATATAAAGTCTCTTCTGTATGCACCGTGACAAAAGCCACTCCAAAATAGCACGTCTATCGTCGGCATCGTACCACCTTTCGCGGCAAGAAATTGACGCCTATAGAGGCTCTTTGGAACCACCTAATACTCGCGGAAAGTCTTTGTCCCATCGCTATATCTCATCACTCACCATATGTCTCACACTCCGAATCTTCGTACTTAGTCTGTTCTGTGAAGCCACTCGGAATGGCTCCACGAACTGGTCTAGCCAGAGTTTTTGAACAGTGTAGCCAATATGGTAGAAGGTGCTGTCAATCTTGTGCCGTTTTCTCATATGTCCAGGGAGTGGAGAAGACTGGAGAAGAACACACCTAAAAGAATTCGGGGCCAACTTCTGTTTCTCCGAAGTTTTACCGACGTTTCACCGAGTATTCGCCGCCCAGTGTTGCTATCATTTGGAAATTGGCCCTCGTCACCCGAAATTCTGTCTGAACATCATGACCGTGAGGACTTGGTTTCGAATCTCCAACTTCAATTAAGTACAAGCGAATCTGGTTGTAAAGACAAAGTGAAGCAGAATTTTTGAGACCCACACGGTGAAAGTCTTGCCCTGTGGCGCAAACTGTGGCACAGATTAAGGCAGAGTCCTCGCCGCCTTGCCTTGTGAATGACTAACTCAAGCGTTGAGGATGGGGACGATTGAAAAATGCTGTCTTCGCATTGGTAAGATTGTGATTCGTATAGAGGTTATGTATATATATCGGACTGGCAAAAGGACACCGAATCAGGACTCATCCTTTCTACGTGCAATCACTGACATCTCCGAGCTTTGACGCTCTCGCGAAAACTCTCCTCCTCACTCGCAGTACATAGGTGTTCCCTTCGTAGGATCACTTCTACGCACTCAGGCTCGCACTCGGGCTCGCACTTGCGCCTCCTCCTTCACATCATTACTGACCTCCTTCGGTCCGACTAGACTTTGACTTCTTCGGTAGTTTGGCCTTTGCCTTCCGGTCTTGAGCAAGTTTCCAGAACATGCCTCCAACCTCTTTGTATAACGCCCTCTGCGCGACCGTCTCGGTATGAGAATCTATGAATATTTGCCTATAGAGCTCCATTTCCGCCGGGTTTGAAGGGAAGGCTTGATTGCCCAAAGTCTTGTACGCGCCCATAGACCTCGCGAGTTCCTCCACGCACATAGCGATGTAGATATCACGAAGCGAGATGTTGGATACCTGGTCGATTTGGGTCATGCTGTGGAAGTAAGCAACTTCGCCTTTGATGGAGAAGGATGCCGTGCCCTATTGCATGTAATCTGGTATGTTATTGTCGAAAGTGATTCTAAGGGAGGACAGCTCACGGATATTTTCAACGCAATCTCTGCAGCTGCTATTATAAATTTGAAACTAGTTTCGGCGTCCTTGAATTCGAACAGTCGTTTCAAAAAAGTCTTGACCTGAGGTGGTGCTGCGGGGGAGATGACCATGTTATTGGCCGTCTTCCAGCCTCGGCTGCGCATGGGTCCGAGATACGTCTCGTAATCTTCTTCCTGGAGGAACATGAGTGGAGATGGGATGCTGGGCAGGGGTGGTAGTGGGTCCAAGTCTTCGGGGACAACCTTGGCTTTAGGAGTGACTTCGGTGGTAGGGCGTTTGAAGATGAAAGCGTTTCGTTGACCGGGGCGACCCCTCGGGTTTTCCTCAATTTCCAGTGTAGCTGGTGCATCACCGACCGCGACGTATTTTGAGTCGTAGATACCCTCTGCCCGGATAGCAATACGAAGATCAGTGGGTGTGACACTTGCGCCTTTCGCTTTTGCGCTGTAGACTGCATCCGGTGTTGCACTATTGCAGAAAACGTCGGAGTCATGTAACGAGAGGTTGAGGCGATCTTTTGGCTTCGGGCCAGGTTAGAGGTGAAGACCGCGATGAGAACGACGAGGAGTGACGTACTTTCTCTTCCCATATGAGAGAGACCAGATCCTTAATGAATTTCAAAGCTATCTGGGGGCTGTTAAAGGAGAAGGGTCTGAATAGGACTTTTCCTTCTGTTGTGGCCACTTTTGTGCCATCGAAGCTAGATATTTTCCGGAGACGAATCTCCCATCCACGCGAATATAAAGGTACGAGGCATGATAGAATCTCGGCTTGGGTGATCACGTTGTGTGATGCTTGGGGCAGAGCGGGAAGAGGGCAGTCGGCGATATTGACAGTAGTTCTAGTAGTAGAGGTGCGTTCCTCGCTGTACTCACGAAGTCCATGTCGACGAAGAATTGGTCTCCCAAGGACACAAAATCTACGCAGAAGAGGTAGATTGACTCTGGAGAGGATCTCCATGGCTAAAAGCAAAGCACCGGGGAGATGATGGAGGCAAATGGCAGCCTTGAGCGGGGAATCATAGGCCGGCCGGTGCCAATTTGGGGATGTTTTCGGGGACGCGTTCATATTTTTTAGCACCTCTCTCTGATCTCCCACTGGTAGCAGTCTAGTTTCGAGTCGAATATGCATGTTCTTGGGGCTGCAAGAACGCATCTTTTCAGATATACACCCGCATCTAGGATTCCTATATTTTGGCGATATGCTTCTACTACTGCATCTCTTCTCGATCTCCCAATTCCACTTCTACCTGTAGCAGGCCCACTTCCTACACCAGCCGTGACAGCACACGATATCGACCTGTATCTACAGCCTTTGTATAGGCGTGGATGGGAGTCCCGGGTGCGACATCTCAAATTATACAGCCACGGTAAAACCACTCGTCACAACGGCAAAGCACTCATCAAACGCTTTGCATTCAATGACACCCCGGCAGCCTTCGATTTTTTCAAGGATATGAGTTCGATTGCTAAAGCTGAACATGTACGTCGAACTATCTATTCTGGATCCTTGTTTGAAAGTCTCTGAGTTCCATTTTACAGCAAAACACTTTCGTTATGACTCTAGCTTTGAACACACTGAAATACGCGACTTTGACTACGAAGGCCCTCTCTAGTAAAGCTAAGCCTATAGCGTCTGTAACGCGTCGCGATATCCGTGTAGCTCTTCAAGCCGAAACGACTTTTGTCGAAAAATACGCATCAACAAACCGTGCACCCACCACCATCCCCATCCTCGAAAACTATACCGGGCATACCTCGAATGAAAAATCATTCCAGATCAGCCCAGAACCTCCAACATCGATCACAACTCTCTCAGAACCCACACCAGATTCCCTTCCTCCAATGCCTCTAGTACCGGAGCTTGCTTCTTCCGTTTCCCTTGTCGATGAAGATTTCACGACATACCTCAAACCCTTGTACATTCGTCGATGGAAACTTTGCGCCCTTGAACTAGACGAACACAAAACGGTGGCTGTCTTACTCTACAAGACATTCTCCTTCCAAAATCACGATTCTGCTCTCAAATTTGCGATATCTTGTGGTGATTTAGCTGTCAAAGAGACCGTGAGTCCAGACTAGAGAAATCATCGATATATCTCCTCATCGCACCCTTCAATACTCTGTTTTTGTTTGACCTTTCATATAGGAATCATTCGTCATGAACATTCACGCCAATCTAGTCTACATATACACCTCCACACGCATGAACGCCACAAAATGCACCATCACCATGCGTGATGTGAGTATTGCCATGCGTATCGAGGAAATGGCTCTCGAGATGGGCGCGTCCGCGCGTCTGCTGAAGAACTCGGGTTCTGAGATCGTAGAGAGTGGCTGTCCCAGAACGGTGGTGGAATTGGAGAGTTTCGAGACTAAACAGGCGTCTCTGTTTAAGGCTAGGGCTGCTATGGCGAAAGAGAGAGCTGAAAAAAAACTGAACGATTCCTGAAGGACAATGCACCGCCGAGGGTGGGCCCGAAGAAGGGAAAGAAGGTGAAGAGAGTGAAGAAGGTGAAGCAGACATAGAGGATGGACTTGGATAGGTGGCCTATATCCTATTTACCTTGACAAGGAACGATAGTTAACCATGCTTAGAGCGCACCAAAGGAAATCATAGGTCATAAAAACGCGAATATCCAGATTGACAAATGCGAAAACGTTAAAACAAGGAGCGAAGTGAGTTGTACGACAAGGAACATATACAAGTAATAATTTAAGATAGAGCAAAATATCAGTCTGACATCAAGCCCAGAGTGGCCAGCATGGCTTTTCGCTATGAGGAGAACTGATAGTCAGACCAATGCTCCCATGATGAATATAGTAGCAGACACGTACTTCAGCAGTCATCACGTTATAAACCTCCTTCAAGCCTGGCGTGCCAGGAAGAGATGCAGGACGACCTCCAAAACTCGTACCAGATACAGGTCGTTCAGACTTCGACGGCCCAGTTGCAGGGGACACCGCTGATAGGGAGAGACCAGAGGTAGATCGTGTTCGACGTGGTCCTTTTCGTTCATTGACAGCGATGCCGAGCATATCGTAAAGTTCTTCTTGTGCCTGCACCAATGCCCTCGTCTCAGATGTCGGTGTCCCATCAGTCGATATGCCTACTCGAGAATCAATCCGTCAGCAAAATTATCTCAGGGCTTGCAGGTGAGATACTTACCCATAGAACTGCTTAATCCACTAGTAACAATGTCCCCAGGTCTACGACTGGGGATCGGGGGGACAGGAGGGATATCTTCCAGAGAAAATCCTGTTTTAGCTGCAGATTGCAGGCTCGCAGAGGACACACTAGCAACAGACGATCGTTGACTTCTTCGAGTACTGGAGGAACGCAGACCAGCTTTCGACACGCGGATACTCGATTTTCGTACGGCCATGACACTGGATCGTCTCGAAAACCCAGAGTTGGAATTTCTCGGAGAGGCAGGCAAAGAAGTTTCCGCCCGTCCAGTCAAGTGGTCATAATCACTTGCAACGTCTTCCGCCTGCTTCCACGCTTCATCTCGTTCCGCTTCCAAAGCCTCTACTCGCATGCGAAGAGCTTGCCCGTCGGCGACTTGCTTCAAGAAGCTTGCATTGAGCTTTCGGAGCGCCATGGCCAGTGCACTAGCTGAATGGACGTCGCATAGGGAAGTTAGCTGCGATATCTGTTCGTCGACGCTATGCAAGTCCTCGGCTGACTGGTCCAATGCAGCGGAAATCTCGGTTAGCTCTTCTAGCATCCGTGGAACCGAGCCAGAGTTTTCAGGTTCTGAACCGTCGAGAGCGCTAGTCATGGAAGCCAATAAGACACCCCGCCTACGGGCTAGCATCTTATATCTCGTCTTGGCATCGGTCCTCTGCATTTCTAGCCGATGCATCTCCTGTGGTATATCGTTATCCAAAGTCTCCAGGCGCAGCAGCCGTATTGACGAGGCCTCCGCAGATTGACGAATCGCCCTTGATACGATGTTTTGCAGTTGTGATGATGTGAATGTCCATTTCGCAGCATCCATGGTGTAGCCACGCCACTTCAAAGGAGGCGTCTGAAATCTTGGAGCAGATGTTGAGAGTACCCTCGTCCCGCTTGCAGACCGGTTTATGGTGTTGCTGGCTTGAGAAGATATCGAACCGTTGCGCTGCCTTAATGCGAGCATGGATGTCGTTGGGAGACCACTTCCTTGTGTACTGGGTCTTCGCGGGCCTACTGGCAATGGAGGCCGGGTCCGTCTACGGCTCGCGTTTGCGGTGTTTGGAGGCTGATTGGGTCCAATGAGGCTGTCGGATGACCTATTTGTTCCGAATCTGTAGTCAGGATCTGGTCCTGAACGACCACCGGTGCTAGGTGTCTGATTATCTGGTGTTTGGTCCTCAGACTGGTTGATAACAGTGTGATATGGAGGAGGAGCTCCGAGAGGCGAGTCCGGGTGAAGCCCAGCATCGATCTCCAAGGGAATGATGAAGGCTGTCGAAGGCTGAGGTGAAGACGAAGGAGGTGATGGCGGCAGTATAGGAGCAGGAGCAGGAGGGGACAGAACTAATGGTGGTGGTCGTGTGTAGGAAGGTTGAGGAGACGAGGTATTGTCACGTGGTTCAGTTGACGGCGAAGGAGAAGGAGCCGATGAAGTGATAGCCGGGATAGGAGTCTGCAACAGTTCAGAACTCGAGTTGGCAGCGTCTGAAGCATTGAATAAGGTGGGAGCCGGTTTGGTGTGAGAAGAGCTAGGAGAAGAGTTTGCGGGCGTTAGGGGTTCAGTAATGACTGGAAGCTGGATCTGAGGCAATGTTGCAATATCTGACGACGTTTCCGAGGATTGAGTAGCCCTTGAATACTCTGAGGAGGATTCTTTGCTTGGTGTGGAACTGTATACCGATGCTGCACTGTGAGCCGAGGCTGGTCCATATAGTGAAGGAGATGTGCTATAGAGCGAGATGCTCTCAGCCAACGACTCATGTCGAGAATTTGACGGGGGGTCACTTCTCAAAGACGATGGCCCAGCTTCATCAGACGCTCTCTCATCTAGAGTAGATGGCGGATTATTGATTCCATCCTTTGCTCCAGATGCTGGAGTTGCTGGAAGAGATTTGTCTCTGAAGCTTCGTTCAACGACTGGTACACCAATGGGAGTGTCTACCTCCTCATCCGGAGGCGTCAAAAGCATAGAAACGGGTCGAGCATGTGGAAGTGGGTGCTGCGCGAGAGTATTGCGGGCCTGATTCATACTTGCCTGCCTAGAATGCCGTGCTCCACGAACAGACGTCGCCGCCCGGGTCAGAAGCACCTGCTGAGCCAAACTAGGCTGGATTCCAATTGGAGACGATCCTCCAGGTGTTTGAGGTATTGGCGGTACTATCATACTCATGAATTCTAAATCTCTTTGGGCTGAGGGAGAGATCATGCCACTAGAAGACCACGTTGGACTGAAAGCGCTCGGAGTCTCTGGGAAGTCTTGACGGATGACGTCACTGTTGCCTGTAGAGGGCGTAGTAGCAACTGGGCTTCCCGCAAGAGGAGTGACGGTAATATTATACGCTGTGTAGTCTTTCGAGTCGCGAACGACCCTTATGGGACTGGGAGCACTGCCTGAGCGCTGTCGGTTGAATATACTATGCACGGGAGGAGGGGCGAGCGGTGCATTAGAAGACGCCAGAGAAGCGAGTGTAGACGTCGAAGTGATCTTGGAGCTACCTGCTACACCATTGGTCGGCCGCGAGGGGCGTCGCTGAGCGCTCGAGGAGGACCGATCACGAGAGTTAAAGTGCGGTTGAAATCCAGGCGAATGTGGTGTCTGAGCAGATCTTGGGCGCTCTCCTATGGGTAAGAGTGGATGACGAGCGTGATTGGACTCGCGAGCCCCTGAAGGACGAGAGTCTGACTGATTACTAGATGATGACCGGTCGAACCGACCTAAGAAAAAAAGTCAGAATGGCTATCTGACTGACGTACAAGACTAGACAGCGTACCTCCCGTAGAAGAAGAGGAAGATGACGGTGGCGCCCTTCCGCTCTGAAAGCTACTTCTTGAGTCATTATCACTCTGTCTGTATGGGGTCGGGGGAGACAATTGCGAGCTTGTCTCTTCTGCTATGGGCGAGAACAGAGGCCTGACATTCTCCGAAGGATCCATAGTATTAGCAAATTCGTAATAGTCGAGGACATTTGCGATGTCTTGAACCGACTGGCCAGATTGACCCGATTGACCCGATTGCGCAGACTGCACAGACTGGCCAGACTGGCCAGAGTTTGGGGGTTCGGGTAGTGGCGAGGTAGGAAGAAGGCCCGGGGATGTCAATGCATCGCTGTGCTGCGGTTCAAAAGAATTGCGTGATTTTGAGGATACAGAAGGTGGATTGAGACTATGACTGGATGCTGAAGCACCCTTTGAGCCATGGATACTCAATTGCTCTGGGGTCCCAGGAACAGGCGATGTGCCCTCTGAGATTCGAGAAATGCGACGCAAAGCCTGAAGATCAATTGATTCCGGACGGGACCAGCTACGTGGCCTCGAATATGGCATAGCGTCGTCGGAACTACTTCGCGATGGTATACTGGAGGTACTCGATCGTTTAAACAGGTCTGGGCGTCTCGACTTATCACCACTAGAGTGACGAGGGGTTCTCGGAGGAATGTACAACAAATCCGCATTGGCAGGCACGGGAGGCACGGGAGGTATACCGTCTCCAGAACCAGGCGTCAAAATTATAGAACCACCGCTAATGGTACGATCGCGCCAGTAAGGTGAATTCAAGAAGGGATGTTCCCCTCGCGGTAAGGTAGCTGAATCCTGGCGGGTCAGTGGTCCTACGGAACCACGGTTATAGCGCGATGCTCGATGGTCGCTAGATAATATGAAGGAATTCGCGATGAGCGCTCTCGCCAGGGTAGTTCCAGAAACAGCGGAAGCATCGTCGGCGGAATACTGGGAGTCTGGACGCGAGTCAGTTCGCGATGAAGGATTACCACCCGGCATTCCAGAAGACCTCATGATTTGTACTTTCGGCGCGTGCATAGCAGAATTCGGTATCTTAATAGGAGCGGGAGCTGGTTTCCTGTAAGCCGCCGGTGAAGGGTCCTATGGCTGTGATCAGCACGGGGAAGTCAGTGGAACCGAAGAAATGACGAAACTCACGAACGACTTTTTCTCTGGTGACTCCACGAATCTTGGAAACCGCGATGACTGAACAACGAAGTTTAGAAGGAGATACGGAGACAACGTCGAATTCACGTACATCCTTCTGGGTTTCCAGATCCACATCCATAACATCCTCCAACGCAAACATAGAACCCTCGTCGTCGTAGCTTTCATCACCTGTCAAGTGATCGTCTCCGGTAGCACTGATACTTTGGTCGTCTCTACTCTGCCTCCCGTTCCTATCTTCGCCGACTTCGCTAGCCTTGGCCTTTCCATTCCTACTACCGCTCGCCCCTCCGTCGCTCCCTTTTATATTCGCCTGGAACTTATCGGGTCGCAGTAGATCCGCGGGAAACCAATCTGGCTCGGGAGACAAGTCAATGTCTAACTTTACCACAGGGGACGCGGGCGGTATCGTCGGACTCTTTGGAGGAGCGAAGTACAAGTCTCGAGGGTACGATGATGAGGTAGTCTGAGACTCCACTTGCGAGAATGGTTGGGAAGGAGGAGACGACTTTTCATTGATATCGATTATCTGCGGAGACGCGTAGAGATGCGGGGCGGGTGGGTCCACACGTCGAATGTTATACGATAGTTTGGGAGTTTTGGCCTTGGATTTGAAGTTTTTTCTGTAATTAAAGAACATTATAGTACCGGAAAGACGAAGAAGGAAAGGATCTGGACGAGTTCAACGGCTCAAAGGCTGAAAAAGGATCAGCGCTCAGCAGACCTGCCGGAGACGAGAAAGGGGATACAAGTAAAAGGACGGGGAACACTCAAGGAATACGAAAGGAATAGAGTAGTATCTCACATAGATGGCAACGGGTTCGCACTAGCATCAGTCAAAGTGGATGGCTGTGTCAGGCCCGTTGATCTCGCAAGCCAAGATCTCGCGACTCAGACGCGTCCACGCGTGGAAACGCTAAGAAGTGTTCACCGGAGCCCATCATTCATACCGAGTTCATACTACTTGTCCTAAGTATGTACTTACAGCAAGCAAGCAGTCGATTTCTAAGGAATCCATCATGATGCTATATATAATCATGACTGGAGTCAATGTATATACTTCTAAATCCAAACTTGAAGCCTCTACACACAATTCTTGTCAGTGGTGGCAGCTTCAAGCGACGTACGGCATGGCATGTACGGTATGTTGAGCATAGAGATGGGGTTGTCGTGTGTGGTGTCGACGGATCATGGGGCTATGTTCATTTAGAGAGCATCAAGGGCTATTGATTGGATCACGACACACCGGCGCTTCAGAGTAGACGCTGAGGCAAGGCCCCTAGGGGTCCGCCCTGCGAGTCGACACTAGAGTTTAGCAGCGCCACAGATTCCAGAATGACGTTCCGACGTCTTTTGATGCAAGAATACACAGCCATACCTATGCATACCCATCCTGGCATGTATTGATCTCCAGTATCATGACTGCCAACTCTGACGTTCGTCACGTTTCCCGAAGCTTCGAGCTAGAGTGGAGTCAGGAGATCATCAAAGAGTCCAAGTCCAGGGAAATAACCAGTGCGCTGGAATACAATGTTCGGCCGAATACTTACTAGCTAGAAGCGGTAGACTTGTATGAATTCTGGAACGAATAGGATCTAGACGGCACGGCGGCCAGATTCCTGTGACATCATAGAAATAAGTGAAGCTCAACAGAACATTGTTTCAGGCAGAACCGAAATGTTTAGGATTGAAGCGAAGCACTGCTGCATTGCCCTCCGAAGTGATCGCATGCGTCTAATTGCTGACGATCTCAACTTGAAGAAACATATGTTCAGTAAATGGAACGAAAATGAATGAAAGGTAGATGAAAGCAAGAGATGAGAGTCTATTGGGCAAAAGTCACCACCTCCATGTGAACGTTTCACGAATTTCACCCGAATTTCACCGCAAAGCTCATGCAAGCACGTGACTGTAGTTGCTGTGAGTTGTTGAGTTCAAAGGCTATTGCCGTTAGACGCCCACCGATCATAATCGCGCATCCTCCGAGTTGCCACCTTCTTTCTCGCCGTGATATTCCCCATCCAAACCCTGGCGGCAACACTCGGTGAATCGATTCATAAGATCCATGTTCATCACGCCTCCGGCTTCCTGGACTAATCGGACGTACCGGAGGCGTGCGATTCGGGGTCTCGTCTGTGTTTCCGTCCTCTCTTCTCCATCTAGATCGACAGCGTTCGTATCCTCCCACCATCGTGATTGGATCATATCACCCAATGCCTCACCATCCACTGTATCGTTCAGCCCCTTGATAGTCAATTTTTGGAGGAGCGGGCTGAGAGGCTGATTGTTACCCGTTTCCAAGTAGGTAAGCATTTGGCAGAAATGCTCGTCGATGCAGTGGGCACAATACAAGAGCTCGAGCTCAACGAGACTTTCCATCGTCAATAATATAGCATGTAGCTCGTCAGATCGAATTGGTGCTCCGTGCAACGTAAGAGAATCCAAAGCAAATCGCGATCGAAACTGAAAGTCTAGGTATATGTTATGAGGCCAGCCCAACGCCCAGCCCAGCGACCCGTTTTTGACACTGAACCAGAGAGTGAGTTTTGTGAGGGATGGAAGTGTGAGTGAGGAGAGGACGAATAAAGAACACGATTGGTGCTTGAATACGATTTTGAGGGTGCGTACGTTACGGGCTATGATGATATCGGGAAGTTGAGGTAGCTGTCTTCCCAATTCGCGATCGAAGGACAAGGTGCAGTCTTCCACATTCGGAAAACTTAGCAAGCAGGGGTTAAGTATGGTCCGGTGTGCCGCAAGAGGACCCAAGACCAGCTTTTTTGCTGAATCACAGCGAAAAATAGGAATAGGCAGCGGTATTTTCGACTTCCCACCAAAGGTTACCACAAGAGACTGGAGTCGCGGGGCGTTTATGATTGTTTCGTCGGTCCAAAGTGGATGCTCTTGATCAGTAGCAGAACAGATGTTGAGGTCGAGATGCTCCAAAAGAGGTGTAGGATTCTGCAGAAGTTCAGAAAAGAGGGTCCCCATCGACTCGGCGCGCACGTCAAGAGTGAGGCTTCGAAGAAATTTGCAATAGGGGACGAGCGCTTCGGTGAAGACCTTTAAACGACGAAAAGGGACGACCTCGATGGACATGGAGATGTCCCGGGGGAACCTATCGCCTCGGGCTAGCCAGGCCTTGGTAGTGTTTATCAAGTGAGGGTTTACTCGCATGTAGCTAAACGACACGTCTATGCGGGACCACAATTGAGGTGCCCCAAAAGCTGCCTTCCTCCATAGAATACAAACCTGTGAGAATGACAGAGGAGCTGCGTTTTCGCGTGGTTGAGGATAATCATCTCCCTCGATGCCAAACTCGAAGATCGCCACGAGGAGTTCGACTGGGAGGTGTCTGACGGGGTTCAGTAGAGCTCTGTACAGGGCGACATAGTTTAGGAGTGCCAAACGTCGATATTTTTCTTGGCGAGCCCCGTTGTCCACGTCTATAATGTCGAGTTCGCCCTCAGTAATGAGCATCCGAATCAGGATTCGCTGACGGTCTGTGGGTACGAGGTTTGTCCCGACAAGGGATCGGAGGTGTGAGTGTAACTGGATGTAGACTTTTGTTGCATTGGACATATATTTATACGAGGAGACGATGATGCTTACTACCGATCGTGCCCAACTGCCCATTCGTTCTCCTTCGCGTTTTTCACCATACTGACCATTCAGAGCTGAGAGAAATATGTTCTTTATCCATATCGATCTCGACAGGGGAGACCACTGAGGTGATAGAGATGCGAGTTGGACTGTGGGTATCAGACAATACCCGGGACACATATGGTACATCGGGAGGGATCTCGATTGAGGCGGGCCCCGAGACTACGGATACTAGTCACTTATTGACGACACCCGAAAACAAGATCTGTAAAAATTACGATGCTCTATAAGTACCTGGGGTGGTAAACGAGAATAGAAACGAGGAAAGGACTTGGTGAAGACTTACATGAACGCTTGGGAAGACTTTGGAACTATCCAAGTGTTGTCGCGTGCACGTGGGTCCGTCAAACCGAGGTCCGACGGTCTTCAAGCTTCAAGTCTTCCTCCTCACGCAGTCACCAGTTGTAACCATCCTCCCAGTCGATATTGCGGCTGGCGGCTGTTCTAGCTGTTTTTTTTTGTAGATTCATTTTGCCAGTTTGCATGTATCCTGGCCAATGAGCGTGCCTCCGTTACGGTGGTCAAAAAGACTTTCAATCCGAAGCCTGACTTGGCCAAGACAGGCTAAGACTTGGCCCTCGGACATCGCTGACTTGTGTAAGTAACTCTTCAAGAAGGTAGGTTTGAAGCGGTCTCCAAATCTCCGGATCCCTGCTTGGAGCCAGATATCCATGGTATCGCGCGGTTAGTACTACTGCTGCTCTGCTTGGGACCTATCTTAATCAGCATCACAGTACAAGGTACGACGGTTCATCTCATCTCAATGTGCCTCTTAATTGATGTACTACCCAACCTCCCCTTGCGATGCTATCGTGGGGAGGCTATAATTGCCTAACTTTACTACAAGACTTTGCCTCCCGGGTCCTATGGCCATACCTATAACGAGGTTCGCTCTTCTTGTCTCGTTAGCACTGATACTAGAGCTGATATTCTGCATTCTAGAATCATACCATAGGCTGCAGCGATTTCTCCGTCTAGTGCAACCATCATTTCTCAGGCTGTCGACATCCGGCTCGTCGCTCTTTGCCCAACTATACTTAGAGAAATCACTCAACCTATGACGCCGCTGCATATGCTCTTCACTCTTCACCGACCTTCTCTACTTCATCATCCACTGCAGAGGCGACTATTCGCTTCAACCTCAACCTTTCCTCTTATTTTCCGGCTCCTTGACAGCCTGCGAAGAGGAACCCCCAAGCTTGGGGAGCACTATCTCCCCAGTTCTCAAGGAACATGATCTAGGTGCCGTACTGGTCTTTCGATGGTATTGTCGAGAAGCTAGGATCTCTGAAATACTTGCTCGTCGAAAGCCCTACTAGCCCCTCCACCATTGTCAGCAACATATCTATTCCGGTGCTAACGGAGCATCGAAATGAGCCCATCTTCGTCTTCTATTCCACACATGAACCGTCAAGGTATTTTTGGAATCCCTAATAATTCTTCTCATGTTGCAAATTCACCACGCTTACTTGTTTTGACCTTCAGGTAGCAGGCTAGCATACGACTTCCACTTGAGACTCTGCTTCAAAGACCACGATACGTCTTCTATCTGATCCTGAATCCACTCCTTGATACCAGCTAACTCCCTTTGTAATTACCTCCATCCCACCAATGGCACCATTTTCCGTTGGTCTCTATCGGCAAAAAATGAACTTGAAGCTCCGCCCCATTACTTACATGTTTTGGGGGTCTTCGAAGGTCTTTGGCGATTCGCCCATCATTTCTCGCCGTAAGACCTTTACCCGATGACTTTCACTACGGCCATGGTACGACAAAAGAGCGTCTATTCGATGTGTGCCAATGGACATTGAGCGCGTACATCATCCCATTCCAACAGTCACATTTCACAATATGAGCGCTTTCCATCTGCGGGGTAGAAGCTGCGTCGACCGAGTTCCGATTCGCGGGGTCGTCGGTCCTCTCTAGATCTGCGTTTAACCCTGGATGGGTCGGAGGAAACAGCGTGCTCCTGCTAGACGATGGCTCGAATCGACGAGCCAACTGTACTCCAGCACTTCTCAAATACGCTAATCCCCGAATTCATGTCCCTTAATGTTCACCTTCGAAGTTCTTATCCTCCTTCAAGTTTGTTGGTCAAACTTAGAGTACGAAGCTTGGTTTAGAAGCATTGGGATGCAAGCGGGCATTTGGTCCTGTCTGCTTATGTACCGTTTATAGGCTTTCATTACCCATGCCGTACTAGCCAATCTGTCGGAAATGCGGTTTCAGTTCGCGTATCTCAAATTCTGATCATTTGCGTCCGGATATTTGGGAGAGAGTCCGAGAGAAAGAACACGTTTCGCGTTCCCCTCAAGGCCTATAAGTTGAACCCCCCAACGCCAAACGTTCATCTTGAGCCTCGTTTTGACTCTCCTTCGTCGTTCTTCTCATTTATTTTCGACGTTCAAAGCCTCGGACGAAGCTGCCAAGGCGAGCTTGACATCTATACGCGCAACATTGACACTCTTTACTTCCCCCGCTGCCGTCTCTTTACTGACGAAAACCAGTAGCGAGTCGTTCACTCCTTCACACCCTCCTTCTCAAATCCCCCTCTTTTCACAATATAATGACTGGTCCTAGTTCGTCCCCAGGGCGTAGATTGCGTACGAAAACCTCAGATTTATCCGAATTTTTTCGTCATTCACGCCAGAGTGCACCCGAGGACACCAACACTCCACAATCCCCTACAGACGCGCCATTGAAACGCCCCGACAGCGCGACCTCTTCCAAAGCCAAACGCAGCAGATTGTCGTTCTTGGGACGCACCAGAAGAAAATCTACCCATTCTGAAGTTGTTCCCCCGCTGCCAAGTTCGTTCCCGCAGGAGTTGGTCGGGGCACTTCATGCAGAGCCCAACGAGCGCGATGGTCCTTCGTCGTCCAGAGATGGGTGAGTCTTTTTTTGCCGTTTAACCTTCGTCCGAGCTCTCGGTTCGGTCTTTCCTATTTCGTGAGCTGCGGGGATGCACAATCGAGATTGCCGCGTGGGTGTGGATCTAGGTCTCAAGGACCGCGTCTCTCAATCCTTCCACCATCGTCCTCCTCATTGCCAACACCAACGAGCACGCCGCCACCTGCAAGCTGAACGGAAGGCGCGAGATATTGAAGCTTTCATTAATGCCGACATCATTCCCATCATTTTTCATTATATATAATTGATCCCAATTCAGTTGCTCATAAAGTTTACTTGATTATCTAGACACCCTATTCTAGTCATCTCACCATCCGGTCCTTCAACACCTCCACTCCCGTCAACCCTCCCTCCCATAAATGTATCCTCGCCATCCTTGGGTTCTAAGTTTGCTGCACATTTTACTCCTGTGAAGCCACGAGCAATTCCACCTCCATTGAAATTATCCTCGCCGCGCAAATCATCTGTCCAGTCTTCAATATACGATGGAGCCTTGGACTCGCTATCACCCCCAACTCCCAGTCCACGATCATCTTCCTTCGATACCGCGTCCACATCAACTACTAGAACCCTCTCTCCGACTCCCCGGCAAACTCAGCCAACAATTACAGTCTCTCTTTCTCCGGCAGAATATCTCGAACAGTTCACAGGATACGAGGATCTTTTCACTTTACCGCCCAATGAGATGCCCACATCTACAGTACACGCCCATCTTCCCATTCCTAAATTTGATCATCTCGAGCGATATTCAGATGATGATACAGATACGATGACACCAAGTCCAAGCCCACCGAACAGTCCTCGAATGCAGTTCCCGAACCCTCCGGCAAGTAACAACCCCGATTACAAACCTTACCAACGGCAACCTGTGGAAGGTGGACGAGCGTTGGGCCCTGCGATGAAACTTCGGGCCAATTCGATGAGCAATTCCAAGGAAGAAGATCAAGTTGCCGATAATCATGCATCCTGGACTTCAAGTCAATCACAAAAACATCGCACCATTTCGACGATGCCATATCATTCATCAGAAAAATCGTTGTCTTCTCCTACCAGGTCGTGTTTGAAGACTCCATCTGTCACAACATTGATTGGAACGCGTCCATCAGCTCCTCCAACCATTCCTCTACCTAGTCCTCCATCTGTGATCCCTTCCCTATCTTCGATACCTACAATTCCATCTATCCAATCGCTTCCCTCTCGTAGATCTGTGGGCTCGATTGCCTCCACCCCATCCATGCGGCGTCCTCGAGCACATACCATCGCTGCTATCTCGTCCAGTGCAACACGCAGTACAAACTCTTCTCCGTCACCTCATTCACCCAGGCGAGAGCGATTTGCCGTGCGAGATGACGAAAAATCTGACAAGGAAAATATCGCCAATGCGACACCCGAACAACTCCGAGAATCTCTGACAAAACAGTATCAACGCTTCGATGAGCTCGCGAGCTATGTACTGAAAATCACTGAGAAGCATGCGACTGAAAAGACTGCTTTGGAACAGAAGATTGATGCTATGGAAAAGGAAGCAAAGAGGAGAGAGAAAGAGATCAAAGGTCTTAGATGGCTAGTCATGAACAGTCGCAGTTCAGACGCCAGTGAGGCAGAGGGTTTGCTCGAAGACACTATATCTCCGTCTTCTAGTTCTGTGGAGTTGGGCAACTTGGGCCGAGGGACGACTCTTTCGGGACGAAGCTCATCACGCGACTCAACCAGACTCGGCATCCCCGGGTCGGACTCGTTTATGGACCTTTCATCATCACCGAGCGACCTGTCCACGAGAAGGAACCGTACACTCTCGACGACATCCTCCCACATCCGGGTCGCGAAGGCTGGTTTAGGTCTGGACTTCGTAGTGCCGGATCTACCATACCCTTCCAACATGAAACGATCTTCGGTTTCATCGTTTTCATCCTCCGCGGCATCCTCCACCTCTTCGTTGTCTCTCCCTGGCCTCACGAGTGCTACAAATACAGTTTCATCTGGACTATCCGCTATCCCCGAAGCTACTACTCCCACCCCCGAGTTGCGTCGGGACCCTGTAGTTGCTGCTGTGATCCTCGCTGCTGAAAGCCAACGGGAACGGGAGAATTTGGTCAAGGAGGAGCGACGAGCGGATCGTGCTCTGCACCATATTTCCACGTCATCGTTGTCTTCTTCGTCTCCTCCGACACCTGGGACATCTGCAGCTGCGTCCAGTGCGTATGCCAACAACTTGAAGCGAGGACGCCCACCATCTATTGCACAAGTGCTCGATCAATCGCCGACCATGGACGACGTGTTGGATCTACTACGACCGTTTGGAGGCCCACCAACCTCCACAACATGATCATGTAAGTTGAACATGCTTCCAAGATTTTTGATCCCTGATGCTCATGAATGACACAGACTGAGTTCCCGCTTCTCTTCCTTTCATCACGCTTCGACACTTCGACACTCTTTTTCCAATACACGCTCGTTCTTCTCCCTCTCCTCTGCCTCATCCGGATTATAATGCCATTTAATGAAAGTATAAGGGCGCTGTTGTCTGGCGCCTTCTCCCTACGGGATTAATATCGGTCTCAGACAATCATTTCGCTACTTCGAATTCTAGTCGACCGGACCACAGACATATGGACATTTGTGTTTTTGTAAACTTTTCGGTTCATCCCAAGCATCGTTATAATGCAATGTTTCAATAATTAGTCCTACCCCTCTTCATTCTTGTCGTCATTGAATTCCCATGTATCCGTATTATAGTACTCCACCCTCTATCGTATCGTCGCACATATCATTATTGATCTCGTATTCCTATTCTTGCCTGCATGCACCGGCAAATCAAGTAAGAATTCGGGTGGCATGCCACCGTGCCAGTGCATTGATGTTCAGTGAACAACGTTCAACAGTTGTTCATGATCATCACTGCTTCATCACGTCCAATCTTCCATAATTGCTCCAAGACCTCAACGTTCGTTGCAACGGTGCATCCATATGCACCTATCGAGGCGCGATGTTGTGCGATCGTTTTTTTAGTTTTAATTTCCAATGTCCTGCTCTGACGACACCCTGCAACGGGTGTCATGCATCATGCTCTATATTTTAGCATGATAAGACAGGAGGGATCCGGCTCATCTGCATCAGCGCTCGCCGCTCAACTAGTCATCTCAGTTTGTTTTACAAACCTTTAGGGACCCTATCCTCTCTTCACGGTATATACCCCTCCTCTTGGTATCTGTGAGTCCAAGAATATCGCTGCGCATTCGATGACTTACAATCACATCCATGTAATTCACCGCTGATGTTCAAGTTTTCACGTCGAACGAATACAATCATACGCGTTAAACTTCGATGCCTGGATCTCACGACACTTCAGATCCTTTAGCTGGATTTACGACCCCACCGCTAGGAGAGACTTCTGCGCAAGCGAGTGTCCGAGAGGAACGGGAGGCATGTGCGAAGAGGGTGAGTGATGAAATCGACGAGAGCCTCAGGTTACAGCGCGTCGCTTTGAAGAAGGAGAAAACCGTAGTCAAAGTGTAAGTCCCTTTTTTTGTTTCATTGCAATGGCTTATCAGATCTATGCTTTATAGGCTGCTTTTAGGCCAGGCGGAGAGCGGTAAGTCTCATCAATATTCGTGTCTCTGATTGCATTGACAGACTTGGCTCTTTGTTGCACAGGAAAATCGACGACACTCAAGAGTAAGTCTACATGCGAAGTTCTATGTCAATACTTATCGTGAGTTTTCCAGATTTCCGGATGAAATACGACACGGCAGCATGGCAAGCTGAACGGGTTTCCTGGCGAGCGGTGATCCAGTTCAACCTAGTCCGAGCTATGACCGTCATCCTAGAAGCTATCACAGCCGAAGCCAACGGGTATTTCGCACAAGACGACGAACGCGTCTCCGTAGAGGAACAACTACCACTCCTTGCACGCCCTTCTTTCACTGAAAAACACCAGCTTCTACAAATACGACTGTCCCCACTACGAGGAGTCGAAACCGATCTTAGACATCATCTTGGGGACATGACGGGGAAATCAGCGACTTCCGACTTCACGTCTCTATCTGCCACCCCGTTTGATCGTTATTCTGTAGATTCACGACCCAAGACGCGGTCTGTACAATTCGCTGTGCGATCATGGAGAGACGCTCTTGAATCTACTACGAGGACGTCGACGACCAAAGCTTCGAAAAAGACTGATCTAAACTCTGTCACGGCGGTTCTCGCAAGTTGTAAAGACGATATGAAAGCTCTCTGGGACGACGAATACGTTCAATTTATTCTGGCACACCGCAACATAGGGTTACCAGACTCTGCATCCTTGTACGTCCTCATACCTTCGTTAGTGGTCGACGACATCTTATGGACGTGGCAGTTTCTTGAGTGACATATCTCGGATAACCGCACTGGACTTCGAGCCGTCGGATGACGACATCGTACGAGCTCGTCTCCCAACGACCGGGATCCAAGAGCATCGGCTAGAGTTTGATTTTGCCCCCCGAGATTCAGGTAAGTGCGTCATTCATTCCTGTAGCTCGTATGCTGACAGCTTGGTTTCAGTAGCAATGCAAATGGGTCGAGAATGGAAGATCTATGACGTCGGGGGCTGCAGAACAATGGTATGTTGTTCGAGTCAGTATGTCACGCAGGCTCTGACCCGGTGCTTCTCAACCAGCGTCATGCTTGGCTGCCATTCTTCGAAAACATTAATACCATATTATTCCTGGCACCGGTGTCTTGCTTCGACGAACGACTCGAAGAGGATTGCCGGATAAATCGGCTAGAAGACTCGTTACTCCTCTGGAAATCCATCTGTTCGACGAGACTATTGACGAAGACTCAAATCATCCTGTTCCTCAACAAATGCGATCTGTTGAAAGAGAAGTTGAAGAAGGGGGTCAAGGTCAAAACATATTTAACGAGTTACGGAGATAGACCGAATGATGTGAACAGCGTTGTAAAATGTGAGCACGTACCATCTTCTCGCTCCTCCCTTCCAGAAGTTGATTAACAACATGCAGATCTGCGAGACAAGTTCAAGGATATACATCAGACTGTATCTCCGGAGAACCGTGCATCTTATATATACGCTACCACGGTTACTGTGAGTGGCATTTGCGTCATTGACTCGATGCTTGGTTCTAATGTGATGTTGGTGATGCTCCTAGGACACGAAAGCCACAGCCAAAGCACTCGACATAGGTATAAGCTTCCTTTGTCTTGTTGATGAACTCTATCTAACCGTTGCATTTAATTTAGTGCGCGAAGGTATCATCCGCGAACACCTCATAGCATCCAAGTTCCTCTAGTCCTGGAGATATACCATTTGCTACCATCTTATCATCATGTACTGATACATTTATACCCATCTGCACGAATATCATGACTTTATTACGATATACCTCCGTTTGAGGACAAAGAGGCAGGCTGTGGGGTAATAGTAGCCGGTCCGCAAGCGTGTGGTTGAACTTGACGTAGAGCTCGGGTTGCTTCCTCCCGCCATGTTCTCACCCAAAACACCCACAAGATTGCCCACAAAACACACCAGTACGAGTACGAGTACTAGTGCACCGCCTAGATTCAGTCGTCTTCTTGGCACCGTCCTTGGATCTCCCTTTCTCACAACAAATCCTGATTCCGAATCGCCTCATTTCGACCTCGTTGACGGTTCTCTCACCGCCGTTCCTCGTGCTTTTACTATCCCAAGACCCGTATCGCCCACGCCTTCCGATTTCTCTATCATCAGCGCACCAGCAGCGGAATATTCATATCCATCTCCTTTCAACACACCATCACGGAGAATCTTCTACTCCAGTCCGAACCTGGGCGCTTTCACAAACTCTTCTCCGAACCCAATAAGATCCTTGCTACCTCGATTATGGGACGTATTCTCTTCTCCATCTCCAAAGAAATCACCCGACTTCTCCGATTATTCCTCGCTGCCTCCTCTTGACGGGGAGGAAGGTGAACTTGTCGACGACGAGGCCTGTTTCGTCGATGTCAGAGCTATCACAGGGATTGATATTCTTCTTCTACTACCACCGGAGCTCTCCACGTACATTCTCGCCTCATTCCTCGAGCTGCCAGATCTCATCGCGTGTGCCGCTGTCAGTAGGTCATGGAGAGCATTAGTCTCTGACAACATGGTTTGGAGAGGTTTACTCAAAGGCGAAGGATGGAAAGTATCTTTCGATAAAGCAAAGGTCAATGACAAGTTCGTATATAACCGTGTAACCAATCCGAGAATGAAAACATTGCCTCCACTGCCTGGCCAGTCAGTGTTTCCTCCTTTGTCCTTCCATCCCTCACGCTCTGCTCATACTCATTATTAGATCACTACCCCCACCAAATCTGGATTGGAAGACTCTGTATCAGGAGAGGCTGGAGTTGGAACGTCGTTGGGTAGGCAAAGCTGCGGGAGAGACGGCTAATGAGCCCGCTGTTGTGCGACTGACGGGTCACAGCGATAGGTGCGCGATACATCTATCAATATACCTATTCATTCTGACCTCGCTTCATTCCAGCGTGTACTGCCTTGAGTTTGACGCCTCTCGAATCATCACCGGATCTCGCGATCGCAGCATCAAAGTGTGGTCCCTCAAGACTGGCAGACTACTTGGAACGTTCAAGGGACATCAAGGAAGTGTCCTTTGTTTGAAGTTCGATGCGAGTTCAATGGACGAGACTACGCCCGGATTTATGGTCAGTGGGAGTAGCGATTGTTCCGTGCGCGTGTGGGATCTCTATACCCTGGAACCCTCTGGTGAAGCTTACGCAGAAGTAAGGGCCGTATTGAATGGTCACGAAGGTGGTGTTCTGGATCTCCGAATCGACGACAAGTGGATCGTCAGTTGGTGAGTTCTTGACAGTTGTTCATCTGATCGCATCCGAAGGATACAATTGAGTATTCATTTTGGATCGCAGTTCAAAGGATGCATCCATTCATGTATGGAGCCGAGAAACTCTTGCCGTACATAGGACACTACATGGCCATCAAGGTCCTGTCAATGCGGTTGGACTGCAGAGTGGCAAAGTGGTGCGTCCTCGATCTAGTTGTGGTATTTTTGTATTCTCCTTCTTACCGTTTTGTCTAGGTGAGCGCCAGTGGAGATGGAAATATGATTCTCTGGGACATCGAGAGTGGAGAACGCTTACGAACGTTCGAGGGCCACGATCGCGGACTTGCTTGTATCGAATTCAAGGTAGATCAGCACATCCATCCAAGTTGCATTATGCGCATACTGACCTGATCTTAGGATGACATGATAGTCTCGGGATCCAATGACTGCAAAATAAAAGTGTGGTCAGCATCCACTGGACAATGCCTACGTACCTTGGAAGGCCACGAGGCCCTAGTTCGCGCTTTGTCTTTCGATCCACGGAGTGGGAGACTCGTGAGTGCAAGTTATGACAAGGCTGTGAAGGTCTGGGATCTAAGGACTGGTACGTGTGCTTCTGGTATTTTTTCCTTTTGCGAAAATATATTGAATGTGTGTGTCTATATAGGCAAGATGATCAGGGACTTCAAGGATAGTCATACCAGCCATATCTTTGATGTCAAGTTTGATCATGCTAGGATCGTCAGGTGTGTGGCATATTTTTTCTTGCTTTTGGTCCCCTTCTCATCACCGGACCTCCATGTAGCACGTCTCACGACCAAAAAATCGTTATTTTGGATTTCTCACATGGGCTTGACGTTTCGCTCTTCACTCGATGAGCCACCTATTCACACCGCGACAGTCATTTAGACTGTCGTACCCTCCAATCAACCACGCACTCCCGCACGCATTATATATTCTGTCGAAGACCAAGTTATACCTCTTGCAATTATCTGTTACCCATTTGTCGCGTTATCTGGCTATACCCTGCCTTTCTTTCTTTCCTTCCTCGTGGACCTTTTTTTCAAAAACATACCCCAACCTTTACCCTACCTATATTTCGCCTCCCTCATGCGCACCTAGTGTGCCATGTTATGGAGTAATCATAATTACCGCGTCGTATGTATGTATCTGTCGAGTCTTACAAGTAACTATATGAAGTTGGATGCATTCGAATCTTATCCTGTCTTTACTAGCTCTCAGATTAGAAGGTTGTTTCGGCTTGGTGCTGGTGACTACGCACCTAGGCACTTCAAGGATGGCCGTCGTTCTGATGACTCCCCTCCCGTTTTTCTTGCAAATCGTGTTGATAGCTCATATATCCACTGGAACGATGGATATAGAGTGCGCCCTCCTCCTGCTACGACAAGTCTGCACTCAGAAGGCCTCTGATGAGGTTGGGTGTGGATAGTATCTATGGTCTGAGAGGATGTGGGAGACGGGTCAGATTGAGAAGACGAGCGGTGAAGTGATGGCTGCTTTTGAGTCTTCGAAGCTTGACGCAGACAATGAGTGAGCAACCTTGTCTACAATAGTTTGTAAGCTCGCAACGATATACAGTCCAACAAAAGTCGATATGGTATTATGCTGGCGGAGACTGCGTTATAGTGACCATGAACTTGGGCATATGGGCTGCAATCAGAGCAACTACACCCATACTGAGACGGACAGACATAGTGAGCATGCGCGTCGTGAGAGATTATGATATACACGTACAGAACACCCGACCAAGGACTTTGTCCTCCATCCTTAGTGCGCAGACTATGTTGGTTGATGAGGCTGTTTATGGCGAAAAAGAGAGCAGGCCACGCCATCATGCTGTTTCGCATTCAGCATATGTTGAGTTATGGGTCGAACCTAACAGCACAGATATCAACGCAGCGCACCGGTTCCGTGTAACCATGACCAGACCAGAGAGAAACAACCCAGAGGTGGTTAATCCATCTATATGGCCACAAGAAGTCGTTGATTCGGGTCAGCTCTGTACGATGTGCCAGATGACATGGCTGCGAACCCGCGTTTTCTCTGGCCCAAGTCTTGGGGAGAGTGACCCTCGTTTCCAAAGAGGCGTCTCGAGGATCATCGTGGCCGTGGGCGGATGGTGATTTGAGCACAGACATGGTGTACTTCAAGACACAAGTAGTCAAATCTCAAGTTTAAGTTAGACGCCCGGCCGAGGCCAAGGAGTTGCCGAAATCACAGGACCTAACAACCACCCATATGGACCTACAAGCACCCACCGATCGCTGAAACGATTCAAAGTACAGCTATTACGCTGTTTTCGTACATATTTATATTCTCAGCATGTTTTCTTTGTGCGTTGAGCAGAATTTTCAGATCTAGGTATCACCCTCTGTTGCTTTAATAAAGAACAGCCATCTCCGCAGAGACCACCGCGAGCCCTACGACTGTCATAACCACTAGAGGAAATATGTTCCACCTCGCGAACGTCCACTGAGCTACAGTTATCCCTTTCTGTTCCAAGATAGCCCTCCACAGCAATCCCGCTAGACTAGGCTTGACGATCTGGATCATAATAGCTTTCCAGAGTAGACAGCACCTAGGCGGTCCAGAGAGTAGCTTGTGGGTCAAGTTATGGTGGCCTCTGAGGTTTTTTGGCCGTTTGACGGAGAGATTTCGAGGGAAATCAGCGGCTGAGAAATCAGAGGCGGACAGGATAGCATAATTTACTACATAGACTATCACCTAAGTACTTGTTTATGAGGTTCTTCCTCGAATCACTTATATCATCTTACATGTATCCCATCATTATAGATCTGAGACTCGGCCGAACGCGCACCTTGGAACATCAAGTTCTATAGTCCTGATACACTTATTTAAAAAAGCTTCAAATGCCCATTGGCAAAGACAGGAAACGAATGTCCTTTTCTCTCCAGTTCAAGCCTTGAATACAGGGAACTCTCCAATTCGCAATTTGGTACTCTAAGGACTGGCTTAGCAGTTTATCAAAAGGGCAGGACAATCACACTCACCCCGTAAGGCGACAACGTGATTGTGGTAGGCGCACCAGTGCAATTAGGGTTTGTCGGAGGAGAGGCAGCAAAGGTGTCACCAGCTACAGGCCAGTCGATCAAGCAGGCAGTGGCCTTGATATAGACAGGGGGTAATCCAGAGTCAAATATTGGAGAGGGTAGAGTACCGGGAGAGGGCTGTTTGTTGATAAACGTGAGAGTTGTAGGATCGATGGCGTACTGCCAAGGCTCGGTTGTGTCAAACTCAAGGTCTGTGGCCAGAGGCTGCTGACGGTTCTGCGCAAGGACCTTCTGGCTACGAGAGATGTCGAACGCGTAGTGAAGAGGCCCTCTGTGTACGGCGATGGACCCATGAGGTCTAGACTCTGTTAGGGATATGACATGTAGGTCTTTAGCGAGTGGAATTATCGTTTGGCAGGTTCAATTTACCAGTCGTGACGTTAGCAGGAAGATTGAGGACGAGTTTCGTGGTCCCTGCTTTCACAGATACAGCCTGTAGACCGTTCACTGGCGCGACAGATTTAGCCTTGCCACCATCGACTACAATCGTTCCTCCAACGACCCAACTTGGAATGCGGACGTAGTATGTGAAAGCCTTGGTTGCAGTAATTGTCGTAGTGAGAGTGTCGCTGAATGGGTATAGTGTATCAACTTCGGCAGTCACAACGTTTCCTAAACAGAGCTTTAGTTGTCCCCTGAAAAGTTCACGACAGACGTACCAGTACCGCTGAGGGTTGTCTTAGTATTAAACGGACCAAGGTAAAGGTGGACAAGTGATTTTTGATCGGGAGTTGTGAGGAACGCGTTAGTGATGAACTTTGGCCAACCTTGCGGATGGTTCACAGTGCAGCACTTGTATAGATTATGAGATTACTCCACGGAGAAAGGAGGCAACACCGTACCGGGTAGTTGGGTTCTAGACCAAAGACATTGGAGTAGGGACTAGACGTACATTGGCTTTGAAAAGGGTAGACCGTAGACCAGAGGCAACACTCACCCATCGACTGCGAACGGATTCCTGAAGGTGTTAGATGCATCAGTAATGGTTAGCAGCGCTGCACGTTCACGTACGGTGTCATATTCTTAGCTGCAATCTAGTACGCAAACGCTCATCGTAAGCCACAGGATACATGATGAGCGAATTTCGAAGGTTTTACCTGGTTCTGCTGTTGAAGATATTGTCTCTGCCACATATCTGAGTGAACGGGATCAGTGCTCTCTACATTATTCAAAGCCGTTGATGCGGGCGAACCTCCAGTCAACTCCGCAGGAAGAGCATTATAGGTGATTCGTTCGACCTAGAATATCAGGTCATCATTGAGAGATCCTTGATCAGAAACAATGGACGCACCCTATCAGCAAACTTCGGGTCCCCAATAACCTGATACAAAAACGATCCACTTGAGATAAAGAAGGGAAGCCCGAGAATCAGACATCAATTGGACAACCGAGTGTTGATGCTTACGAGAACATTGTTTCCTTGATTCATCCATCGTGTCAAAGGCAAATAAAGCACCGTAGATTGGAGCACGACATACCACCACGAGACAGAGTTCAGTCCTGCTCTAACGAGTTCAATAGAGTATCCACCGCGAGCTTTGAGGACTCACCCTCTGACGGCTTCCAAGCCGGCCAAATATTCATCTGCGGCGTAAATGCCAGAGGGTCGTCCGTGGTATTGGAACAATAGATCCCATCCCGTACTTGCGGTATCAAGGTCTACATCGAAATGATGAGAACTTCCTCGAAGCTACATCCATCGCACTATACCTGATTGATTGTGTGTGAACCTCTAGTGTTTGAGTTATGTATCAGTTTCTCGTCAAGGGCGCATCTACACGTACATATGTCGCTGGTAACGCTTTCAGGCCCTAGTATAAACAGAGATGAAAGCCTCAATTAGCTTATGAAATAGATTGAAGACGCACTTCTGCCATGTTTACACCATGCCAAGTCAAAACGGGGAAAGGGTTAGGGAGATCTTCCACTACACGGAACGGTCAGATCTTTCAGCGATAAAAGTCAAAAAAGCTCATCACCTGGGCCGGTGGGAAAATGCTTGATTTACCAGAGTACGCAACCGTCAATGCTTATATGGAGGACGACAGATACGGGACTCACTGCGGGGGCGAAAACCAATTCCCAAGGCACCCCGGTCCATTTGAGAAGCTCCATGGTTTCGATGAGCATCGCTTCATTACCATTAGGGTGGTTATCGTATAGCCTGGATGATATATTTCAGTGGTACACCCGTGGATTCAGTGTTGGTTCACATCACCACTGCAAAGTAATGACGAAATCCTCCCAGCGGGTTGCGGTCCAGTCTTCTACGCCTTCGCCATTGTTCTTGAGCATCGCATTGGCCAGTGTCACGAATTTGTACAGAGCCGTGACCACAGAATCAGTCAGAGCAGGATTGAATTCGACCATTTGAATTGCACCGAACATGAACGGATATCTGATAAGATTGAGACAGACTGCACTCAGAAGTTGTATGCTGCGAACCTTCCCCAAAGATATCGAGGCTTTGTGGTATTGACTTCTGGACCCATCCAACCCGTCGAGTCCTAGAACGAATGAACAATGAATACAGGGAATTGAAAGTTGGCAAATATAATCCAACATACTTGATGAGAAAGAACATATTCCAAGAATGCAGAAGTTTTTGCGTTGATTGCTGCGTTGTTAGCAAGGACACCATTTGGGACCATAGCATTCTGGACATGGTAGTCTAAATGAGATTCTGGTTTTCTTCGGACTTGAATGCTATCAAACTTACAAACCAGTAGCTCCCAGCTGCGCGAGGAATTGAACATTTAGTGAAGTGTCAAGCCTTTGAAAAGTGCAATCACCCTCTTCCAGGCTAGAATAGTACGAGGTTCCTCCAGTCCAGTCGGTTTCCGAGACACTGCAGAGATTTGAAATGATGGACTCGGCATCATACCGGAATTGTAGTCGATCAGTGGTACGTACTAATCGTAAAATTCGTGTTCATGTCCAGCGAGACCGTCGGTTTGAACATTCAACTGGTTATTGAGTTCGTTATCATGACATACACAAGGATCGGCACGAAGAACTGACTTGATCCATCAACCATCCTGCCGGTCTGATAGCACCAAGAGGAAGGGTAAGAAATTTCTTTGGAGCAACTGCATGCCATAAGAGAAGTTAATTAGATTGATAGCGAAATAATGTAAGGCACATACGACCAGTTTGACCACACACGCCTCCTGCGAATAGAAGGGAAGCAAAAATGACTTGAGTACGCAAGAGCATTGTTCGACACAGGTTAGAAGGTTGCATACCACATACTTTTTATATGCACCTGTATCGCTCGGTCCGTTGCGGAACGTCGAGGATCATCACTGAAGCAGTTAGATCTATGGAGCAACTATGACGGTTGCTTCGACAGCCTTGGTTTGCGAATGGTAACGGCAGCTGATTGGGATAGCCTTGTATTGGGAACAGTTGCGGCAGCTGACTGAGACTACATGTGAAGTATAACTTGGAAAATTACGGCGATTTGGCGCACTGAGTTGAAAGTGGGACCAGAGCATATCGGCGCAGCTATTAATGCAACCAACCCACGAGGATCATCAGTAGCAGAAGGCGAAGCATCGTAAACACTCATATTCGCCGGATGATTCAGCGGAGAAACACGCCAGAACATACCGTGAAGGCGATAAGGATAACGTTTCCTTAAATACTAGGCTGTGGCATGGTTGGTGATGACCGTGTGTTGCCAAACAATGAGACGTACTGGAACATGAGTGTGGTGAGTATGAATAAGTGTGTCGAATGAGAGAATCACCGTGACCATATATCCATTGAAGCTGAAGACCGAGACAAGCAGGCACTCGATTCATTCATACGATTTTGCTAGAAGGTCAAGTTTTGTGATGATATCACGTGGTTCCTGTTCGAAGTCTCTCCTCGGTACCGTCCAGATATTGAGATCCCACGTCCCGAATGATGCACGCGTCTTGGAGGCGTTCCTGATCCCATCTGGATCATCTGAGCGTGCTCGAGACTCGAGAACATCAGTAGATGTTCCAGCCCAGCTACAAAGACCATAGCAGCTCATCAACCGATTAAAGATGAAAGGGTGGCTTATCAAACTCACGATACGATGCACGAGATGATGATGATACGACGAACCAAAGTCCAATTTACTGTGTGAGATAAGGATAACATACCAGGGCCCGTAACCTCTTGAATGTCCATGCACGTATCGCCCATTAACTTAATCTCGACGAAAATGTCTGTAGATCGCGACAACCGTATGCTTCTATAACAGATGAACAAATGTAAGTAATTTACCAATGTATCCACTCGCCATACATATTGGGCCGCTCGCCCCGTATGTACGATTCGAAGGTTCTTTTAAGAACGGTCGCCCAGTCAAGATCGCGTTTATCATCGGCCACTCTATCGTCCCAATTCGAATCACTTCCATCAGCTACAGTGGCAGAAGCACGAGCGGCGCGCTCTCCACTGATGAATCTATGTCCAAGGTCCGGCCAGTTCCGCGAAGGATCGAAAGGTTTCCACCTATCGGAGCAAATTAGGGCGATGTCATGAACAATAGAAACTATGTGAACATACCAGAAGTTATGGAAGTGGTATGAATAAGCACCACGGAAGAATCCTTCGAAGCCCAATGCCTGAGGAGCAGCGCTAGCCTGAGTGGGTGTATCAAAAAAGTCCGCAAATCTGATGAACGGTAATTAGCGAGAAGCATACACAGTGCCCTGAGCGATAAGACTTACTCTGATAGATATGGGTGAGGCGGTCTGTCACGTTGATAGTATTCTGTATTTAACCACGCGGAGTCGAATAAGGCATCCGGTAGACGAAGAAGTAATCCTTCGATATGGGCATCGCTGGTATAACGTGAGACAGTCATGGGATGGAAATCTAAACCGTTCTTCAATGCTGTCCGGAATAAGAACGTTCCCAGAGCAGACCCTTTGTTCATGCGTAAGACCGCTGTGTTGTATTTGGGTAGCCTTGACCATCTATAAGCAAAGGCTCCTTGCCAGCCTGGAGTATATTGCTGTCAACAAAGGTCAAATCCTAATGACAACCCGACGACACGTACCCCATAGTTCCTCCCAATCTCGAAGGAAAATCGTATCAGCATCCAAATAGATGCCTCCGAAACGATGACAAAGAATAAAGCGTGCCATGTCGGACAAGATGACAGAGAGACGATCATATGACGAAGAGGACTTTGATCCGGTCCGATTCAAGATGTCATCGTCGTCGGCCTTTTTGGTATGGGCAGAGTCCGTTGCATTAGTGGCGGTGGACTCCTCTTTTTTTTCCTCCTTAGGGACGTTGACAACATAACCACCTGAATTGAACAAGGAGTCTTTATAAATCCTCCATTCGTCTTTGATCTCTGGAACACCGTCGAGTTGCTCAGTTGTGTTCCATAGCTTGAATTTGATAACATCCTTAAATCGTGGGTGAAGGAATGGTGAAGCCCATGAATTAGACTTGAGCTGATCGTACATATCGCGCATGGCTGAAGGATTGGGAACGGCGGCAGCTGGGCCGGGATTAATCCACATCCAGAATTGGGGGCGACAAACGGGAGAATCCTCTGGGTATTGGGAATAATGGATGCCGGTGTTTTGCGTGAAAAGGAAGGAGAGCAGGGCTACGTATGGCTTGTCAGTGAAAGGTCCAGTCCAGAACATGTGGAATAGTCGAGGATTTTCGGGGTCGCAAGGAGAGGATAGAGATGAATAAGTTCGGTGTCCTAGGGTTGGCGGTAGGAAGAGTCGAGATTCCCAGTCTGCATCCTGTTTTTTAAGAAGACCATCCTCAGGGTCTACATCGAGGTGGGTTGGTCTTCGGATTGGGGTAGGAAGTTCGTCGCTTGATGACTTTGAATCCGTACTGTTATCTTCCTGTTCGACAAAAATATATTTCCAGTCCTCCATCTGTCCTCTGCGTACTCTCTTTCCATTATCGAGTCCTCCGCCTAAACGCAAGATTTCTAGACAATCTCGTACAAGCTTGCAAGGGTTTTTAGTAAGACGTGTAAGTGAGAAAATATAGTAATGCTTACCTTTCCATGAGAGAAGTCACAGTGTTTCATAATTACATCCATATCTGCTACACTTCCCGGTACCGGCCGGGGTGGGTATGCAACATTCGGAGGGAGGCTTAAGATATCGGGGTAAATTCGTTGGGGGCCGACCCCATAGGTATAAGTTTCGGAGATGAGAGGCGGCCGGAAACGTGGAGGAGGAAGGGAATTCGCGTGGAATGGGATGGCTGGATTAAATGGTGGATTCCTCAGTCCAATCTCCTTTGGTACTATGTTACACAGTTTTAGCTTCAGCATGTCTGAATTCGAAATTAAGCATGTCACATACCACTACCACGACTCGGAAAGTGACCGCTGGCAATCTCCCAGTTCCATATACTCTGGAGATGTTCGCGTCTGAATACAAGCGTAGATGGTTCTTGTGGCGGAGGCCCACGGGGAGATTCTTCCGTCTTCTTGAACCGTTTTGAAAATGCAAATACAGTGAAAACCACTGCTAAACATATGAAACAGCCAAGTAGCCGACGTTTCTTTCGACTGGTTGAAAGAGAAGGCCCCCCTTGATTATACGGCAACAAGTCATTGGGCACGGTCATCCTCAATCGACGCGAGGATACTCCAGGTATAGGTATAAAAACAGCAGGTTTCGCCCAAGACCGCGACCGCAGATGGGCTTTTTTCTCTTCTGAAAAAGGATCCATGTGTGGCAGGCCGTTGACGAGATCCCCCGATTCTCGGAAACTGCGGCCTCGATGTGTATGCTTTGCAACGGACATTCACAGAGAATGCAAGACGAGTTGCTACGGCTGGAGTGGAGACGTGGAACGACGAAGACGGATTGAATCCATTGCCGCTAATGGCAGTGTACCCGAAGAACGAGGCTATCCAAAATTGGGGTGCAAATCTCCGGATGGCAAACGACGGCCGCGGTTGGTGGCACGAACGTTGCAGCGGTAGTAAAGTAGAACGAATTTGGATCCCTCAACCACGAAGAAAAAACACATACAGCGGTACATAATTTACTATCTATATATCATGGAACTATCTTTGAGTTAGGCCTGCTTTTTCTGGAGACCCTTGGGCAGCTCCTTGACCCATGGCAAAAATGTACGTCCTTGCATGTATGGTTGGAGGGCTTCGGGGATTTGAAGGCCCTAAGGATGCAACGCGATCAGGGACTCAAGAAGGATAACAATAAGAAGGTGATACTTACGTCTGGAGTTTGATAGTTCTCTACGAGGCAGCAAAGAGCGCGTTCCGTCGCGCACAAAGTGCCGTTCAGCATATGGACGTATACTTTGCGTGTCTGATCTTTCGTTTTAAGACCGCATCGTACTTCAAGTCGTCGACTCTCTGATAGCAAAGTCCAGTCAGTGATCATGAACCCCCCCAGACAGAAAGAAAACGAGACTGACGATAATCAGTGCAATTCGAACACGAGACCAACTCCTTGTACGCCTTTTGGAATGGGAACCAAGCCTCCAAATCAAATTTCTGCGCAGCAGCGAGATTCAAAGCCCCAGAAACGATTCCCACCACTCGGTATCTCAGACCAAGACTCTGATAGAACGCCTCACTGTTAGCCACCATCGTATCAAACATCTCCCAACTTTTTTCCGGCTCGGTGATCACAAATTGTTCAATTTTCTCGAATTGATGGACACGGAAAATGCCCCACATGTCCCGTCCAGCAGATCCAGCTTCTTTGCGGAAACATGTCGAGTAGCCGGCGTATTTTATAGGAAGTTGGGTGGTTGGTTGTTCAAACCATTCGTCAGAGTGGTATGCTGAGATGGGTTGCTCAGAGGTGGCAATCAAGTATTGTTCATCTGAACCGATAACCTAGATCCCTTGAGTTGATAGCTAAATCGAAAGACAGGTTGTGGGTATTGCGGTACCTTGTACAATTCCTCGTCGAATTGGTCAAGCTGAGCGGTCTTGGCCATCTGCTCCTTGTTCATCATGAACGGGGGTTGTATTTTCTTGTAACCGCGTTTTCTGAGGAAATCAAGACCATAAGATATCATAGCCTGATTTAGATCGACACCGTCGTTGGTAAGGAAGTATCCTCGATGTCCAGCGATCTTAGCACCTGGATTGATCGATAAAATGAGTATAAGTTAATTTTGACGGGACCTGGGGCGTAATGGTACCTCGATCCAAGTCCATGGCATCTAGACGCAGTAGGACTTCGTGATGCGGCATGATGCCGACTTTGGCAGGTGGCTCGTCGGTCTCCCCTGCAGGATACCATGTTCGCACCGTAACGTTGTCGTCCTGGAAAGAATCAACGATCTGCAACCTGGTGCACGAAATGACAACGTACCTCGGTCTGACTGACAGGCACATTCTTTCCAACGATATTTCCTACAGTTCCAGCTTTCTGCCTCATCTTGATCTCAAATTCCTTCGTCTCCTTTCGTTTAGCTTCAACCTGGGCATCGAGTTCTTTTTTTCGAGCCATTAGTTCGTCTGCCGGCTCTTTTGCCTTGAAAGTGACAGAATCAACACGACGTCTAGCATTGGCGTCCATGGTATACGCACCTTTCTCTTCAGCCCAATTTCTTTCTGGATGGCATTGACCTGTTTGTTCAACCCATTGATATCAAAGTCCACTAGTAGATTTTGAGCACCTCTACCATGATCTTCAGTCACTATCACTCACTTTTCACCCAGTCACTGTACATCTGTATAATCTCATCGACCAATTCTACCGAATCGCCTCTCTTCCTCTGCGATTCACGAATTTCCTCTGCATTCCCCCCTTTATTATCGATGAAACTGGTGATGTCTAGTGTCATCTTGAAGCTCTAGATCCGTGTATTTGCTGGCAATGGGTGGTAGATGTCGAGGTGGTTTGCTGTCAGAAGTTTCTCAGTTCCAAAATTGATTCTTTGACTCGATCGGTCTATCGATAACTTTCGCGTGCCACTTGTGACCAAATATGACCAACATGCTCTGCTGTCACACTTGTCCCGCCTGATTCCGCCCAGTCGCGTTTAACTCGTAAATTCCATTCCTTCCCCAAGCCCATAACACTCTTTCGACGCGTTTATTATCTGTCAAATACCCCCAGAAAATTTATAAAACAATGTTCAATCTCTTTCGACGCATATCTGGCTCTGTAATTCCTCGGCCTGATAGACCTTGGGCAGACGATCGTGAGTCTTCGATTACAGCTACTTTTTGGTCTTTTTTTCTGACAAAAAATCTTCGCGTTCTGTTGTTCCTGCAGCAACCTCGAATGCCCCGCAAGTCGGCCGGAAAAGACGTCTGAGTTCGACGGAGAGAGATATACAAGAGGAGGATGAAGAGTCGAAAAAGAAGAAAGTCAGAGGAGAGACAGGCGCTACAGTGGCCGAGGAGACTGAAGGAGTCGAAGCGGTCTCTGCGCCACCGGCGGATGGAGAAACTAAGGACGTACAAGAGGTCACGCAGGGCGTCAAAGAAGTTGAGTTAGAGGACGCAAAGACGGCAGAAGTTGAAGCAAAGCCCGAGACTGTGCCTTTACCAGCAGAGGAAACTGGAGAGTTGGAGGAGCCCACCCAATCTACGGTAGTGGGATCCACTCAGGATAAAGAAGAAACAGCACCTTCGGTGGATAAAGTCGAAGAGGAGACGCAGCATGCGTCCAAGGAAGTGGCTTTAGACGATGCAGCACAAGGAAAGGAAGCAGGGAACGACCAGGCTAAAGATGCGACATCTACATCCCAGTCTACCGGTAACTCGTCGAACGGACCAACCAATATCGAGACAAACGACTCGTAATTAACAATTTTTGACGTCTCAATCCACGCTGTATCACCTCTCCCACCGCACATACCCTCTTTATCCTTCATACTTTGGATGGTTCATAAGCTCAAGTTCATAATTAAACGTACCTTTTTTGTTTGTTTTCTTGCCTTTCTGTATCGCTGATTGCTACATGTATACCTGGATAAGGATGATTTAATATTTATCTACAGCATTTGTTGCCGTGCTTATTTTTTCTTGATTTGTTCATTGTCTTGGTCTTTCCCTATCCTTTCAGTATTGGTCAAATCAATAGGTAGTTGTACTAACATGGTCTTTCCATTTTCATCTTCACACCTTTCATCCTCAACGCCCAACTTATGAACGCTTTTGATTCTAGACTGCAGGACCTGACCCTGCGACGCACGTCCGGGGCTTCGATTGAAGCCTCTCCCGGCCTCTCGAACAGCTAACGTTGATCGAGTCGTCCTGACTTGCCCATTGGTTGCATGGTACTGCCGTACGATACTCCAGTACGTATACTCGTTATCATTGACTCACCCCGACTGACCCGGCATATCCACTAGATACTTGGCATACACTACGAGTGACCGTCAGGCCCTGCACCCCAATTGACCACCAAGGGTGTGCACGTTTTTCTGCCCCTAAATGACTTACCCCTTATACTCATATTCACTGTTCGCGACCACCAGGAGTCCGGAAATGCCTCCTCTAACGGACTCAAAGTTGCAAACTTTGCTTCCGAGGCATAGGTCACAGTTTTAGATCCGGTGATCGAAATGAACTCCCCACGAGGCCGCCACAAGGTTCTTTCGATTTGCTCTCACTCAAAATGTCTACCCCGCCTCGGCTGAGTCTTATCGAAGCAGGTACTTATCTATCATTCTACGCCGGAAAGATTGCCCGAAGTAAATCACTCCAGCGTAGGTCTAGGATACCTTCAACCTCCTTGCCTCCGATACCATTCCGATCTATATCCCATCGTGTATAGCTTCAAAGGGCTTAAAATGTCCTGACAAGTATTCAACGGCATACTGATGTGATGAATAGGAATATCACACGTGCCTCGGGCGTTTTCTTTGTGCACCTACGCACCTCCCTTGATCTTTTTCCTAGTTAGGCATGCCCAATATGCCTTGCGTGTTTTGATATGATGCAGCAGGCTCCTACACGCTTCTATGCGGCTGGGTGATGGTATACAAAGGGTTCCAGGACCCTAGAATGTATCCTTTCTACTCACCCCACCCTTCGATTCCCCCAACATGCTCGAATCTATCTTTCGTCGTCTGTCAGGGTCGGAAACCACCACTAGTAGTATCGACCCCTACACCAGTGCGCCTGTTCTTGACAGAACAAAAGGGAAGCATAAACGCGGTTTGCTTCATCTCAACACTGGTCTGGGAACTGGAGTCTCGACGGTACCATCCGTTGTACCTAGTAGTCCCGTCTCGCTTTCTACATTTTCTACCTCGAGTCGAAGCCCAAACCGTATCGGGCCTCCAAATGTAGCCTGGCTGAATAACGATAGAGTGGTCGAGCCTCAGTTCCCTGCTCAAGTCGCAGTTCGCGTACATACCCATCCTCACATCGTTCCGATGGGCAGGTCCGTCTCGTCTCCTCCTACATCCCCTTCATACACGGAGAACACCCTCGACGCCGTGCCTGCTGTATTTCTACCCCATTCGACACTACCATTACGATCGAATTCGTATTATTCACGAAGCACGCATTCCTTACGTCTCGACTTGCGGCACAACTACGAATATGACGGATATCCACCCGTCAAGCAGCTATCCCCTATAGCAGAACAGGACTACTTCTCTCCAGAGGCTCTCCGACGGAGTACGCCTTTGCCCATTAGCTCTAGCTCTAGCTCTGACAATGACAATGACGCATCGCTCCGCACTCCCAGTGGATCTCAGTACTCCGGTCATACCATCACACGTACGCCTTTGACATTGCTGCGCCTTACTGAAACAGATGCTAACATGTACTCAATCACAGGCCCGTCGCCTGTCTTTACTCACCCCGCTTTCATATCTCGTCCTCTCAATCGAACAAACTCTCAGAACTCATCTCATACACATGTGTCTACGGCTTCTTGCCCGCCACAAGTATCCACTCGGTCTTCATCTCCGCCAACCATTCCTCCGTTAGACCTACGGCCGCCCTTTCCAGGTCCTCATCCATCTCGTAGTCCCACGAGCACCGGTCCGCCCCTCAGACCACCTAAACCACAAATCGATACTTTGTCGACGATTGCTGGGAGTGCTGAAGATTACATCGAAGGGAACGAATATGACGGGGGAAGCGAGGATCAGAGATCGTTGCACGCCGAGAGTTTTGTTACGGCTGCCGATAATACTCCCATTCGCACTGCGAATCCCTTCGAGCCCTCTACGAGAGACATGGTAATTACGGAAGTCGATAGGAAGTCCACCGATACCGTCGACATTCCTCCTACCAATCCGTTTGAGGACGGCGACAATGCCAGTATCCCATCTAATTCCAACCCGTCAGGCTCGAGACTGAATATTACTTATCCTGACATCGTCGGAAGGTGGGAACGGGATGCTTCATTTGGTACCGGCCTGGTGACATTCCCAAAACCCAAGGAGCCCCATAGGTTCTCGTTCACTCCAGCATGCTGGATATTTTGGATAGGCTTTTTCTGTCCTCCCATCTGGATGATTGGCGGCTGGTATTTCACCATCCTGGGGGAGCCGCCAAGACTGGCGTGGTGGACTCTGTGGTCGAAGGAATATGAGGCAGCAGGTTGTTTGAGAAGGAAGAAGATAAGAGGGACAAGGAAGGGTCACAAAGAACTGGTATTACCGAGATGGGTCATGGAACAGTCGGATGCTACAAGTCAGCAGAACGCTTTGCGGGGAATATCGTTTGGATATCCCTTCGTCCCCTCCTCCGTCGATGCTTTCAGGTCTTTCGAACTTGACGCCAACAGTATGGTATCCGGACCGAAGTCTTCGTGGATCCATAAGATACCTGGGATCAGGGCGACTTCAGTGGGGCCCAAAGAGTGGGGGAGATTCCCGTCGTCGAGGAGAATCATTGATCCTTGGATTGAACGGTGCCGGTTCGCCTTATTCATGTTCTTAGTATTGTTGTGTATCTCGACGGTTGTTGCCTTCATCGTGGTGAACTTGCATGTACATTAACAATAATTGTCAGGACGCTAAGTGTGTAGATCATCGGCCATGGACGCAATTTATCGTTCGCGCGCTACCCGGCCGCTGTACAGTATATATTATCATAACACTTGTACCAATACATTATATACACTATCGTTATTGACCATGCTGCGAAGATCTACTCGTGCATATAGATGTGAACTCAAGCTGAAGGCGTAGATCTATCGTTACGCGATAAAAGACACAGATAATAGGAGTAAGTAGTGGTACGAGATACAGAGATACAAATGAGATAAATAGACAATGAGTTGATATAATCCGGTGCACGACAGCAGTAGCCTAACATATATAATGAGGAACGAAGTTGAAAAACAGCATTTACATCAATCAGGAATCAGGAAGCTCGAAATAAGACCTAAACATCGACTCGTTCCGTAGCCCAGTGCTAGCGATAACCGAATGCACGTGGAGGAATAGTCGAGGAAAGCGACGCGTGAAGTACGACAGGAAGCCTTCTGGCATCGGCCCCAGATGTCGTTTCACATTGTCGGGCAAGTCTTGATAATGATGTTTCTAGGATGAAAAGATTCAGTCAATGGCGAGCTACGACAGCCTTGAAGGAAGACAGACCTTGTTCCGTAAAGCTCGTAGCAGATCCTGAACACTTTTGCCGTCGTATTTTCGGAATTTACCAAGATTTTCGATGAATATTTTGTCAAGCCGTGAATGCCAATCGTTCCCAACAATATCGACAGCGCCTCTCTCCAAAACAAGAAGATTGACATCTTTGGGATCCCTACACATGATCTCGAACCGATCCGACGCATCCTGCAAGAAATTCAGCCGACGACCTGAATCCCAGAAGAAGGGATGCAAGAGACAAGTTGTTGTATCAGGTCTGAAAAGGGTTTGCATGTAAGCAAGACACCGCCGTAATAAGAATAAGATTTACCGGTCATAAGCTTCAGGACTGAGCATGGCATTGATCAAGTCAGCCGCTTCAGAACCCTCCTCCCCAAACTTTTCCAACCCGTCCAGACATTTTGCATTCTTCAAGATATTAACCTCCCTTTCGAATCGATCTCCGAACGGATGACTCCCGTTGGATAAGGTATAATAGAATAGGCAGCCAAGGGCAAATATGTCGACCGACTTTGTCAATCGCGTAGGTTTTCCTGTAGATGTTCCAGAGCTTCCGGTAGCGGTGCCGACACTACTGCCTCTTGAAGACTGAGATTGGTCGTCTCCGACAGCAGTCGTCTCATCCAATTTGACCTCCCCGCGTAAAATCTCTGGTGCACGCCACCCAACCGTGCCAGCAGCCAATGCACCATGCGCCGTGGGCAAGAAACTAGTTTGGTCAACATCCAACTTTTTGCATAGCCCGAAATCTGAAATCAGCATTCGATGACCTCCGCCTTTCCCGTTCGCAAGCCCGTTCTTCCCACCCTTTGGACCCGATATTAGAATATTTTGCGGCTTGATATCTCGATGTACAAGTTTCAGTGCGTGCAGATGCCGCAGTCCACTCGTGATCTGTCTCAAGGCTCTCTTCGGGTCGTTCACGATAGATATAGCAATATCTCTCCATTGCTCTTTATCTGGGCATTCGATGATATCCGCAAGAGATGCAGGACATAGCTCGAGGGCGATGTATAAGAAATTAGCATGGGCTTCTTGATAGTAATAACGGATGACGTTGGGATGATCGTCTGATTCTTGAAGAATTGAAACCTCGCGCGATGCTAGAGTAACGAAGTCTTGAAGTAGACGTTTCACAGCTACAGCACGCCCTTGAAGGGATCCTTGGAAGACGACTGTGCCGTGCGAGCCAAAGCCTAAAGACAAGAAAGACTGAGAAATCATACAAGAAAGAAACGATTCATGAGATTTACCTAGAATAGTTTCTGAGACAAAGAGGGAAGATGAAGACTCTGGCTTCGGAGTCGTTGGAAGAACGAGAGAGGAAGGCGCGGCAGCAGGATCTGGTGTTTTCGCTTCAGGCCCTAAGGCTCCGGCTGCTGTCTCTTCGTCTATATGAGCATTCGCCTTCTCGCCATCTTCAACAGCCATGATTGCACTCAATTTCTTCTTCTTTCCCCTCTTCCCTCTCCTGACTTTCCGCTTTCCAGGTACTGCAGGAGCATCCCCCTCACCTTCACCCTCACTATCCTCCCCATCCTCTGGAGAAGTATCGCCATTTGTGATGCTGTTGGATGGCTTCAATTTTGGCGTTAATGGCGGTTTGAGCGGTTCGGGAGGTTCGGCGACGGGATCAAGTGGGATGTCTTCCGTGTCCTGCATGGTATCATGAACAACATCCTCTACCAACTTTATGCCGTTCAGGACCTCCACGACACTCTTCTCAGATCCACCAGCTTTTTTCTTGAAAGCGATCCACACCGCACCCGCCAGCAAAGCAATTACGAAGGACCCGATGGCCGAAAGGCTCCAAAACGCATTCGCACGACCAGCGACGGCTCCTCGCGCACTCGAGGAATTCTGATCCCACACCCAAGCAGACCAGGGAAGCGGCGACACAATCGAAGAATTATCAATGAGGTGTTGTCCTATATCATTCGACACAGCTTCTTCCACCAACTCATCGTCACCAACTACTTGCTCGGGTTTATTGGGAACAAAAGGTACCCCATCCAACAATCGACTGAATCGTGAGCGGCTTCCAGCTTCCAACCTTCTGACACCAGTCAGACATCTCCGATCTGGCGATCCGTTCCTACAAATGTTGTGATCAGCCTCTGTGCCCAGTGCCTCGCGCTCTTTCCTTGCCCTCGTCACCTCATCCACCTCGATTGGAGGATCTATGTATCTGCCAGGCGCGCCCGCAGATCCTTCGATGCCTCCAAAGATAACAAGCGGGAATCGGTCAGGACTCATTGCGAATAGACTTCCTGTCTCCTCCACAATCCCTACGTAGGCCGAATCGAAACTGGGATGATAACTCAGTTGTGCGGCGGCGGATAGGTCTGGGAGAACATCTTGGAGACGAGGACTAGGCTGCAGGAGGACAAATGGATGAGAGTCGTGAGAAGAGATCTTTCTAACGACATCGAACGTAGCCACACTTTAGTACACTTGGTCAGTAATGTCATCAAGGCCAGGAAGATGAGATGTCGCTTACATCGGATGATTGAATGCTTGTCCCCACAGAAGATCTCCTTTGCTATTGGCATTAGCCGTTCCCGCATTAGGTCTTGTCTTGAATGATATTATCTCTCCATTCGGTAGGCTCTGAATGTACGCGTCGTCCTTGGTTCGGCTGTACCTGGACTGGAGTAAGTTGTGTTGATTATTCGGACCGTACGCGGAGAACGAGAGATTCTGAGGCGGAATTTTCCGTGTAGAAGGGTTGGATGAGCGGGTGTGAATGGTAATGTGGTAATCTTTTATATGTCAGATCCCGCTGATGAAAGAGTTATATAGCAGACTCACCCGTTCGTCCAATGTACACTTCAGTAGATTTTGGTATAGGTTTGCTACCTTCTAGTTCATCCAGATCCAATTCCTCCTCGTCCTTGCTCAAATCTTCAAACGGATCCCAAGGGCACTCGGCGTTCAGTGTAGCCTTCACCTTTCCCGTCTCGAGCTCGATTAACAACAACGAACTTTCCTTCTTGCCAGAAAAAACTCGTGTATTGTCCTCCTCTCCCAGAACGAACGGCGACATATCGACGAGCTGCGCCATAGAAAACGGTAAGCGCTGGAGGGGGCTATCCGGACGTGTCATGACATAAATGTCTCCCGACTGGGGCTCGATGATGTAGAGCTCTTGGTCGACAGAGTCGTCATTATCGTCTGTAAGATCTGGGTCTGTCTCGATGTGATTTGTGCGAACCAAGGGCTCTAGTGTCGACGGAGCAGAAAGCGCCGAGGAAGAAGACATGGACCATAGGGTGCGTCCCGATGTCCTGTTGAGTGCGTGAAATTTCCCATCGACAGAGGCGACGAGGACTATATCCAGCAACTCTAAATCACTTGTTGGATCCCCGTCGTCTGGTAGGGAGGAAAATGGTGGCGCGAAGCGATATGCAGGTGAATTACGCTCGGCAAGTTGGTTGTTGTTGGATGTGCGCAGTGATACGATTTCTGCGAGACAACTGGCCAATAGAGTAACGAGAACTACAGAGATGTATAGTAGCGGGGCCATTGACTGTCATCCCGAGTGAAAATGGGAATATAGCCTTGCCTTGATGCCTTGGGAGGATTCGAACTGACGTGGTTCAATGGAGAGATTTTGCAGAATAGGCGGCGTTTCGCCGTTTCCAACAAATATTCCGAAGCCATGGGGTTGCCTTATACAGCCTCAATTTCGTTTTTCGACATTCTTTCCATGGGACATAGAATCAAGATTCAGAAAACATCCAAGAGTAACTAGAGAAGCTAGGTACGTATGTCAAGAATCCAGATAATTACTCCCGGTTTTTTTAGACGGTCGCGATACAAGTTTCATGGCCATGGGAACGCCACCCATCATTCTGTAGAGTTGGGAGTATGTAGTTTTGTGGTTATAAGTATACAATGCGTAATAGTGGCTACATGGAGGTGAAGTTTTCCTTAGCATAAAACGTCAGGACAACACGTCTGCATCAGTGAAATAATATCATACCTCCGAGTCGAGATTCTAGCTTACACCCTCGCCGAGTTGCTTCCAAGTCGGAAGGGCGAAGTAAGAACATCCAAGGGTTTGAACACCAAAGCACTGAAGCTTTTCTGCTCGAGCCGATCTTCCGAGAATGCTCTCAGATTCAGCATCATGCGCGTTGCCTGTCAAAGGCATCAATATTGATGATGGAAATAGTGCTTGTAAAACCTACCGCCATACAGGACAATATACTCAAAGGCCTATCAACAGCGATCAGCTATGATGGATTTGGGGTCCCTCAAATCCGGGAAGACTCACCCAATCAGTAGACCTGTAGGGAGGTCTGAATTGGATGTGTAAAGCGCGACGTTTGCGAGCGATAATACTGAACAGATGTCAATATCGCTTCGTAGAGAATGTCCTCAGACAGCTCACCGAACATGAACGCGAAATATATCAATGAATCACGAGCAAGGATGGTCAGGCTATTGTACTCGTCAAGCACCTCTAATTAACGGCATGAAATGACGAAAGGCGCTTACATAGGATTGAAAGGTCGATTCCATGGTGCGATTTTGTTTGCGGTGAGCAACATGATGATAGCTGGAAACCAGAGTCTAAGACCAAGGGACATGCGCAGAAAACGACACTTACTTTCAAATATAACGGGTGCAATCCTGGAGGAGAAAATCGTCAATACATGCGCGAGTGGCACTGGGATAATCTCTGTATACCATGTTGCATTTGCAAAACGCCTTACATTCGGAGTAGTCCATCCCAGAATGCAACCCGGAGATGGATCTGACGGTAAAAGTACTTTGAAGTAGGATTAGCCTCGATGTTTGCATGGTTTTGAGCGGGATGACACTCACAGGTCGTGCCCTGCGTCCCCAAAACGATCATTGCAACTAATGCAGCAAGTTCTCCTGTAGACAATTCAAGAAAGGATCATCGTCTCCAGAGAGAGAAGAGCTTACCGAAGAATAGAACAGCGAGGAACCCTAGCATTCTCTAGGATAGTAGGCATCAAATCTAACCAGTCAGAAAATAAGAATTCGTAAGTACCTTGCTGTTTCCGTCTTCAATGAATATCAGCACAGAACGTCAAACTATGAGACGCGTCACTCACAGATAGCCCCCACGCGTATGACGACAAGAGCTTCTGCAGTAAGTAATGCGATTCTAGGGGGTCTACCAAGCCAACCGTAAATGAGTACTGGATCCTCAAAACGTAGACGACACTGACAAGGCTTGCCAATCTACGTAGATGCGACAGCTAAGTAGCAGTAAGTTTCGTCCACCAGAGAAAAGTCAGGCGCGAGACATACAACTGGGAGGTACTTATGTTAATTCGCAGGCACGGAAAGTGAGATCGTACACTCACATTACGCGAAAAGTACGGGACAGCTTGGACTGAAGGAAAGGATAGTTTTCAAGCCTCCATTCAGTCATATCGTGACAGATAAGCGTACCGGTGAATTGAAATCTGTCAATGGCTTGTCGTCAGATTAGTGCACTAAAGAAATACGGTAAAGTATAACTAACGTCAAAAGAGCTGGGCTGATATAACGGTTGATGAGGAAAAGGACTTTCGGTAATTTCCATCGTAACCTGGGATCCAGGATGTATCGGTTGGCGGATTGTTATGTCGTTATAAGAAGACAACGCACGTCCAAATCATATCGATCTGAATACCAAGCAAAGTTCAAACCAGATTCTAGCTGGATCTGTGAGTCTACGTACTTCATCGGCCCATGTAATGCAGTGGTCATAGAGTAGCATTGACTGGGACCGAGTTTCAGTGATCGACCTTGTCAAGACGCCACGAAATACGAACCACGAATGCGACTAGATAGTATCAAGGTCAGTCATGTATCTACACGTCTTGATTCGCAGGGAATACGCACAATTCAAGTACCTAACAGTCAGGTTATTCGCTAAAAGATCAGTAACATCATCCAAACTCCAGCCGTAAAATGGAGAAGAAGCAGGAATGGTCAGGTTGGAAGGTGAGGACATGATATTGTAGGCAATTGGCTGAAAGAGGACGCGTAACAAACAGGATTCACTCATTCTTATATCGCAGCTTTATACCTCTGGTGCCCTTAATTTCCATAGTACGCGATATATCCCCTTCAGAAGGAACACAGGATTTACAGGGTAACATCACTACAAGTCCGTGAATGGCGCAGTCTAGCCTGGAGATAGCAGAGCTGATGCGTTGATGAGAATTGGCGCCTTGGGATTTTTGGAACAGGTACGTACCAAATCACAGGAGCCTGAGAGATGAAGGGAATCTTCTCTTGAGATGCTTGAGTGTACCGTCTCGAGAAGCTCAAGCGCACCGTTGTACTGGAGTCTGACGAAAAATGATCTCGGGCTAGTTGTGCTCAGCTTCGCAAAGGGCAAGCAAAGGTCCTGACGAGGAGATGGACTTGGAGAGTATTCCATCAAGCTTCACGTAGTAATCCAGAGGGAGGAGTTGCAGCTAAATAACGATCGATAGACTCGTTTTTGCGAAATTCCGCTCAGGAATTTTGTTTACATTAGGGTGGGGTACAAATAAAACTAGACCATTTCTGGCCAGATCGATCTGTCCGAAAAGAGGTGCAGCAGCAATTTCTGGCACTCCCAGCCCTCCATACATACTCTTCACTGTGCACACATCTTCTTCGTGTATAAGACAAGCTATCCTGCTGCTCTGCACCACATTTATCCTTCGAGTTGCTGAGCAGAAGTCATTCTCTGAGAAGCCCGAATGGGGTTGTTTATTTGTACCCCACCCTATCGTAAACAAAGTTCCTGAGCGGAATTTCGCAAAAACGAGTCTATCGATTGTTATTTAGCTGTGATAAGATCGACAAGAGGACACGATGAAAGGCAATTTGATGGAAGAAGACCAATGAAAGATTCAGAGGATGATCGTACAATGCATTGATAGACGTTCGGGTTTCGCGGCGAGGCTGCGCCCGTCAGGATTCAGGCACGCGGGCAAGAGCGCTCGGCATCGACTGGCGAAAAAATGCACAAAAATCTGAGGGAACCTCCGGGAACAACTATATTATTACAAGAGAAAAACAGAAAGTACATACAACACCCCTATAGATTTCGAAGAATCAAGTAACCATGAAAGATATGCAACCGCTACACGGTGACTACAATCGACATCTGATCACTCACGCCCTTGTACATATCGACTGGCCCATCTTACAGGTAGAACATGGTGTCCTTCAATCTCTGTCCTACTCCACCGTGCCATTGACTCTCCGCATCCCTCCGGACCGCATCCTCTGACGGGCTCTGACTGGTTCCATCGCCAGGGAGATTACCTTGTAGGAGTTTGTGAAGGTAGCACCTCCCCCTCTCACAAGCCAAGTCCGCGTAGTACGCAGGGGAAACCAGGCTGACAGCCTTGGTCGCTCGGGCGAACATGTAGCTCACCTGATTGGTGAGTCCTTGCAATTCGTCAGCCTTGAATCCGATTTCGTCGTGAACCACGTAGTAGTGAGTCGGACGGGTCGTCCCTTGTAGCCCACCATGGGCTGTATATCGAGCAATGTAAGCATCCATCGAGACAGACGGAATTCGAGGATAGCTTACCTTGCAGGAAGAAGTCAAAGTCATAGATGGCGGTGACACCACGATCAACGACAGTGCCAGGACGAGGATTCCCGTCGCCAGCAGCGGCATTCGCTTCTGTGGGGTAGAATCGGGTGTGGTGCCGTTTTCCTAACAGATTGCGCAGTTCAGTTATACACGCGCCGGACTAGAATCAGCACTAACCGCATATCTGGACAGAACGTTGGCTATGAGTGATTGGAAGAGGGTCAAACACAAACTACATACCACAATGGTCAGTGCAGGTTTATAAGCCTTTTGCGGACTATCGAATTTCTTGAAGGCTGCTTTGATCGAGAAGAGCTCCTCTTCAACGACAATCCCAAATTGACCCTAACGTGATGATAACATTAGCCGTGCTTGAACGAGACGACGGCAGAATCGCACCTCGGAGACCCCATCACGATAAACAAGTATGCGCTGTGGCAACACCCCCTTGTTTTTCTCTTTGAAGAGTTTGATTCTGTCCTGCATCATACTCGCAAGGTTCGTAATCATCTACCCAAAGTGATTCAGTCCAGCACAATATGAATGTGATCGAAGACTGTTTTTGTGTACCTCTTTCTTACTCTCTTGTATGTCCAGACTGGCTGGGTATTGGCCATAATTCCCGTCAACGCTAGCCACAACAGCAGCAATTGAGGGAGTCCCTTTGACGCTCCCCGGGCCAGGCTATCGATCACACTCAGTCAGTAAATATCAAGGACCTGGAGACAGAGACCTACGTGGGTGACATCCATCCCAACAAGCATCGTAGGGGCCTTTTTCAACCACGCCATGCTAGCGGGATCCAACAAGTGATTAACACCTCCCATCTTCATATTCACCTTCAATGCCACATTCGCAAAGTACTGAGGCTGTCCCTTCTCTTTACGGATTTTCGACGAGTGCACGCACACCGTCGGGACATCGAGGTATGAGTCGCACAGATGCTTGATACCAGAATATATGTGTTTGTCACCATTCGAAAGGATCATCATGATCAACGTCGGCCTCGGACTGATCCCCATGAGCGCAGTTCGGATGGCATTGATGGCAGCGGGCCTTGTTGGGCCATCCTGGCCTTTCGGTGGCAACATCACAGCCGCGAACTTTGGATCCGCACGACCAACCTGCATGCCACTGGTTCTGCACATACCGGCAAATCCTGTGATCACCTGATGGAGCTCCGGATCCTGCGGACCTGCGAATTCGTCCCGGTTATTACCGTCCTTGATGACTAGGACGGCCCAGTTGTCGAGCTTCCCCCCGACAGCGAATTTGACGTTTCGAAGATTCCAGCTTGCGCGGTCGTCTACAGACGGTGCCCCTTGGCCGTACTTCACACCTGGCCGTGGCAGAATCCGACCCGGGACGATCGTCATCTGAGTTCCTGTAGAGCGGGGAAGGTTAGTAACGACAAAAATAATCCGCGTGAGGTGCACACACCTATTGAGACACCAAATGCGCCGAGAGGGTCTGCAGAGCTTTTGAAGCCGAGCTCGTGGAGACCACTACCAACGATCATGGCGGCATTGACGTTGGGCGGCTTACAAGCTATGGTGATCATATTCGCGGTATGCTCGTCGGTGAGTTTACCCTTGAATGCTTGGTTTGGAAGGATTTCGCAGACTTCCGCAGGAAGGAGATTAGCCTTCTGTCCTCCGACGTCAATCAAAGGAAGATCGGGTTCACGCAGAGTGATATTGTACTCTGCGCGACGTTCATCATTATCAGCACTGGCCATATAAGTCCTCACTTACTTTTCTTGAAGTACTGTTCGACAGTCACTTTCCCGAATTCGGGCGTGTCGAATTTGTGTGTCTTAGCCGTCAGCTTAGACATCCCCTTGACGGACTTCCGGTACCCTAGGTGGACTGTTTTGATCCTGACACCTCTTATGAAACCAGATGCTCGTGCCCCGAAGCTCGCTTGCCTAAAATCATACATCGCTCTGGCCAGGTTCTGTGGCACGTAGAACGCAGTAGTGCACACATTTCTAAAGGTCAAGGATGAATGATGAGGAAAGTATAGACGGGAACGGCACTTACACGTTAACCATGAGTTGCTTATGAGCGGGCCGGACCGACTGATGAACGAGTCAATATATAGACCCTCACAGAGTTCAAGCACGTGAGTATGGCGTACCGAATAGAAACCCTTCCAGGCTTCCAAACCTCCTCCAAGGGACACTGGCATAGCGGCAGATTTGAAGAAAAAGCGGTTACGGCCTACCAGAACGCCTCCACCGGCAGAGGTTCGATTGGGGTGAGCCGCCAAGATGAGGTTCAAGGCGGATATTACGGGCATGATATCGTATCCGCGGTATTGAGGTTGACCATCAAGGTAGCTTGTGGTGCGTAAGTATAGCACCACGCTGCACAAACAAAAGAAGATACGTACTTCAGCAAATTTTGCATATTGAGAGTTTGGATAAACTAAAATAATCTCTGAGTCATATCTACGACGACAGTTGTGTCGACCTACCTTGATCTCAAGAGTGTATTCTTTGCCATCACGCTTCGGACCCTCCTCATCCTCGTCGTACCAAGGAACTCTACAGAAAGAGGTTAGACGTGCAGAAAAATGTAGATCGGACGACTTACTTTACGACAAGAGGTTGCGGTAACTCCTTGGCTGCTATCAGTTTAGACGCATGGTCGTGGGCAACCAAACCTTTGAGGCCTTTACGAGTCCAATCAGGCGTCTGCTCTGCGAGTTGGAATATCCTCCTTTTGACACGACGAGCTGCTGTGCCCGCAGCAGGAGTTATGGTCACATCGTATTCGTACAAGGGCGCTTTTGGTACCTTGACCGGGAAGAAATTGGCACGCAATTTAATAGGCGTACCAACCTTACCAAAGTCTGGTCGAACAGGAAGATCTTTATCCTGTAGAGAAAGCGACTTGAGGGATGCGACGATAGCATCCTGAGTGTTGTCTACTAAGCGAGCATCAATGTCGCTTGGGCCACCCGGGGCGAAGATTCTGCCTGGCACATTAGTAATAGTCGTTGAAGACTTAGAGGACAACACACCCTCCTTGCTCCCTGGGAGCGAATCCACCACCGCCTCTTCCTCTAGGCGGACCTCCGCCCCCAGGCCCTCCACGGCCACGATCGAAGCCTCCGCGTCCGCCTCTATCGCCAGGTGGCCCACCTCTGCCTCTGAAAGTGTCGGGGCTACCCCTGCCGCCCGGACTGGCACCACGACCTCCACCTCGCCCCCCACGCCCTCTATCACCTCTAAAGCCGCTCATAGAGGACACGCGTTTTGAGTCGTAACTTGAAGAAGAAACGCAGGAATACTACAGTCACAGAACAAGAGGTTGTGTATAGCGAGACTGTAGGTGGGGAAAGTGAGTACGAAAAAGATGATCTTGCCTCGCTTTGCCCTCGTGGAAGCAGATGTCCAAGTTGAAATCACCCCAAAATCAGACAATGGGAGAGTGACCGTGACGCGTGACCCTATTATTAGACCGATCGTTTTTTGGTTCCTTTCATTTTATGCTTGCGTTCGAATTACGAAGATTCAAGGCTATACTCTTCTACTAACATGTCTTCCTCGTCGTCACTGCAAGTTTATAAAGATAGACCCAAGTATGAGCTTATCTGTGACTTGCAGATCCTTCCTCAGGGTCGGACGAAGTCAACCTCGGCTCCGAGAGTTTGAACTCATCCTCTCGACCGCCAACTCTCCAATGATGTAAGGTCTAAAGGGCTCGTAAGCATACCTCAATTTTGAGTGCCAGCTATAGTCCTCAAATTTATTTCACCACCAGGCTACTTCCTCATAGGTGTCTCGTCGTTGCTCTGCCACGATCGAGCTATTTATATTTGGTGGGCTCTAGTGAGTCCTTCAGGTTTGAGCGCTAGCTAGATTATGAAGCTCATTGACATCTGCATAGGCGTATTTTAGCTCTGCACATCCTTTTGTGTGGGCTCCTGGAAGCTCGTATGATCTGGCTACCACCTTTCTGCTTTGTTCAGGTGTGAGACCCTACTATCCGGGAGCATTTCCATTTAGGGAGCATTTACCTTATCCGAGATTTGCTAGATTTACCTTACCACTCTGACTGTAGAGAATGGTAACAGTGCCATCTGTCATATTGGCCCCTGAAATCACCAATTTCCAACCTGTGTTGAGACTCGGACCTTATCTTTGCAGTATAAATTTTGACATCATAGCAGCACAAATTGAGGACCACTGGGAGACATACGAGAAGCCATGCGCTTAAGAGTTAGACTCATCTAAGATGCCCTTGACTCCCTGCAGACAGCGCCGTCCACCGAATCTCTTCCGGAGCCTTTTTTCCGCCTCGAAATTCGATGACTATACGTCGATGATCACGACGAATGCTTTCTCCTCCTCATACAGATTCCATGCAGTATGAGCTGATTAGAATGCAGAGACTCCAATGGCTCCAGTTTCTTCAAAGTGTTGACCTACTGGCAGGCTGGCCCCAGGATCAGAACAAGTATGTTCCGGAGATGACTTTCACCATCTATTCAGTGGTATCTGGCATGTCCGGTGAGTCTTTCTATCTCAGGCACCTCATACAGACCGAATGAATCTCAGCATGCGATGCTGGCAGGAGCTTGGGGAGTGTCGTTGCCAAACGCCATTTAACGTTGTTGCGGGGGAAACAAGAGGGAGCCACAAAAAAAATTATTCACATGGGGTCGTTTTTTTTTATTAAGACCTGAAGTCGGGGACCAACCAACCGTGCACGTGATATATTACTATATATGTAAACGGTTGATTCCTCCCGGCCGTCCGATTCTCGAGACTCGACGAGTCAACGCTCAACCCAGTGACTGACAACGTTTTCGAGGCGGACCGTTTGATACGAGGCACGACTCACAGTCATTGGACACATAATTGTTGCCGACACAACGGAGATGGTACTATGTGCAAGTGAGATCAGTTATCAACGACGCGGATTCAGCTTAAGAAAATGTACCCAATGCACCCATTTTGTTTTGCAGCCGCGCTTCCGACACTGAAGACCTCCTCAATGGCGACAATTTCAAGGTTGGATACGACAACCCCACAGCTGGTGCATTCCGCCAGCATTGTCAAAATTCCGGGCACGTCGTATGCGACCCGAACGCGTTTGTCGTCCATCGAGTGTGAAGATTGTTGACGTCTCGTTACTGACATCTGGGCCTTTTCGACAAGACCTCCTGACTCTTCAACCCCATTATTCATCGAGTCGTTCAGTGAGTCCTCATCATCTGAACTCGAATTAGCCAGCAACTTCTCGATGTTTCGACCTTGCTGTTTTCTCGGTTGAGGTCTTGAAGTCAGAGGGGGTGCAAAATCCGGATGCTGCAGTCAAATACAGGAATACAAGCCTCTTTCTTCAAGTTTCTTGGTTGAGAGTCTGCTCATAACGACATTTTGGCTCCTGATCTGTCTCAGAAAGGCCCCAAACAGGCAGAAAATAAGTGACTCCAAAAAAAATTTAACCGCCCAATAGCTCGACTAACCAACCAACCTGATATGACTAATTTTTTTTGTGGCTCCCTCTTGGGGGGAAATTGACCTTGAATTGACCAGTTTTCGACTTTACTATCTCTATATCACCCCTCTCCTTTGATTATCTCTTCATAGTCTGCGCTACTACGGTGTCGTATGTGCAGAACTACTGTACTTATACGGTGGTTGACAACTATCTGACAAAACCGTACAACAAGACAGGCCATCGGGCCGTTGTCCGAAGGTGGTGTGGCGTATTAGTTTCCAAGGCTTTCAAGTCAGATCTTGATCGATCGTATAATTGCAGATCGCTTCGAAGTTTTGTGACTCACCGACGCACTTACACGCCGCGCAATTCATCATCGACTCTACAGGAAGAAGATCATGTCTGCACCAGCAGAGAAAACTAAGGACGTCCTTTTGATTGGATTTGGGGCTGTAGGTGCAATCTGTGAGATAAATTTCTTCTATCTTACTCTACTTCATCAATATTGATAAGCTTTCCTGGTGGATTACGACATGAAGACTCGCTTGTATTGAAAAGCAGCGGCCTTGCCCGGGTTACATCTGTCGCTCGAAGCAATTATACCTCAGTCAATAGTGAGTAACGTCCTCTGTTTTCTACCGAGTTCCAACCTCCGTTTTTGACTTATGATAAGCCCATGGGATGCATTTCAAGAGCAAGAAATACGGAGATATCCCCTCCTGGAAACCCGATCGATGTCAGCCACACTCCTATTTTGCCCCATTTCTACCACCCTCTCAACTGTCTACGTTGTTTATGACCGAAAGTGTGCGACTCCATCTCCAGCGCTGCTGATCAGGCATATTCTTATGTCTTCGTCACCACGAAAGCGGTCCCAGAGCTCTTGAAGACTTCCGATCTCCTTACACCCCTTCTAACCGCTCCATACTGCAACAAATATCCACAGCCAGTCTACGTGCTACTCCAGAATGGTTTGAATGTAGAGAAAGATCTCTATGCAGCCATCAAGAAACTCGATAAAGGTGATCCAAAAATTGTCAGCGCGGCAGTCTACATCGGTACCAACCTTATCGAGAGCAATCCAAAAATTGTCAGCGCGGCAGTCTACATCGGTACCAACCTTATCGAGAGCAACGTTGTCGAGCATAGTGACTTCGTGAGTTCTTTCTAACGTGCGATGAACGTGCCTCACCTCTTTGGTTGTCCAAATATAACAGGATAAAGTATCTCTTGGAATGTACCGGCCCAATGATTACACCACAACAACCAACACACCTGAAGAGTCCGCAATCCTCGACGAACTTGCGTTGATGCTCAGATCAGGCGGTACTACGGTGAACGTCGTCCCAGAAATCCAGCGTGTCAAATTCGCCAAGAACTTTTGGAATCTCTCCTTTTCGTCCTTTGCCACATTGACGGGATACCCACTCCCAGCGATATTCCGGTCACCTCCGACCGATCCTTCAGCATCTTACAGCCCATATGTAGCGGCCAAGACTGCGAACCTCATAACTGAACACACCCTTCCAACTATACGCGCAACCCTAGAAGAACTACTACGACTAGGTCCATGCTCTCATATCCTGTTCCCAGGAATATGCAAAACTGAACCGTCGTGCTTTCGCCCTTGATTTCCAGGCCGTGCCATAGGTTTCCCAGACACTGAAGACGGTCTGCCGTCCTCGATAGTTAATACCACGATATCTCGCACAGTAGATATGCACGTAAAGCCCGACAGCACGCATAAACCGAGCATGCTCCTAGACGCAGAACGTGGCCAGCCAATCGAAGTTGAAGTCATTGTCGGTGAAGTGGTCAGGATGGCGAAAGAAAGGAATGTAGACATCCCTGTAAGCTTTGCGCCTCTCTATTCGTACGCGTGGATGTCCTGCTTACTTTTTTTGGTTGAATCGTAAAAGCGGATCGAGATGCTCTATGCTCTTCTCATAGTGGTGCAGAATCAGATCATACGGAAATTAGGGAAGTGAGGAGGAGCGAAGACTAGATCACCGCGCTTTATGGTGTCGAATAATTTGATACCAACATGGAGAGTCTACATCTGATTAAATTAATGGTCCACAAGCGACCAGCATGGTAGACTCTCAGGAGGATGATCGGAAGGAGGTAGATTGATTACTCTGGACCTGCATATCGAATGTCTGCATGTGTGTCAAGCCACGATAACCATTTCTTCAGATAAGATCCTCCATGGCAGACAGTAGAAGAATCTCCAACGATGCACTATCGAAAGGGCAGATTGAACAAAATGATCGAGAGACTCTAAATGAACACAAAAGAAACGCACCAGGTGTCGTTTGGCTCTCGTCATCGCAACTGTCACACCAAACAAATTGAGATGCATGATGCATATCAAAACAAATACGAGAAAGAAAGACTAAGTACGTACCATTGAGCCTACGCTTTTCCTTGAGAAAACCGACTTCTCTCTGTTGTCCGGATTAGCTCCGTGTATCTGAGTGGGCGTTGATGCTTACATTTTCGTTACTTCTGACAAGACTGATGATAACGGCATCTTTTTCTCGGCCTTGCATGCCATCGACGGTACCAATTTCTAGAGATGGCCCATACATTGGGCGAAGAAGAGAAGTAAGCATAGTGACCTGTGCCTGATAACTAAGATGCATTGGGAAAAAGTGAGTTCACGAAGCTCAATGCGTGACTGAAAGGATCAATGCGACTTACGGTGTAATCACGGCGATTTGCGATGGCAGAACACCTGCATCGACCTTGAACTGACCTCAGGTGTTGTCATATATGAGATAAATTCCTCGTGCACGTACCAGTCTTTGGATCCAAGACCTAACTACTTCAGCCTCGTTTTCATTACACCGACTCCCCTCATCACCATCACCCTCCACTCGCTCGAAGTACTCACAACCAGCAGTATCGAAAAACACCACAGGCGTGCCCAATACTTCCTTCTCGTCTTCCTCGGACTCGGCCTGAGTCCCAGGTAGATCACGCAGGAGATGTGAGGCAACCGATGGATCGGATTTTAGACGAGAGCTGTACAGAGTTTTGGATGGGAATGCGCATATCTGAGCGTGCATTCTATGCTCCACGAAAGAATCAACATTAGCTATGATACACAAACAAGTAGAACACTCTCACCGATATTGGACTTTGAGCATCCTTTTGATACTCGACCCATACATATATTCGAGTCGGTCAAATAATGTTGTCTCAAGAGTGCGAGGTGGGCGCAGACTTCTACGTGTGCGAGCTATATGTTCGGACCTTGTGGGTTTCGTTTTTCTTTGAGGTTTCAGATCAGAGGCGACAATGATGTTTGACGCATCGTTCTCACTCTCCTTCTCCTTCTCGGTTTCTGTTCCCGTCTCACTCTGATCGTCGTCGTCGTCTTCGTCTTCGTCATCGGAGTCAGAATCATCATTGTCAACATCCTCCCCTCCTTCATCGCCGGTTGTGTTCGGCTTCACTTCGACCTCCTTCCGCTGTCCAACCTGATCTGCACGCTTCACATCCTTCGGTTTCGCTTTATCCTGCGTCTTCTTCTCACCTATCTTCTTCCGATTCCCACCTAAGCTCAAAACCGTAGGCGGCAGCTGCATCGGATCACCCGCAAGGATCAACTTCTTAGCTCCAGCTTGTGATATCGGGATCCAGCACACCTATATACAGACAATCACCCCAAACAAAATGAACTCGTTTCTCATAAAATATAAATGGGCCTGGAACTTGGACTTACAGCTTCGAGCGCCTGTGTGGCCTCATCAATAATAACAACATCGAACTGCGTATTCCACAGCTGTCGACCGCCAGCCGAATGACATGTCGCTAATACTACCTGTGCAATACATCACTGAACAATTCAGCTAAGATCAGAATGGGAATAAATACCTGAGATTCCCCGATAACAGTCTTGACCACTCCTCCTTCCCGACGGCGATACCTATAAACATCATAAAAACACTGGGGCGCGTAAATGAGAATGGGGTGCCCACTCCTTTCTCAATTCCTTCACGTCCTGCCACATCTTCTTCCTCTCTGCGCCTCGTGGCTTTGCCCCAGGCTTCGGCTTCGCGCCACCGGCTGATATTGGCCCTTTGCCTTTCTCCTTACTAGCAGTGCCGCTTGAACGCGAACCTCTACCAGAGAGTATTCCAAGCGTAGCCTCGAGTTCATTTCTCACATCCTTCGCTAACGCGGCCTGTTAAACAACACGCTGAGCAACGCATCAGATGAGATATGCGTATGGTAGTTTACCTGTTCACTCCTTCCCGGACCAGCCTTGACCTCCAAAGTAACATCCAAAATCCCAGGATGATCGGCCATAACTCTCGCAGGATGTCCTAGGCGTGTTACTTTGAGTTTCTGAGCCTGTCTCTGAGACGCGTCGGTTGGTTTTGATTTACTCTGCTTCTTTGAGTCGGAGGCAGAGGAATCGGGTTTGCCGTCACTACCGACAGGTAAAACTAATAGACGTTCTAGGATGTTGTCGACAGCGAGGTTGGAAGCGCCACAGACGAGGAGTTTTAGACCTTCCGATGGTGTCGAGATTGGAGCTGCACCTGGATCTGCTGTAGACGTAGGTATAGGAGTAGAGGACGATGAGACAGGACCCGAGGTTATTGTGGGAGCAGTCAACTGTCGAATTATCTCGATGAGCGTATGTGTCTTGCCCGTGCCTATAAGACATATGTCCTCGATCAATACCATGGTGCATGAACCGTATATCATCTATCCATACCTGGAGGTCCATGTATACAAGCCACTTCCTGCGCCTCAAGACAGAATCGTACCGCGTCTTTCTGAGATGGATTCAGATGTGGATCGAAGAATGTGAGGTCTTCGATGCATTTGGGAGGTGAGGGATCTGCTATCCCTAGAACTACGCGAATTAGTGGTGTTAGTTCCAGTGCGGGAGGGGGTTTTGATGAAGAGTTCGACTATAGAGTGTTATGAGCTTGATATAAACGTGAATTACAACAGAAAAATAGATGGGATAAGGAAGGGAACGGAAAGTAGAGACGAACTGGAAGAGTGCCGAGGACAGTACGTTCGACTTGATCTATGGCTTTATCCATTCTGGAGATAACTCTAAATGAGATACGATGACTCGATAGGATCACCGCACGCACCTATCGTAGGTAACACTATTAGCAAGCTTCACGACACGACACCGCTCAGGAAGGTCAAAGTCGTTGTCTGAATCCGAGTCGGATGAATCGATGGCGATGACTATACGTGTATCTGAGACCTGATACACATTTCAACGTTCAGACATCATAAACTTGAGAGGATGCATACGCACTTTGTATACCACCCCTTCGACACCAGTGCTTTTACCTGCTGAACCCTCACCACCACCGCCAGCTGCAAGCTTCTTCCCCTTACTGCTCGATTTCTTCGTAGAAGACAAAACGTTTTCCTCTATTCGTGCGAGATCGCCCGGTCTGAGTAGCTCCTGTAAACTTCTGCGTCACTGGTATAATGCCATATCGATGAATGACCTTAGATTATGAGGAGGAAAGATTGGAGTGGTGTGGTACGCCGTCGGACGTTCCAATTCGACTAGACTGACAGCAAAGATTGAATAAGTATGCCGTATACGTTGTAATGCTATGGAATAGGCTATACAAAGCCCACTGTGCATACGTTTTACCTCCAAGACCAATATTAACGCCTACAACACCCAGTCCGCCGAGTGCCAGACCTTTTTGCTCCAAGAGTTTTGGACCACAGTTGGATAGAAGAAGGGAGCTACGTTCGATATCTGCATCACGTTCTTTGGCCAGGAGATGTCTTTGGCGAGCGAAGAAGGCTTCGAGCTGGGTCGTGGTAGCCATGAAGAGGAGATGTCGTTCGGGCAACTCGGGCTTGACTCGGGCTCTGCCACTGGGTCGACGACAAAGGTCACGCGTTCAAACGCGTCGCGTCACTGAATCAAATTGAAACGCAAAGAGAATGAAATGGCATCGTGAGCCTCAAGAATAGGTATAAGTGACACATTAGTGTGTGTAAGGGCATATCAGAAGTACATTTGGAAAGGTCCTGTCCTGATCAGTATACAGACTTCGGGTTCTCCAGATAATAACCGTCCAGTGAGGGAGATATCACATTGCATTCGATCTCATCCTTATCCTCTCCTCCTCGAACGTATTCTGCACCTGATATTACAATTTCTGGTTAGAGCGATGTTAGTGTTTAAACAACAAGTCTGAGGTTTACCCTCGTGAAGAACCGGTCATCCAGTAATACCTGGACACAAAAATCATAACTTTCCGTGAGTATACTTGAATAGCAGGATTAGACGTCCACGTACCCTGATCCCAGCACCAGCCAACGCTTTCGACACGTCGAGACACGCGTAATGCGCCTCTAGCGTTCCAGCTGACTCAGCAAATTCACGGGTGTGATTCCCACCATTGGGTTTCGTCGGTATAGCTGTTGTAGTATGTTAACATCAATATGACAAAACATTGAATTGCGATGATTGCAAGTGGTTATGGACATACCGAATCCAGGATGCAAAGACGGCAGAGCTGTATGGTCGTAGACGGAGATGAGGTGCAGTCTCAAAACCTGGAAGGCAAGTACATACCATATGTTACATTTCCCTGAACCACGCAACATCAGCATGGAAAAGAACAGAGAACAGGGAAGTGAGAGACAGACAAACTCACAAAATCAGTAGAAGCATTCTTGATGCCATATTCATAATCAATAGAACCGTATCGTCTGGTCACAATGTTGGCAACTTCGTCGGCTATGATAATGGATGGAAAATATATAATGAGGATATTAAGACAGAGGTAGAGCGAATATACTCACCGAGCGCTTTATTCTGGCGTATATCATAAGTCGCTCCTGCAGCGAGCACAATCTTGGTCTCGCATGCTGAGGCGAGAGCCGCCGCTCTGTCATGCGTAAGAATTATATCAAAACTAGATGAATGTAGGAGTTAGGCAGTCAAGAGCTCACTGGAAACAAGGAATAACTCTCTTGACGGCGATTTCTACTTCGGCTCGTGTCGGAGCTCGAACGTACCATCTAATAACGGACCAGTGGGTATTGTAAATACATACAAGGGGAATAGAGTCTACGTACATCATTTTGGAAGCGTCTGGGATGACTACGACAAGGAAACGAGTTAGAGAGGAGTGTGATAGCAAGGGTAGTGCATTGTACTGACTATTAGGCGCCCAATCCTGGCCAATAATGATTCCATGAACCCTATGGGTCGGGTTAAGCTGCTGTCGTAGAGCAGAGATATTGGTGTATGCGAGAACGGCAGCATCCAGTGCATTTCGACCTTCCCAAGGCGATAGAGCTGCATGGGCGCTGGAGGGAATGGAGTTGCAAGCAATGTTCGTGAATTCCAGTGGACGAGTTTGGTAAAGACTGACGTATGCCCATGATACTCCACTTCGATACGTTGAAGAGCTAGACAGCTACTTAGGCTCACGGACGCTTGTGGTCCCGGAGCCGGATGGCACCTAAGACCACGGAGTTAGTCGATTGTTTAGGTATACAGATATGACGGTCTCGTACATCAAGCATACATCCATTTCATCGTAAGCACCATTCTCCAATAAAATTATCTTCCCGCTTCCACCTTCCTCGGCTTGAATGAACGTTAGTGTGGGGTTAATGGCGAAAGACGTAACGTAAAGTATACCTGGAGTCCCGAGCAGCGTAATTTTACCAGCAATGTTGAACCTTTGCATCGCCGCTTTGAGCGCGCAGGCGACTGCTACACCAGCTATAGCTATGAGATTGTGTCCGCATGCCTTTCAGATGAGATGTGAGGCTTCAATGATCAAAGAATGATCTGAACGGCGTACATGGCCTATAGCGACAAGGGCATCCATCTTTAAGTCATTTATAAGTATCAATACATTAGTATGACAATCGGACGCGATACTTGCCTCGGAATTGATTCCGATAGTTCGGCCACCCTCTCCGTGGACGAACGTCGCCTTCCAAGCAGTGGGTAAGTGGTAATGCCTCGTTACCTGAAATCCATGATTCGACATAAAGTCTGTCAAGACATCATGGGCATGGCTGGATTTCTATTCAGCGCATTAGTAGAAGTGTCATGAACCACGACTGACTGTTCCTCGAATTGCAGCTCGGGATGGTCTATGAGATGTCAAGGCCTTAAGGTGTAGTGAAACAGTGACGAGAAAATTCCACTATACCATGAATATCCAAGCTGAGAGCTCTCAATTCGCTGTCTAGACTTTGGATAGTTCGCTCGATCGCGTGTTGGATGTCAGGTCGGTACACTCCTTCCCCGTGTTTTGAGTAAATGGGGACTTTCGGTGGATCGTCTGGTCTCCAGACATCGAGGACAGCATTGGGTGTATCGTTTGCGGTCATGGTGATGCAAGTCAGAGGATGGAGGAGGAGGACTTTGGTCGTTGGTGAATTTCAAATGGAGATAGGGAGGTGCCAAGCTTATTCGATGGCCATGGAGCTTCGAAATAAGCACCACCAAACTTACACCTACGGTCAGACGCTCACCTGGCGAGGACGTCCATCCGATCTTCCCGAATCTTATCTTTTCATATTTTGGTACTCCAGAGGTCTGTATAGGCTAGATGTACCTGGAACACGCGATTTCATTCCCTCAACCGTTTAAATTGACGCGTGGTACCGGCAGACTTGCTAGATTGACACGTGAGCCAAAAAAAAACTGCAGAAGACTGTGAGAGGCTGAGACTCGCAGCTGTGGTCATCCACAACCCATTTTGTGAGTCCCCGCATCTCTTGTACCCGTCCTTTCATTATTTGAATGCACTCTGTAGCGCATAACAGATGACCGGTTACTTGCTCGAGGGAGTAAGTAACGTCCAAGGCACGATTGCGTTTCTCTACATTATGCATTTGAGTTGTCAGATCAGCGCCTATCCACATCAAGCGGAAAAGACTTGATCAATTGGATTGCCCAACATGGCCGTCCACTTTGTCCTCTACTTACACCGTAATCTCTAGTGATTCTGATTCGTCTGATAGAAAGTCATAGCCTCAGTGGATAAGGCACTCAATACAAGCTGAGGTTATAATCTTTATCGATATGCTAAATTTGTGTTTGACAGCCTGACTCTTATGCCAGTGTGACATCAAAATATACAGAAATCCGCAGCCTGCGAGTCTGATGGAATTCAGTGAGTCGTCATATCACAAAAAAATGTCACGGTATCATGATGTTCACGAACAGAATCCAGTGTGTCGCTGATTGCCAGATCTGCAGCATGAGAGACTACGTCAAGATTTGGTATTTTCACTTGGTCCAATAAACGATCAACAAACCTTCAATAACATCATATAAGTTCGATGTGATTGACCTCACGACTCACAACCACCACCATTCCACATCTATATCAGTGTAAGTTCGAACTCTACTCCGATTGTAGGCTACAGTAGATTGACGCACTCAATTGACTCCCCAGTACTTATATGAGAGGCCCGGCGCTAAGCTGTGTCTTTACTAAGCCTATAACTACCACAGCTTTACAGCCTCTGACACTTCCATGGCCTCCCCTCTCCTCGTCGACCAATCATCAAGTACTGCTTCGTTGACGTCTTCTTCATACACCACAAGCTCCTTGAGCACAGTATGGGGACCAGGAACGCTTTCCGGCAAGGCCATCAAGGCCCTTGGAACGATCACTTTACGAGGTATCCAAGCCATCATCATACGACGCAAAATCAACGCTATCAGTACTCGTTTTCGCCCCAAGAAAAGTTACTTATATGTCGATGATAGTGATGCGCTCTATCGAGATCTTCTCGAGCTGTGCAGGTGATTAGTACTCAAATGTCTCATACCTTCACTTCTAACACCGTGGGACGTACAGAGTCGGGTTATACGGAGTACGCGTTCGACAGTCCGCGCTCCGAATAATCTTGATCCAAATCAGCACAGGCCATACTCAAGTATTAGCCCGCAGCATCGCCCAGCAATGGCCTCAGATCGAAATCCACCTATTCCTATTAGAGCTAGTTGCTTGTTTACCTGATATCTGGTAAGTCTTATGGAATCCAGAAATTTTCCTGGATGATTCTCTAATATCTTGCAGGGCTGAGGCTGAACGGGACAAGATGCACCTCGAACTTCAGACTGTGTACCTGATCTCTGCGTCTCACCGCAACTGTCACGCAGCATCCGGTTTCATCGAATTCATCGTACAGCTAGCCTCGCAAAGTGCTCTAGCGTCCGAAGTCATACTTGATGTGGGGTTCTTGGATATACTCATGTTCATGGCCATTTCAGACTTTGTCGATCCGACTCCTCCTCTTTCTTACACGGAGCACCGTCAGAACAAGTTGGACTTGATTGCACAATGTGACAGAGCTTTGACGGTCCTAGCATCGCACCCCGGTAACGTCGAAATCCTCGCTACACACCCTCTTCATATTCTTTGGCCAGGAGAGCACTGGAAGGACTCATTTCTCCAAATGGGTGTCTCGTCGTGCGGGATCCCACTGGAAAGGCTGGGAGGGACGATTTGGGGCCAGCTGAGCGAGACCATGATCAAACAGAGGCTCAGCACCATCGAAGACATATTGGACTCACAAAGTGGAGTCCACTATGGGATGACATCCATGCTTCACGTCTGTTGTGACCTGGTCGAGCTGTGCAGGTAAACGTTCTGAACTCACTTTACGTGATCATACTAAATCTCCGAGGGGATCAGTGTCACCTTGTATGGTACCGATATCGCGGATAGATCTCTTTCAGCCCTTCTTCGATGCATTGCCCTAGGCGGCGATGTGTGGAAGGTGATGAGATGTATTCTAGCATCCAGGACTTCGGAGAAGGCTACGCAAGTCCTGTCTCGCATGATATCATGTCTCCAGGATTCAGAGGTGTGAGTGCATACATCCGAATATTGTTCTCTCGACGGAACTCCGTTCTGAATCACTCCCCATCCAGCCCTGATTCCCCTCTTAGTTACTCCTCCGAACCTACGACACCCCGATCCCCATCTCCAACATCGTCCTCACAATGGCAATACTTACAAGCCATCTCACGGAACAAGACCGTCCATCCCATAGACTACTTCTTGGAATTCTCCGCTAACCTCGCTCGAGGAAGTAAAATCCTCCGCCGAGCCATCCTCAAAGCAGGCGTCGTATCCCTCATCCGCTCCGTCCTCGGGGATGTAACCGAGGAAACCTCCAGCACCTATGACCTAACCGATGCCACTGGTAGTGGCTTATCTCCCACCATCATTTCAGAAAGCCTACACTTATACAACTCCATCCTCGCAGAAGGCGTCCGAGACTCCTGGACCGAGATCAACTACGACCAGAACCGAGCACTTGCCGTCCTCCTAGCTCAAATCCTCTCCCAAATCCAACTTCGGCCTCGACCCCTTACCCCAAAGGCCAGAGACTCTACTGGCACTATCAGTAGTGTAGAGGATGTGGACCGTGTCATGAATGCATGGATCAATACAGCACGTGCTGCAGTATCACAAGCCTTGCCTGACGTGGAAGCGTCTGCTCTACTAGCCTCTTCCCGTAAGTTCGCCGGTCGGGATCGGGACCTCAACGATGCTGCTCAGGCTGCTGATGACGCTTCCGATCAACACCGTCTGCTCATCTGCTATCAGGTGTTTGACGCGTTGTTCTCCTTCGAGGACGATAGCGACGACGGTATCGTTCTCGATATCGTCGCGCAATAATTTTTTTCTGTAGAGTTTTTTTCTTCTTGAGGTTATATCGTTATGACATCTACGTTTCTCTTCCCTATCACGCATTTGTACACCACCGCAATCTTTTTCACGAATCTCCACGACTGTAGAATTAGGATCTGTCTGCAATTCCCCAATTCCCCCACCCAACCACTGGCTTTGCTTTTTCATACTGTACCACAGTCTTTCTACTCGCACTCGCACTCGTCTTTGTCTTTGTCAATGCAATCTAAAATCCAGTTCACGTATTATATCATATCATATCACAAAGTACAAATGAGATCAAAATCAAGCCCATGGACCTCCAACCGCCGCCTCTACCTCCTTAGTGACATTCAACGACAAAGGAATATCCAAGATCCACCTCGTGAACAGATCCAACGAAGCCTCAGGTTGGTCGTACGGCACCATATGCCTTATAGATAAATTTATCAGTGATGGGATTGGAAAAATCAGAGGCGACTGATAGACGACTCACCCGGCCTCAAACACCTCGACAAATGTGACATTCCCAGCGGTGAAGCCACCTCCACCGGCACTTCGGACGCGCCCAGCGGTCTTGCCTGATTCGAGCGTGATCCATGGGATAGAAGGTGCGGAGGAGAATTCTTGGAAAAATTTGGAAGGTAATTGGGAAACCCATCGTTCGTTGCCCTGTAGGATTGGAACAATCAATGACCCAGAAATAAGTGTATGGAAGAATGAAAGACATACCATGAAGTTACACATCATATCTGAAGTATACAGAAATCATGAGCAAACGACCAATAAGAAAGATCATCGCAAAACAGAAAGCACATACCAGCATTACCGGCATATACCAACAACCGAATCCCAGCATCGACCAATTCAGGTAACAACGCCGCGCTGTTCTTCATTCCATCGCCCTGCATCATGAAATCCCTGTTCACATCCATATTGCAGGAGGCGAATGTACGTGAGGGGTCTACTCCTAACGCGGCTTTGTTGGACGCGTCATTCATCCATGTTTCGATCCATAACATTTGTTTGTAGCAGAGTTCACCGTCTTTTTCGGGGGATCTGTCGCAGGTGCGTCGGACGTCGTATGGATTTAGGCCCGTTTCTGAGAAGTCAAGGAACAGGAACAGTGATTAGTCACAAAAAAGAAAAGAGTATATTGCTGCACTAACGCATCAAAGGCCCGAACAATTGTGCGTTGCAGTATAGCGCAGCCGGAACACACGTGAACCTCGAGTTGTACTCGTAGCATGACTTGATGAGACGCTGGCACGTAGGCGTTTTCGAACGAAGAGCATAACATTCTGGGCCTTCCGGGTCGGAGTACACGGGGTAGGGACCATCACATACATAGTCAGCTACAGCTCCCATTTGCGTGTACGGATCCGTGAGGCCGTTGGCGAGGATGACGGAAGCGAGGTTTATCTTCTGAAGAGATGGAACGGGAGCCATAGCGAGGTCGTTGTTCTCTTTGTGGATGACACTGGCGATGTTAGGCGCATATGTGCCTCCATACGATTCAGCTGCGATGTGGAAAGGCTGGCCGAGGGCGTAGTATTGTGGGAATCGCGCTAGGAAGAGTTGTAGGAACGCGTAGACGTCTTTACCTGCAACGGGACTGGTGTTGACGGAAGAGCCATAGGAGAATCCGACGTTGGTGGGTTGGTCGAGGAAAATGATGTTTGAGAAGCTGTTCCAGCTGTGTGGATTGTGAGTGGTGTTGAGACCACCAGAGATCACATTACATGGTCCGAGCTCGAATAACAAGCCTGTAGAAGAGCTGCAGCCAGGTCCACCGTTCAACCAGAGAGTTAAAGGAGCAGTGGAGGGCGAAGATCGAGATTCGAAGAACCTGTTATATATGTACGCGTAAGATAAGGATTGATCACCGGACTCAAGACGAGTGGTTACCAAAAGAAGAGGTGCTTGTCATCTTCGATATCAAGATATCCAGAATACTGCTGGACAGAAGGATCACAAAGTTCGGGCTCTGTGACACGTAGTTGATGCTGGGCGAAAGAAGGGTGCGATACGAGTTCATCTAGGGGTATGTCAATTATATCACGCGAGCTGTTTCAATGCGACTAGAGAAACGATACTAACAAAGAAGATCGTCCTGCTTGATATACTCTTTCCCAGCATGAATCCACTTCTGCATATCATGCTTTCCTTCGAGGATAGCGTTCTTGGCGTCAGTGAGGAAGTGCGACGCATGATCCTGGACTCCTGTGAACACAGCTTGCTCGTGAGCTGGTACTGCTAATATAGCAGGTATTAGAGAAAGAAGAGCTAGTAGAAGAGGATTCTTGAATATCATGGTGACAACTTGCAACTTGCAACCACTGGCAGTCTGAGTGTCACTGTTGGCAGTGACACTGTCAGTTTCGCTGAGGTGCCGCGTGCACGTGGGGCCGTGGCGCGTGTCAAGACCCTCAAGAAATATTGCTCCTGCACTGCCACCACTACTGTACTTAGTCACGGTAAGTACTGGCAGCCGATAAGAGATGCTTCCAGTCGTCTTCTTATCATCAACAGGACTTCCAAACTTAGGCGTACAATCGGTATATATCGAACCTCGGCAGCTGGTTCCAAGGTGAGTTAGATTATCGAACAAGAAGTACATTGATAATATTTACTATCAATATTAGATGTCATTGATGGACAACTATGAACGCGCAGACATAAAGCATCTAGTCTCTGCAGATGAGTGGACTCAATATCAACAACAAGTAGAACATCTGCTACCTTCTGCGGACTTCGAAGTCCGTCGACGTACAGAACTGCACAGGAGGATAGAATCATACCAGTCATCTCTATCTCCCATCTGCCGTCTCCCTCCCGAAAACCTCGCAGAAATCTTCTGTAGTCTCCTCGCTGGTATCACCTACTCAAGGCCCAACCCGAAAGAAGCACCCTTGCTAATATGCCAAGTGTGTTGTTTCTGGCGTCAGGTCGCGATCGATACACCCAAGTTATGGGTTAATTTACAGATGCAGTTTCGGACTTCGGTTAAACGATCAGCGACTCACTATAATGACGGCCCAACAAACCTTCTCCAGCTCTGGTTATCTCGTTCCAAAGTGTCGCCCCTCTCACTTTCCTTGAGCGCTACAGGCGTTTTCGTTCGTCATTATAAAATCGTCGAGGCTTTGTTACCTCACACCACAAAGGTCCAAAAGATATACCTCAACCTCTCCTCTTCCCTTATCCAATCCCTATTCGAACTGCCACCTAAGTCCTGGGCCCAACTCGAAGAGCTAAACATCAGACTGCCGCCAGAATACGCTGGCGACCCTTGGAAATCTCCAGCCACTGCATTTCTGTCCGCTCTTCACCTACGCACCGTCAAACTAGTATCCATAGGCGCCGCTCCCTTTTCTTACGAAAGTCTCAATCTCCCTTGGTCTCAACTAACTGATATAAAAATATCGTTGCTCAATCTCCCTCGAACTCTTGCTTCCTCCTTCTTCTCCGAACTCATTTCGACACGAAACCTTACCATCAACATCCAAGGGTGGGGAAACGAACAAATACCTCCCCCTCTTCCCTCACCCATCGAACTCCCTGAGCTACTCTCCTTCGACGTTCAATTTGCGGACAGAGAACTTTCCAGCTCGTCTCAATTATTCCTCCTCCTCGTCCTACCCAACCTCACATCTCTCAAGTTACGAACGGCAGAATCATGGCATCACCCCGATTTCGCATCTTTTCAATCCCGCAGCGATTTTCGTCATCTCGAAAGACTCTCCCTACACCTTGTCGGCATAAAATCCCACGAACTCGAGCTGGTCTTGAGGGATACACCCATTCTCTTAGACCTCGCTCTGAGTGACTGCGATTGCGATGATACCCACTTCTTCGAGATGCTTACACACACTGTTCCTCCTGTCGAATCAGCTACTGGTGCCCACGTCACTATCGTACCGCTCCTGAATATACTGCATGTTGTGACGGAGGGAAGCTTCGGAGATGAAGTCGTTGCGACGATGATCGAATCACGGATGAATCTCAAAGACTTGGACGGGAAACCTCATTTGAGGACTGTGTATATAGAAATCCAGACGCGGGATTTTGGAGTCGAAATCGAGAAAGGGTTGGAGAAATATTGCAATGAAGGTCTGCATCTAACGCTCGAAGGTTGGGATGCTCTAGACTCGTAACCAGGTATCTGTACACAACTGTATCGAAAGGCAAGCTTTCTGTTGTTTAGACAGACTTGCCCTTCTAATAGACAGATCAGTCACCGGTCTCGGTATGCTCAAGGTCCCAGATGATCATGGTCCCCGGATTCTGTCCAAGATATACTATATGCATATGTTCATACGGAGTGTGTTATAGATACATACAAAGAGTGCCCAAGAAAGTGAAAAGCGGAAGTATAAGTAACAGTTCTAAGCTCTAGTCCACGAGACTGCAGAATATTAGAGGAGGTACATGACAAGAAGTATGTATAGTGATGTATTGGTAGTGTACACAAGCAAGGGAGAGATGATAGAAATAATAACATCGCCAGCGTGCGCGTGCATAATATATACCGGTGCGGTCCTTCTGATACAGTCGATAAAGAAAGTCATACCTATACCTTCGAATGCCTCCCTTTACCCTTCTTCTTCTCCTCAAACTCCACCTTCGCATACCACCCACCACCAGCCAAAGTCAACAAAATCCCCGTCGCGTTCATCTTCGTGATCGTCAGATCAAAAACAACAACAGCGATAAGGATAGTCAAGACTTGTTTCACGTTTGCAGCAACGCTCATGCTGACAGCACCTGTTCGACGGTTGGCAGTGAAACTGACAACGTTGAGACCGAATGCGATGATGCCGTTTATCAGGAGCGCCCAGAACTTGAAGGCAGTGAGGGAGTGCTGGGAGTAATGACGGACGCGATCGAGTTCACCGGTGGTATAGGCAAGGAGGACACACTGGATGAACGCAAGAGGAGACATTCGTAAGAGGAGGTCGAGGGGGTGTAGTCGTAGACGGATGGGTATAACGGATGTAGTGGCTTCATACGTTGATTTTGTCCGCGGAGAATGTGGCAGAGAGGCTATCGGGGATGATTGTAGAAGGTTGGTGGCGATTGACTTGAGGGCGGCTAACACGGTTCCGAATAGAGTAAGAATGAATCCCCAGCGCGTAAAATAGTAGTCTCCATACGTCCTATTGAGGAAGAGTTCAATTGGAGGCTCGATTTGAGACGGAGAATTTTGACTCACGCAAAGCCAACACCGACCATGACGGGGATGAGAGATGTTAGTTTCAATCTGGAGACTTCTGTGCCGAGAAGGGAAGTGGAAAAGGCGATTGTGAATATGGGTGTTGAAGCACGAACTACCTGATGAAACTGGAAGGGACATTAGTTATTGTGGCAGATGTTGAGAAGGTCCGTCATACTCACTGGAATAGTCACCATACCCAGGGAAATATTACTGACAATTATATTGACCGTGTAAAGCACACTAAACGCGACCAAGACGCAGGTCTCGGTGAAGTTCAGCGGTGTTGGAAGGAAGAATCCGGTCTTGACAAGAACGAGGCCTCCGACGGAACCACATAATGCATGGACGGCAGATAGTGTATATGGAAACGGGAAACGAGTCAGAACGCCTTTATTGTAGAGAGTTAAGCCAAGGTTGAAGAGGAAGTAGAGCGATAACCAGAATAGCTCGCTATCGTAGAAAGTTCCAATTATACGAAGCTGTGATATTGATAATAGAGAGGTCCGAGTCGGTGCGTAGGATAACGAGCGTGGACCGAGGACGGACTGGAAAGTAGGGCATGTTGGTGATGGTAATACAGGCAGTGTGAGGAATTGAGGGGAATGAGGTGATGTGGGTGACGTTGCTGGATATGGCTCTCGATGAAAGGCTCGTTGATGAATCGACGATGGACGAGGGGGTCGATTGGGCATAGCAGGCTTGTAAGGCGTAGTCATACCTCCTCCAAGACCACCTGGATAAGTCGTTTTCTGCAGGTTTAGGCGGGCTAGAGGGGGTCGTTCGTTCTCTTTGGTCGTAGTGGTCTTGCCGATAGTCTGAGTGGCAGACATGAGAGAAGAAGGGCAGGAATCCAGATTAGGCGCTAAATATTTCGCTATTTTGATATTCCCATGATAGGACTTCGCAGACAGCAGTAAGGGCGCCCCCCAGGGCGACCTTCCTCCTGTCGAAATCACCGCTTTTGCATCATCTCTCCAGGCGGTCATCGGTGATGGGGACGCGACGAGACGCGTGCGCCGCGTATTAAATTGCTAGTGGCGCGGTGCCGTTAGACTCGTCAAATGAGTGAGAATTATAGAGCCTATTTTTGCACAGAAATCAAAAGAGTGGATGGGCGGCTCCGGCGTCCTGGAAGGTGGTTTTCTGGATCTTTTCGCGGGAGGGCGGTGTAAATTTGGAGTGAATGTTGTCCGACATTAGACCGCCGAGGCGCGGCGATGGCGTGGGAATTTAAATTCAGAGCCCGCGGCTATCTCCGAGACTCCGACAAGGCTCTCGGCACGGACTTTTGCGGCTCGACTCACCTCACTTCAACGTAACTCTTTCCCGAATTCTCATAATGCCAGCTTCAACGCGTACTCCAACACCAGGTCCAAGTCAGCCACTCGTCATTAAGACTCGGAAGAATGGAAAGAAACGTGCCATGTCTTTGTCCGAAGGCGAACCCGAGGAACGAGACGCGAAAAAGTTGAAGAGGGATGAGACTGGGGAAGATCACGACAGTAAAGACAAGAAGAAGAGGAGGAAAAAGAAGAAGAAAACTAAAAAGACGCCCGTCGTGGCTGAGCACGCGAAACCTCGGAGTCGGTCGACTGGAGGTAGCAGCGCATCCTTAGCAGGTCCTATCGCTGGCCCTTCCAACGCAGTGTCCACGACTACTGAGCCATCAGTTGCGAGCGCTGCTGATATCGAGATGTCGGAGGGGATGGTGAGTCTACACACTCTGAAACCGTCCATTCTTAACCAACCGCAGGAATCACTTGCGTCTGGAAAGGGCAAGGAGAAGGCCACTTCTTCGAATTTGGATGCGGATGCAACCTCGAACTCATCCATTGACCCGCAAACGGAAATAGCACGTCTCACTGAACAACTCGAAGCCAAGGAAGCCGTACGTCCCTCGTTCCTATCTTACCATCTCAGAAGCTAATCCTTTGTGCGACTTTTCAGCTTCTTCAAAAGCATGCCTCTACTCTCAAAACGATTCACCAGTCTCTCATGTGTCAAATATGTCTCGATCTAATGCACAAACCTTACGCACTCGCTCCCTGTGGACACCTAGCATGCTATGAATGTTTGGTACAATGGTTTACCGCTCCCCCTCCCGGAACCCCAGGCGCTGCTGGAGCTGGAGCTGGAGCTGAAGCCGCACCTGCCAATGGACAACCAGACAATGCCAATCCCGGTCTGGACGCCCCCGCTCCCCAACCAAACTATCGCGCGTATTCCCGCAAGAAGACCTGTCCACACTGTCGCAGTAACGTCCAAGACCGACCTGTAGAAGTTTGGGGCATCAAAAGCATGGTCAGTGGGCTAGCCAACAGCGGTTTACTAGGATCCCTCCCTCCTATACCTCCTCTCCGCCTTCCAGACGCCAACATCGCTGATCCTTGGGCTGGAATCTTCCGTAAACCATACAACTTCGACTATCAACCTCACGGAGATCCAGAAGCTTCGATTGAGGATATGGGAATGTACGATGCCGAGGATGGAGGTATCTATCGGTGTTTGGATTGCATGCATGAGATATGGGGAGGTATCTGTTCTGGATGCCACAGGGAGTACCCTGGGCATCATGATAGCGATGATAGCGATGATGAAGGTGGGCATGGTCTATGGGGAGGAGGACGATTCATGGATATGGATATGATGGATGATGATGAGGAGGGTTATGAGCTTGAAGATCTGGAGAACGACTTCGATGATGAAGACGACGACGACGACGATTCCGAAGACGACCCAGGGATGCACCCTTACAATCCATTCAATGGTTTGATGCATATGGCTTGGGGTATGGCTATGGGGTTAGGAAGACACGCAAATCACCACGGGGAAGACAATGGTGTTGCGCGTGTGGAGGAAGTCGAGGATGGTGGAGAGGATGATGATGACGAGGATGATGACTCGGAGGAAGAATATGGTGGTAGTTTCATAGACGATGGAGATGATGAAGTCCCCGTCAATCCTCGCCGACGAAGTCCACCAGCTGATGTCGAAGTCATCGACATCGAGGCTTCCGATGACGAGGAAGTCAACCCTCGGAGATTAAGACGACAGGGTGCCATCATAATCGATGTCAGCAGTGATGAGGAAGAACCGAGAGCTAGTGGTTCTCGTCGCCGTGCTCGTCGCCTCTTCCCGTCAGATAACGAGGATAATTCAGCCATTCATACTACAATCCGGAAAATAGCTGCTCGTAGACGTACGATTGATGACTCTGAAGGCGAGGACGAGAGTGATGCCGAAGAACAATCATTGTGAGTAATTCTTTGGAAGGTCCTTTATTCAGTACTGAAACAATTGCCGTTCTCCAAAGAAATGCGCAGGACGGCGATTCGGAACATGAGATAAGTGAAAGCGAGGAGTGGTATGTCTTCGTCTTCCAAAGTTATAATTCTCGAGTCTGACATTATGTACTGTTCATCAGGCACGAACGCGAATGGTACGTCTGCTAGAACTTAGCGAAAGCTGTTTCAACACGCTATTGCTGACTTAGAATCACAGGAGTGATGAAGCAGAGGATGGTTCTATCCCTGGTCCGCCCGCTCGATTGCGGCACTTGTTCCGAGACGACGACGAGAACGGGGGCATGTACGGAGAAGACGATTCTATCCCTGGCCCACCTGCTCGTCTTCGACATCTGTTAGAAGAAGAAGCATCACAAGACGAAGAAGAAGACGGCGGGTACGACTCAGGGGGCATCTAGCAACATGTAACAGAATCAAGAAAACTCAAGGCAACTACAGCTGTACATACTAGTAGCGCATACGATATATACCCTAATTATCGAGGCCCACGATAAATAACTGATTACTCTGTGCTTGCGAGATATATCCTGTCCTCAAGATGTCAGTGACATTGAGTGCATAGCTAATACTCGTCCACGTCCGAGAGAGAAGCATACTCGGAAACTGACCGTTCGTCCTCATATTCCGCCACAACTTCCTCCATCGCATACCTCATGATAGGAGTGGTCGCCACCAGTTTCGGGCCAACAATATCCATGATGATTTCCTCATAAGGCACGGGCGGCTCATCCCTCGGTGGCATCTGCATTTGCGCCTGCACCTGAGCCCGGATAACATCTCTCTCCGAAGCAGGTAGAATATCCCGCTCTGACGCTGGCAGAATATCCCCCCCTTCATCAGACGTTTCAACAGCAGTCCCACTACTCCCTGCAAATACGATCCCCTCGGGCCCCATCCCAGGTCCCATCCCCATCCCAGGTCCCATCCCCATCCCCATCCCGACCCCACCCCCACCGACATTATTGCTATCCACACCTTCCTTCGTAACAGTCTCCGTCCACCTCAAATCCAATATCCGCCCCTTCACCATCCCATCCACAGCCCTCACACCAATCTCCCGACAAAGCAAGAAATAAGGCAAGAACGCCACATCCGGTTGTGTCAACCTGCTCATGACTTTCAACAACTGCATCGCCGTGAAATCTGACGAATAGTAGCCTGCTACCATCGCATTGGAGATATCGTCGTTGGGGCCGTGTGGATGGGATATGGGTGAGTAGATCTTGAATCCAGCGGGTCCGAGTCCGGGGTGTAGGGTATGTGCATCGGGACTATGGCTGTGACTATGACTAGAGTTGTTGGCATTATTCGCGGTGGCGTTCTGTGCATCGCCCTCAGTTCCTGATTGTGGCGATGCTTGAGAAGAGTGTATTATGTGCAGATTCAGGAGTGAGTGCGCTTGGAGGAAATGTGAGCTTTGTTTAACTGAATGGTAGAATTTACGTATTAGCTTCCGAAGTGACGATAATGATAAAGGATTATCAAAGTTAGACACTTACTATCCAAGGTTCCATTCGAATTGACTGAGACAAAGCAGAAAGGGAATTTCAGATAAGTTTCGTTTTCGTCAAGACAGTGAAAACACGCACTGTAATCCGTGACATAATCATGCCAATGAGCTAGTTTGCCACCAAAAGCATCATACAACCTCTCAAAATCTAAAGCAGGTTGCAGCCTCTCAGGGACGTTTGGTAATATTCTTTCACGGTAGAAAGCACGAGTTTCGGCCTTTGAACAGTCACCAATGGTGATAATCTAAACGATTAACAACAATAAATAAGTCAAACAAGAAGGACGTGTACAGCAGAAAGTGGCGCACCTTGCAATGTTGCATGACGTTCAATTGTCGCAACCAGGTTTGATAGAATGGATCACTCGTCGCATGAATGACATGACATAGTCGGTCCTGCTTCGTTAACACCAGCATCGAGTCCAAGAGACATTTCATTGTATCTGTCGATTTGATGAGCGCAGGTCTATATCCGGAACAGACGGTGATAAGTCCCCGACACAACGATAGAGAGATGAAATTCAACAAACAATTTATGCGCCTCATCGAAGAAAAACACTGGCATCTTTTTGTGTGTTCTCGATTGCAGCTTCTTCTCCGAGTCATGTTCGGAATCGTTAACGAGGGTCGTAGACAAATTCGGATGAGTCTCCTCCTTTCCCTTGTTCTTCCCCGTTCGAAAGCCCCACCGATTTCTGACTTGCGTGCCATCAGTGCTATTAGAGCTAGCTCCTTGCCGACGTGGTTTCTTCGATTTTTTGGGGTTGTTGTCGTTGTCATCTTCATCTTTGCCCGGATTGTATTCCCAATATTTGAGGAGGGAGCTCTGAGAAGGTGTGAGCGTGTGTACGAGTCAGTAAATAGGAAGAAATACTTGAAACAACTCCATGAGCCTGGCAACATCGCTCGTCCTGACTGTTCCCATTCCGTTCTGTGATTCAGAGATCCGCCGTTCGACATTGATCCGATCGTGCTGAGGGGAATAATATTGAGATAAGAACTGGAAAGCAAGTGGTGATGAGGACAGTACACGTACTTTGAAACTCCATCCCTCCCTCTCGAAGCTCTCATAACCAGGCATGGTCTTAGAGATTTCCTCAAAGTATTGCTCCATCTGCATGCTGAGGCTGTTGTACAGACTGCCAAGATCAGCGAAACCAGCAATGCGGAGGTCGAAATGCAGGACATGGTATCTCGGATCAGAGAGAACTTCGCGAAGAACTGCGGTCTGTAAGTGTAGATTTTCGTCATCCAAGAGTACGATAGAAAACGACTTAGTAGCACCGTACCTTTCCAGTCGAACTGGCTCCGAAAAGCACAGTAAATGACGGTTCGCCTCGCAGCGCGCGCTCAATAGCCTGCACCTCTGCTTGCCTAGGAAAGAATCCAGGTAGACGGGAGAAGGTGTGTTTTGTGCGGAGCTGCGCCCGTTCGCGATTCTCGTTAATCTCGCGGCGTGCCTCGTCCAGGAGGCGTTTGGACTCAGTTAGGGACCGTACGGTTTCCGCTGGCTGAGCACATGAGGGAGTGATTATAATCATCAGAGTTAGCGAGGATTGTGAGAAGGAAAATAACTTGCGTTGGTAAGGACGCCAATGATCTCCCCCATACCGAAAAAATTACGTTTATTGATGTCAGCGGGGAGCATGGAAGTGCGGTGACGAGGAATATTGGAACGGAATAGCCAATGCATAGAATCTGTACGTTGTCTGGCCGAGGTAGAATAGTGAGACGTCCGCTGCAGCGTCGTGTTAGAAGGCTGCACTGGCATGGGTATACTAGATTATGGATAGTCAAGAAATGACAGAGATACAGAGAGTCGGAGGGTAAGTTCAATGAATGAATTTTGTCAGGGATTCATAGACAGGCGTGTTACACGTACAGTGGATACGTGTAGCCTGTGTTCCGGTGCCGTGCGATAGCTACCCCACACGGGCCACGCCGAAACAACGAGGATGCAGGCATGCAGATCGCTTGGACATGTGCTACCATTTAGTTCCCTGCGATATGCGCTGCCAACGGAGCGCATCCGCTAACCGCTGACCAGCGTTATGTGGGTCTGATTGTGAAAGGTGTGTGCGAGAAAGAAGCTTCCGTGATGTGACGTCCATTGGTGACAGTTGCTTATCAATGTAGATGCGTATGGGTCCATGGCCGTATGAAAAGTCTGAAAATAGGGCGAACAGCTTGGTATCACGTCCCACCAATCATGACATGTAGTATGGATATATCTATCGCAGTGATCTTTGTATCCATCATACAAAAAGAACTGCAGTCAAGGATCGCGTTATGAGTTTTCGGTAGAATTCGAGTCAGGTTTGAGATTCCATGTCGATTTTGTGTATTCCACGCGGCCTAGGGATACATATTACTCAAAAAAAATGCGGGAATGAAGCAAGTTCTATACATACTCGCCAGCCTTTTCGGACTTTGTTGAGCATCTACGTCGACATCTCTGGCTACAGATTGCTGCCAAGGGTCGTGGAATCGGTAAAACGGTGCATAGTAGAAGTCAAGCAAAGGATAACTCCTTGCAAAAAGCCCAAAAATTTGAGTGGTCCCAGTGGTGAGTGCAATATTATTTTTCTGGGCGATTTTGGCCGTCGTGAAGGAAGATCGATATCGGAATGTGGCTGTGCGTCGAGGGTGGTCTTCATGGACCCACAACTGTACACGTGACTCTGCATCCATCGTCGATCTCCCTCAAGGCTCAAATCTTCCTTGGATTTATCTTTCACAGGCTTCTCGCCGTCTACAACGACTTGACTCTGCATATCAAAGCCACTATCATAATTGAAATGTCGAGTGTATCCAGTTACGCGACCGGCCCAACTGCTACAAGTGTCCCTACCGCACTCCCTCCTCCCATAGTCCAAATCCTACCCTACATCTCCCAAGCAGCTTCATTTCTCCTCACAACCACAACAATCACCTTCCGAACACTCTTTTCCCTAATTATTAAGATCTCTAGTCACCTGTCCATCATATCGCCTCTACCCATCATATTATACGTCCTCGCACCCATCATCGTATTCTCTCAGATCCTCATTGACCTCCTGGTGTTCACGCCATATAGCATTGCCGTATACGCTTTGGACGCGTTTTATCCTATCTATGTCTTCTGTGGAGTCGCGTGCATCGCTGGGGCGACTATTGGCGTTATTGCGAGGGGTATTGCGGTGTTGCTGGTATCGGTCACTGAGGGTCCGAGAGTTGACTCTGAATCTGAGGTCGCGAAACAGTTGGGATATCAGACCGGAACGAGTGTAAAGGTCGAGGGAACTACATGAGTTACGTGAGTAGTTTGTCTTTTTGCTCTTCATATGGTAGCTGAAGTTTCCGTGATCAAATCAGCCTAGTTGACGATAGTTCCGCAACATTCAACATATACCTGCTTGGGCTGAAGCCCCAAGGTGCGTCACGCGCTCATATTACATCCTCAAGCGTCACCTAACTGCGATCCAAAAACGCAGCTGAGGAGATAACACCAACCCAAAAGTTTGTACCTTTGTACTCTCGTATCCTAAATGTATTATCATCATTCGCATGACGAGCTGCTTCTCGAGACACGTCGGGATGCATCTCGGGATAAACGCATCTGCGATATAATTCTTGAGGTCTTCGGCGAATGAACAATCAGGATAAATATTCGCGCCATTACAGTGTGTATCGTATGTTTCGAAGAGTTCTCCTTTTTCTCCTTATTTTAGGGGTCGAGTGTTGCTAGGATGCAGTGACTAGTTTCTTTTGGTGTTCTGCCACACCGCTTCTCGTCCGTAGAGAGCCAGGCTGGACTCATAGGCTATGGAGCTCGAGGCCCATAGACACGGAGACGCTTACGGTAGATAGCGCGAGAGGGACTTGAAGCTGGATCTCATTTCTGGAAAAAGAATCAAAAAACACTGGTAAAAATTACATGAAGACTGTACAGACCTAGTATCTACACAAATCGTTCAAGTCGTACGGCAAAAGGCTCAACCCCTCACCTGTTGTTAATGTCCTATATCTCTTCTCATGTTTCACGGAATATAAGCCACCATGAGCACATTCACTACGAGTTTCTCCAATTCTCCTCCCGCAACGAACGGAACGCGTTCTTTGCCGGTCGGTATAGATGAGTTCCAGTCCTGTAGAATGGTAATCTCCGCGTCGGAAAGCAGTACGGCACCGCTGGCCTCGATCCTACTCTTCAGTTTTTCGACATCTTCCTCCCCACCAACCTCAGTATATATGCTGAAGGCTCCGCGAACCGGTGGTGCAGAAGCGGTGCGTCGGGGTACAATGGTTGGCATCCTGACACCAGATGGGTCAGTTTCGTCGATATCGTTCCCGATTTCCACCTGAGCACCGACGAACAACGTGAGTGTTGTAAGCATCTAGGAGGGAGTTCATATGCATACCGTATGATCTACAGGCCAGATGTAACCGCCAGCAGTCCAATGCAGCTCTGGCGTAAGCTTGTATATCTTCAACGCGTGGTATAAGACTGAGTCTCCTCCTTTTAACTGCAAGGAAGACATAGGTAAGGCATTGTGAACTGCAAGTGAAAAACACAGGAAACGCACCTCTGGTACCAAAGACTCTGCTAAAACATCGGCTGGATTCACTCCGTAATCATTCTCAACAAAGAATGCGATTTTTGAGCCACGAGTCGAATTAAGGATGGGAGATAGTTTATCAAGGAAGTGATCACTCGGAGTGATCAGTGGCTCTGGGTAGATCCCCGATGGCCCAAATGTCCTCGTAAAGACACCATAGGACAGTGTCATTCTGCAACCCTTCGAAATAGTGGCCATCTCGTATTGGCAGTCGGAACGTATCGCGGTCCACTCAAGATCCCCATCTTTTCCTCCTCGTGCGTGGAAATTTTCGATGATCCCTTCAGAATTTCGGACAGTAAGCCCGCCTCCACGAAAACGGATTGGGAGAGTGACGAGAATCGTCGCCACTCGACCGTCATTAGGAAGAGGTTGTGGAGCCATGCCGCCGCCGTTCACTATGATTTCTAGTTTATCTCTGACCGACGTGATGTAATGTCCAGCAGGTAGGTTCGGGAAGAGAGTGTTTCGTACCGCATCCAGGATAGGGTGGCTCGCGATGTCGAGTGAGGCTGTCAGCGGTAGATTGGTTGGATAAAAGAGTGATTCACGATCCGGGAAGTCGCCAAGATCAGACGTCGGGTGGGGTCTGCAGGCTGCGATGAGGACGTCGAGGGCCGGAGGGGTGCTATAAGTAACATCGATCGGGAAGTCCAAGGAGTGAGTGATTCCGGTCTATAATGAAACACAGCAGATTAGAATATGAACCACCATCGATACGCGACGAATAGTGACGGCCGATACGTACTTTTGAACGGAAGAATAGAATCAGATGAGAAGGATCGACAGGAATCGTTCCCGAGACAGTGAAAGAACGACTCTTTGATGCAAGAAACCTGCCGACGCTCTCTTGGAAGGCGTAATCCTCGTCGGTAGCTTGTGCGGTAGGTGAGACCCTCCGTAACATCGTCAAGGACGATTTTGGGACTCGTTCGATCTCGAAATCAGATACACTCGGAGCACTACTAGAAGTCTTGTGAGCGGTCTGATTCAGAGGAGGGATTGTAGTTCACTAACGTGCTCCCGTAAGGCATAGCGGAGGGCATCATCCTATTGACGGGAACTACAGACGGAGAGATAATCATGGTAGAAGTCAAGTATAAACGTTGGATGTGCTGGAGAGAACTTTGAGACTGTACTCTCCGCAGTGACAGACAGAAGGGATCTATATCATGTACGGTCAAAAGTAAGGACCACGCGTATGCAACGTGTTTTACGATCGAGCTGATGCATCAAAGCAACACATACCGGATCCTGTATAGCGCCTATGACCCTCCTTCAAGGCTTGGATCGTGAATACTAGTGCTATACACTGCCGTGTTTGTCCGGTCTTCATCCTATATATCACCCAGTTGACATCGACGACACACCTGACAAAGGATCATTAGTCCGCATCGTGGGGTTTGTGCGAACTGCCTGTGTATTTTAGGAAGCAGATTTCGCGCGAAGACAAAGTTGTTGCAGTGGTGGGACAAAGAAACAAAGAAAGGGCAAAGGGCTGATTCGTTTGACTCCGAAGCGGGCAACGTGTTTTCGGCGTGTTGCACAGATATTGCCTTTTGAGTGATATTCGGAGAACAGGCTGCTTGTTCCTAACCACTTCCATTGTTGTAGATGTTGGTCCTTACTGCGGGATACTGTCAGACTCAGCTCCACGGATAGAGACACCAGCGTACCTTACAGACCAGAGCCTTTGTATATGATCACACACGCACCAATCTCAGGGAAAGCCCATGATCTTGAGATAACAGCGAACATGAGGGTCAAGATAGCGACAGAGAAAACACTGTCCATTAGAACGAATTTAGAACCTGCGATGTTAATAATACACAAACTCGGGCCCCACATCTGCTGGGTGCACCAACCCAATAATAAAAAGGTCATCTAAATTAGTTTCCAATGCACGTACACAATGAAAGGACTTCAAAGAGTGAAGGACATCGCATCACGGTCGTCTGCTGAGAGTCGCGCGTACTCCAAGCATAGCCTGTAGACATATACTGGAAGGGAGGCTATGTCAGTGCAATCGATGCAAGCAATCGAGGGGAGATGCATGTACCCTCCATGTCGATGGTTCTCCCAATCGTCTTCTTCCACTGCTTCCCAGCCCTTGCTATTCTTCGTAATCGTCTGTCACCTTCGATAGACTTTCTGCGTTCGGCTGGTATCCGTAACTGGGTCGAGTTTATGACCTCGAGTGCGGATTGTGTAGGTCCAGAGAAGTATGCGTGAATGTTGTACATCTCTTTGTATGTCGCCGACAGTGGTATAAAATGAAGCCTATGCGTGATCAATGGAATAACGATATCGAGTCAGTATCGCGGTCTATCCATTGATGTTGGATGATTGACATACCAAGGCTGTATCCAATCGGAGAAATACTCGGTGTATACCGTTGCCTTCACAGGTACGCTGTCACTGGCAAGGAACGCCATGAACCTGCCACTGTAGCTCATCCCATCCATGTCAACCAAGTACTTGTACGACCAATGTTTCCCTAGTGGAACGGCGTCCCCGAAACGATGATCTTCTTTCATGGCTTTCAAGCCACCAGGGTAGTTCCCTGCATCAGTCAGTTTGACAAACGCAGTGTCCATGATCTCAGAATTCAGCTTGGCAATGGGGACTGGAGCGGAGACGTAATTGGAAGTTGTTGGAGGGTCTGCGAAAGTCACTGTACGGTTTGCAGAGGAACTGTCCGAGGCCATTCGGAGGAATCTACAATATGGTGTTGTTGAGGGAGAGAAGTGGATAAGATGAATAGAAAGTCATTACCGATGTCTTTGATACTGTTGGGAGAATCCGGGAGGATGACTACCACCTCCCGTAGTTGCTCCTCTCCAGAATACTTGATCGAGTTTGCGCTCCCATGGAACCTCCATGTCATCGACATCTTTAAGCTCTAAATTCACAGGATCCCAGCCATACGTATACCTCGATGTGCTCCCATAGTAGTAATGACTGGGGATCTTGATGTCCATGAACCCTGCAGCCTTTGCGGGACTGAAGACAGGATACAAAACAGGAATGGTGCGCCAGTCCGAGAAGAAATGACCTTGCAGATAGTGTGCGTATGGAATTACGCAATAGTCGAGGTTCGCGGAAGTAGAGGTCGGAAAATGGAAGTCGTCACCAACGCTGGAAGCTCCGGGAGTGAGATAATTTGTGACTTGATTTGTGAATGCGTTTCGTAGAGAAGAGAACAATCGGCGTGCAGGAGCATCTGGAGGGCAGGTGCGACGCCAGGCATCCCAGACGTTACCTTGACCTCCCCAATCGGATGAGAATGAGCCTCCCAACATGGATTCGATTCCAGCTAAGTTAGACACTTTGTCAGTATCAGTGCTGAGAGAAAGGGCTGTATGACTTACCAGAAGAATCCTGGAGCGTCATATTAGGGTATTTACGGTGCTCCCATGGCACCAAGACGCGTCCTTCTGCTTTGGCATTGATGGGAAAATCCAAATCAGGGAGCTAGGCAAAGTCCTTGAGTACATGTGCAATTTCAGAACAGTCGAAGGCTCACTTTATGCTCGAATTGTTCCATCATTCGCCGGAAGCCATTGGCTCTGGCGCTCACTTCCGAATCCTCAAAACCGTTATTGATGTTGACTGTTCGTGCTACTCCTTTCTCCACTCGGACTAGATCGATTGAGGGGAGATGCCCCACCTGTATCCATGAATTTAGCTCTGTACGAACAAAGTATATCTGCAGACTTACTTGAACAGCCCTTCGCCTCAGTTCTTCTCCAGATATCTCCCAAAACGGCTCCAAGTCTTCCATGAGGCCATCATATTCGTCTACCATCAAGACATCATGTTCCTTCGCAAACTCCCACCAATCGTCGAAGCCTTTCGGGGGTGCGCGATGATATCGTTTCTTGTACTCCATCACAGCCGCTTGCAAGGTCTGACTCTGCTTCGATACCTTCTTCTTGAAAGCGGCCTCGGCGTCCTCCATGAGCTTCGGGATTGGATGCTCCTTGATGACACTTTTGGACCTCGTACTGGTGAAGGCCAAGAATTTAGAGGGTTTTTGAAGCCAATTCGTATCAAGGGCATCGGCGCCTACGACGACCTGCTCCAGACCTATTTCATGATTTCTATGACCAGAGAAGAGTCCTGCCTGCATGAACGCGATGAACACGCAAACGACGAATATGTAGGCGCGTTTCTGATGTAAAAAGGTGACGAGGGTGTTTGTTCGTTTCTCGAGAACAGGACGCATGGTCAATGGAGCCTTCTCTGGATCCATGTCCTTGTCTCTGTAGAGTCCCCGAGATAAACTGCCAGTTTTAGTGAAAGGATAGAATGGGAAGCGAAGTGCAAGTGTGGAAAGAACGTTCCGCCACGAAGCGCCGGCGTTGGCGGCCAAGCCCAGAGGAGCGTTACGCGAAGATTGACCATTTACATCATCTTCACCATGTAAAAGAGGCGTTTTTGACTCGGAGTCGGACATGGTAGACGACGAGCTCGACAATTCTCGTGAGTCGCCAACTAGCTCTAGTGGAACGACGGGGAAGATCGAACGATGTCTCTGAATAAACCTGGTAGCGCCCTAGGCCTTCATCAAACCCGCCGACGCTCGACTCTGGAGTCTTGGATACCTGGGATACTCACGTCTGGCGCTCGACAGACTAGGAATATAGCATCCTTGGGGCTAGCAAGACGAAACTTGTTCAAAGGTCGGAATGTCTATTATAATGCGCGTCTAATTATGTGTTGCTACTACGCATTTTCCAACGAGGAACTGCAATTTCAACGAAGCTCAATCGTGTCTCGGCCACTGGAAATGAGCATATGGAGTGCTGGAAGCTTCCCTTCTACTGTGGCTGGTCCGTGTCGTATGTCTTCTGACTTTGTGGACTCTTGTGGACTCTGTACCTGCGAAACATATCCCAAACTCCTCAATTTCTACCAGAAGCTCTCTGCATGTACCAAGGCCCATGTCTTGAGACCTTCATGCTTTCGGGTTTTTCACAGCTAACGCTGTGATCTCTTAGGTCACTCCGAACTCCTGCAGAGGCTTTGGATCCATCTCTCGAATATTTCATCGAAAAAATGGTGTTTGTTGCTGCACAATATCCAATGAAACGCCCCACATCGAGTTTCCATGTCTGTCCCCAAGAGTTACGATTCTTGACAATAAATTCTTACATTATATGTGAGCTGATACTTCTCAGGTTTTGCCATTGGTCATATGATAGGACTCGAACTTGTAGTCTGCTCCCATTTTCAAGGATCTTACTTCTGATAGTATGTAAACTTGCTCCTCTTCGTTCCTTGTACTTATCTAGCTTGATCCTAGTTATTAACCAGCGATTCGGAGGCAATGATGCCCTTCTTCATTAATACTGCCCGTGTACTCAACAATTCATGTCACCCAATTCGTTCTAGCGAAAACGGTTCTCAGAGGGTTCACATTCGAGTTCCAGACAACGTCGTCTCTGACCATATCAGACAATGCTCTACCCAGAATAGGACGCTTCCACTTGGTCAACACTTGTCTGAAATAGGTCTTACTGCTTCTGCACGTCTGCTATTCAATCACCAAGGCAGTCTTCGTTTATTCAAGGACTTCAACCGATACACCTGGAACCGAAAACTATCGCAACTCTCGAGCTCATCGCCTGGGGAAACAAGTTCCTTCGGCCTTCATTTCCATTCATTTCCCCCGAAGCTACTTAAATCGATTGAAAGTACTATCACGCTTAATCCCTAGACGACTATGACCCCGACATACACGTTCATTCCATACGGAATCTCGACTTCACATGATGAAGATGCTTATCTGATTATAGTCTTCATTTCGGTCAGTTCCTTGCAAGATATCAATTGATCTAACGCGATTGGCATGGATGTTCTGATCGTCATGTTTCCCCACTTTCATGTACTTATCTTCCCATATTTCCTCCCTTAATGAAAGTCGAATATACCCATAATGAATGACTTACACGTGGTGCCGTTGAAGGGTAGAAAAGTGGCCAAACCGCAGTCTGTTTTTGTTCACTTCCGCGCCTCCGGAGTCTCTGGCAGTGCTAACGGATCTACTACTTTTTATTCCAAAACTCTTGCCGTTCATTTCCTAAGTTCCTTCTTCTTTCTTTTACCATCATGAGCAGTCCGAATCCTCCACACCAGACTCGTCGCTCTCCGGAAACCCGTCCAGCTTCAATAGCAGAACTCGCAGATCGAGCTCGTGACAACAATTGGGACGACCGACCAGACCTCAAATCCTACCTTCGTCTTGCAGAAAGATATCGCAATGCAGGTAAAGCATTTGTCGCCCAAGGTGATCTCGAAAACGCCTTTGTTGAATTTGCTAAGGCCGCGACTTTGGTCTTGGAGAGACTGCCTACGCATCGCCAGTACGAGACATTATTAAGTGTTGATCAACGCAGACATCTTGCTGAGGTCCGTGTCTTATCGTATCATCCTTCTTCAATATCTCTCTTTGCGAGAGTCCGTGTTCTTGTCATTGCTATCGTTATCCGAACAATAGTCGACTGAACTCCTGACTATATTTCTTCGGTGGCAACGGATTCAGTATTGTGACATGCGTTTGACTAGTACTGATATCTTTCATCTCTGACAGAACGGACATAATATCTTGGATGATCTTAGTGCCTTGAAGGCGACTCTTATTGACCGCCAACGAGAATGGACTGAGCAACATCCCGATTGGACGGACTCTGACAGGACTCCAGATTCGCGCTCGAGACGTGTAGCAGAAGAGGGTAACGTCAACCCTAACGCTAGCACTAGCGCGAGACAGCACGCAGAACAGGAGGATAGACGAAGACAGGATGAGAGAGGGAGATACGAGGATTTTGAACGCATCTTACAGGAGCAGAAGGAGCAAGATGCAAGGGCAAAGGAGGAGCTTGCGCTCTGGAGGAAACAACGTGAAGAGACGTTACGACAGGATGAAGAAGATAGGGAAAGAGCTCGTCGCGATCCTTCGTCGTCCTTACAATCATATATGAGAGTACCGCCCTCCGAATTGAACAACACCCCCGCATACGTCCCCCGCCAAGCCCCGACTCCATCACCAGGCTCAAACTCAGCCGAAATCGAACAAAGGCGACAGCGGGAGAGACATCAACAGCAGCAGGAAGAAATGCGGAGACGAGAAGAGGAAATCACGAGAAGGAGGGCGGAAGAGAGACGAAGACAGGAGCAGGATGGTATCTTACGAAGACAACAAGAGGCGGAGGCAGCTGCTAGGTCTGTACGGCAGAACATCGCTGTCAACAATACCCCTGCAGCTGGTAGCTCGACGTCGACGTCTGTGCCTTACTTTCAGATGCCCGCCCCACCTTCATCAGCCGTGCAGTATCCCACTAACGGACCCTCTACATCCGCATCGAGCCTCCAAGCACCAACGGCTTCGGCAACCAGGCCGCCTTCATTCTTGGACCAATATTCCACCGACGTAAAGCCACTGACGATGCCCTTAGAAACTCCCGCGCGATACGAAGGCGACTCTACAGACTCGGAATCAGTGGTAGGCACGTCGACAGATGGGCGTAGGAATGGAAAGCAGCGACAGGATCATCATCATAGGACGCCAACGAGGGGGCCGTCCAGAAGGTGCGTGGCATGCATCCCATCTCATTCCAGCCTTTTATTGCATTTTGGCTGTTCCTTTCCACGTGCATCAAGTTCTTACTGCCTGCACTTCCTTATAACGTGATGTGTACGCGTAACGTTGTCTAATACCGCTTTCTTGTTCTCTCTTCTTTCTTAGCACTGCCTACCCTCCCCCAATAACTACGACTTCACCTCCCCCGCCAGAAGGCTCCCGAATTTTATATCCCCAACTCATGTCCCAGCATCAGAAGACCCAAGGCTACGTACCCTCCCTCCATTCGATGTTCGTACCACCCGCTACCTCAAGCACATCAATGGCCTCTGGTGGCCTACTCTTCAACAATCCTAATAATACCCGACCGCTCTACGCCCCTGATCTTCTCCCCAAACCCTCGCAAGCGCCTCAACCCCAACCCCAATACACCTATGGGTCGCAGTCGTCTCAACAGCCCCCTCGTCACCATCACAGTTCTCACTCTCAACAGCAGCAACCACAACCACAGTACCCCTCTAGTACTCCGAGACACCCTTCACGTCCGTCCGATGCCGACCGAATAACCCTCTCGGCCTCCGGCATGTCCTTAGACGCCACTCCCGATCTCAAAACCGTAAACGTCCCACGAGAATGTCTTCCGCGGTTCATCACGATCGCGTCAGTCAACACGTCGATGAATCGGGAGACGTGTGGATTGTTGTTGGGGAAGGATAGAGGTAATAAATTCGTGGTGACGACGTTGTTGATTCCGAAGCAGCATTCGACGAGTGACACGTGCACGATGGATGAGGAGGAGTTGGTGTTGCAGTTTACGGAGGAGAGGAGTTTGATTACGCTTGGCTGGGTGAGTGGCTGTTTCTATCCGTGCGGGGGATCGACTGCTCATTGTTGTTGGAATAGATACATACGCACCCTTCGCAATCATGTAAGTAATGTCAATCATTGACTTCGGGGGACATTTTTCGCTTATCTTACCTGCATATTAGGTTTCATGTCTTCGGTGGATCTTCATACACATTCTGGCTTCCAGCGTATGCTTCCGGAATCTTTTGCGGTAGTCTGTGCACCAAAGTCTAATCCCAAGTATGTGAAGCTCATATCGTCCTATATCGATGGTCATTCATGTCATTATAGTTTTGGAATATTCCGCCTCACTGACCCCCCCGGGCTGAAAACGGTCCTGGATTGTAACATTAGAGACGCCTTTCATCCTCATCCCGATTTACCCATATACACGGTGCGTCATCACATGTCCCATCTTCACGCCATTATGCTGATGAGATCTATACTCGTAGGACGCAGACAAGGGTCATGTTCAGATGAAAGATATCTCGCTAGAAATAGTGGACCTTCGTTGACTCGAAGCTTTCTCAAATATGGATTTGCTATACATGTATCATGTTCATTTACTGCGATTAATAGCTGCATTCTCTCTTACCGTTGAGTTCACTTCGATGTTCGTGGAATCGTGTTCGTAAGTTCGTCCATTTCGGGCCGATCACGTAAGACAGATGGTATGTCAAATGCCACGTGCTCTTTCGCGTGTCTAAAAAAAGAGCGAAATTCTTGTGTTTTGGAGACTCGGTTTGCATCTTTCGTCGGTGTTCTTGCGACTTGACCACATGGTCTGACTACATACTCAAAATCCCCCCAGTCACTGCTTTCTCTGTTTCCTCCATCATGACTCTCGAATCCCTCGACGAAAAGCGCGTCCCGAAGCACAGGACTTCGCTCGAGAAGGTGCTAACGAATGTCGACATCGACATCAACGAAGTCATTCTTGACGCTGATACCGGCGAAATAAATGAATTGGCTGTAGTTGCAGAGGGTGAGGAACGAACGACATGGTTCATCTGGATGCTTATTGGTTGTTGTACCATCTCGGGATTGCTCTTTGGTGAGTCTTACCAGCAGTTCTCTTTGACGAGTGGTTTTGATGACATTTTGCGTAGGTTACGACACTGGAGTGGTTTCGGGCGCTCTGATAACCATTGGTTCGGATCTTGGACCTGCTGAGTTGTCCAATGCTCAGAAAGTCGGTCTTTCGCTGTTGCACGCTGGCATCCACACTCACATCGTTCTTCAGGAATTCATCACTTCTTCCACGACACTCGGAGCACTTCTGGGTGGCTTAGCTGCTGGTGCCCTCTCGGACTGGACAGGTCGACGGCCTGTCCTTGGTCTCGCCGATATCATCTTCATAGCCGGAGCCATCGCCCAAGCCGTCTGTCACAACGTGTGGACTATGGTATGTCTTTGCGTTGATATGCAGTCCTCCTTCTCACTCCCATCAGATCGGTGGGCGCTTCTTGATAGGTATCGGTGTAGGCTTGGCATCATGTATTGCTCCGCTCTACATCCAAGAACTCTCCCCAACGCGTCTTCGCGGACGTATGGTAGTACTGAATGTTGTCATGATCACACTTGGACAAGTCGTGGCTTATGGCATCGATGCAGGGTTCGAAAACGTTAGCGGTGGATGGAGGTGGATGGTCGGACTTGGCACGGTCCCAGCTGGGGTGCAGTTTGTTCTGTTATTCTTCTTGCCAGAGTCGCGTGAGTCCATTTCCTTCTCTTTCACCACCCCGTGATACTGACGGGCGCAGCACGTATCTTGATCCGACGAGGCAACATGGTGGCTGCACATGCCATCATGACCAAGATCTATGCCTATGCCAAACCGGAAGAGGTCGAATTGAAGGTATGTCACCAAGGAATCGGACCGGTTATCATCATCTCAAAAAGTCTCTTAGGTTAAAGTTCTACACGCTTCGGTCCGACGAAGTATCGAAATAACCAACAACACGACTTTCATGCACCGTTTCAATTCCATGTTACTCGATTCTGTAAACCGACGTGCTCTAGGTGTGTTTGATTGTCTGAGTCTTTTCTGAGCTACTTTCCTAACCGGCTTCACTCGGTTTAGTCGTCGCATGTGGCATGCAAGCCTTCCAGCAACTATGTGGTTTCAACACACTCATGCACGTCTTGCGATATCTTTCTACCGTTCCACTCTAGTCTGACTGCATCAAACTTAGGTATTACTCTGCCACCCTGTTCAAGGAGTTAGGATTCAATCAACCCACAGCCGTCGGGCTCATCATTTCTGGGACTAACTTTATTTTCACTCTAATTGCTTTGAAATGGATCGACAAGGTGCGTTTCGTTGCAATTTAGTGTGCGCGTCGCCTGACTTCCTTGATACCAAGATTGGAAGAAGAAGAATTATGATATGGAGTGCACCTGGGATGATATTCGGACTGACCCTTGCTAGCATCGCATTCTTTTGTAAGTCTGAAGTCTTAACACTGGGACACGAGAAAAAAATTGATATACCCGTTCAGATCTGACAAAGAAAACGGGAGGAGACCTCGTAGATGGCACATCCTATAGCAAGGCGTGGTCGGGTATCGTGTTAGCCTCCATGATTGTATTCGTTGCATCTTACGCTACAGGACTTGGAAACGTACCTTGGCAGCAAGGTGAACTCTTTGGTCTTGAAGGTACGTCTATACGCAATCTCCTCATCCATTGATATCCTGATGGTATCGTGGAATCGATAGTCCGAGGTATAGGAACATCTCTTTCTACGGCGGTGAACTGGGCAGGCAATCTGCTCATTGGGTCTACATACCTTTCTCTGATGGCCAAGATCACGCCCGCAGGAGCGTTCGGGTTTTATGCAGGACTGTGTCTTCTGGGATGGATATTTGTTCTTTTCTGTTTCCCGGAGACGGCGGGGTTGAGCTTGGAAGAGGTAAAGATGGTGTTTAGACATGGGTTTGGTATCAAGGAAGGGCAGAGGCTGAGAGAGACGAAGAAGGAGATAAAACAGGGAAAGAAGCAGCGTAAGGAAAGGGAGGCGGGGGCGGAGAAGCAGACGACACGGGCATGAGGTACTACTAACATCTAATGGAAGGACTTTTTTTACTTATAATCAGCTAGCTACGAAAACCTCATGATATTATGATCACGATGTACTTCGCAACCTTTATTACTTACTTAAGATTGTATATACCAACATATCGTGTACTTACATGTACTTGCAATCTGTTTTCGTTCCCGGCATTTGATCTAGAATGCTGATCATAGGAGGTTGTTTGCCACGCTTCCCGAATTTCAACAAGCATCTTGCCCGCCTTCAAATTCTCGACCTACTACGACCTCCGAGTTACGTGTATCGCAGAGTTTCCAGCACCTATCTAGCATCCACTAGCACTTGTGGTTGGCCATCAACCCCGAACTTTCATCATCCTCGTTCGAGGTCGCTCATCCAGAATAAACCTCATATATTCCGCCAGCGGGGGAACTGCTCTGAGTTTCATATGAGAAATAAAGATCGTCTGTATTTGATTCTATACCACCGCTATGATAAACCAGGTAAGGTCCTTCAGCGAGTTTTGAGAACAAACGTTTACTATCGTTATCGAGCTGTAGGATATCACTGGGCATTTCTGCACGCCCCAAAGGACTCTGATAGCGATGAAGAACTCACAAGCAACCGCGACTCTTTGAGATTGGACATATCTAATCTCAAGTCCCACACCTGGCTTTTCCGTTCCGAGAAAATAAATCAACTCTCCGACATGTCCCTGATTGCTCGGGTCATCTTGGCCAAGTTCCCTGCCAAAAAACGACAGTACACTGCTGCATTACTCGAGGAGAAACTACGTTCAGTCGAGATTAGGCAGGACGACCTTTCTTTCACCTGTAGAACTTGGGCTCTGGATGGTGTTCGAGCATTGCTAGACCAATCTATCATCCGGGTGAATATACCGATTGAAGAACTGGAGAATGTTGCTAGAACCTTTGCGGACGACGTTATGAAACGGATTATTGCTGGGACCCTAGTAATCGAGAGGCAGTCTGCTATTCCTGTACTCAATCTGCGTAAATGAATTCCTACTAACATTGCCATCATTCATCACATCAAACGCCATAGTTTCCCGGACTATGAGTACTTTCCTTTGGGGCTACTTACAGGCTCTTTGTAGCAGAACTAATAGCGGCTGCCTCCGAAAGGGACAAACTCGGATCGTACGGGTCAAGGGAGCGACTATTGATGGTTCATCTGCTACTGAGCTCGCACACTCCACGAAAGTGGAACAGGTGTCATGTAGCCTCAGGAGGCTGAAGTTCAAGAAGATACCAGAGGTTCATACGATCGCGCCACTTAGACCCGATAGCTTCTAGTCGAGATCTTTTTCGGGTCCTCTCATGCATAAATGCAAGCTCGAATCTGCTTTGACCAGTGGCAACCCAGTCGTGTTCCCTTCTCACAGGAATGTCCGCCTCTTCACTGGTGCTCCTTGTATTCTCTCTGATACTTCCATTGGCTGTTCTTCGGGTCCATTTCAAACGGAAATATCTTGCGGACCTGCGCGGTCCTCCTTCACCGTCTTTCATATTAGGTACGTATTGTGGAAGTCGAACTGCTACCGCTCACTGACATCGCGTCAACAAGGCCATGATCTAATCCTACGATGCCAGAACGAGGTCGGCGACTTGGAGTTTGATTGGGTCCGCCAATACGGGAATGTTTTCCGGATGCGGGGTTTCTGGGGGGTAAATTGGCTGCTCCCGCTCGTGACATCAATTCCAGCATTGACGGTCCAGTCTGATTGTCCAGGAGGATACGCTTATGGTAGCTGACCCGAAGGCACTCCAATATATCATGCACACATCAAGTACCGCATTTCTTACGAATTTTAATCCCTCCTTGACTAATTCATAGACAGGATACAACTTCCCCAAGCGACTCGATGCGGATCAGATGGTCAGACTCATCGCTGGAAGAGGAATCGTTTGGGCATCTGGTTTGATATCCGATCTGATTTTCTGTATATAATACGTACTCATGGTATCCTCAGGTGCAGATCATATGCGCCATAGGAAGGTACGCACAATCAAGCTTGTTCATACAGCATCGATTCACCTGCACTTCACAGATCATGGGTCCTGCGTTTACAGCACCTCAGCTACGGTCTTTTCTACCAATCTTCCATCAGACAACATCTACAGTACGCATATCAGAACAAAACAAGATAATTACAGGCCTAATACTTAGATTTACCTAGCTTGTCCTCCAACTGAAGGAAAAAACTCGGTCTGGCAAGACGTCGGTTTTAGATATGTCTGGATACCTCTCAAAGACCACTTTGGACATAATCGGTCAAAGTCAGTCCATTTTTCCTTTTCCTCTCACGGATGCAAGTCACGGTATCAATGCAATACTATCTGTATCATTATGTTCAGGCAGTTTCGGTTGCCATTTTGGAGCTCTAGATGAAGCTCAGTCATCAAATGAGCTGTTGGATGCCTTTCGAAACCTATTGTGAGTTATATCTTCCGATACGCAACGCTACATTGATTATACATTGCAAATCTAGTGCCGATACCTTATTAAACCCAACAGCGTCAGACCTGATCTTCCAAAGTCTCTGGTAGTACATCCCACCCCGGATCCTTGACTACGTGGAATATTTTCCCAAGAGGGAGTGCTTGCGTTTGAGGCGATTTCTCAAGACCGCCAAGAAGGTCGCAGCCCAGTTTGTTGTGAAGACGAAGACGACGTCGGTGGAGCATTCCCTTTCCAAGAATGAATTGGATCGAGATGTGATGAGCGTTGTCGTTCGCTCTAATGCATCAGAGGATCCTCGGAAGAAATTGGATGATGACGAGATGCTTTCACAGCTTGTGTCAGTCTCAAGTTACATTAACATTAACAAAATCCTAGACTCTAATCTACGCTTACTTCCAGAACGATACTTCTGGCCGGTCACGATTCAACCTCCTACTCATTATCGTGGCTTCTCATGGAGTATCCAAGCATCCTGATGACCAGAAACGAATTCGAAGCGAAATAGCTGCTCTCAAATCCAAAACATCCATGGACACGGCCGAGCTCACCTTTACAGATTTGGATTCTTTGGCTTATACAAATGCTGTGATCAAGGTACTTAAGCGACCTTGCTCAAATTCTACGCCACGTTCACTTCAAACCGTCTTTTTTCAGGAATCCCTGCGTTTACACCCTATAGTTCCCACATCAGTTCGTCAAGCTGGCTGTGAAGACGTACTTCCACTATCCGTTCCCCTGAAAACGAAGTCCGGAAGTACTATTTCGAGTATCCCGATTCCGAAAGGACAAAACATCTTCATCTCTGTATGTAGCTACAATCGGTACGTGTCTCTGCTTCCTTCAAGATCTTGATTCCACGGACTGACTTTTGATTTTGCCTGGCAGGCTTCCGGAAGTCTGGGGGAAGGATGCTGATCAATGGAACCCAGAGAGGTTCTCTGGGAACCATAGATAAACAAGTATCTCTCGGTGTCTACGCGAATCTGTGAGTGATACGTTGTCTGAACTTCCTCCGCTTTATCTTATACTGTCTTACTTGCGTGCCGGTATAGGCTGCGGCCGGTGTCAGGGCATGCATTGGGTGGGTGTGCTTTCCTTCTTGAACTTATTATGACGGCTTACTGGAATGTCTTTATCTTCGTGACAGCTGGCGTTTCGCGTGAGTTTTGTTTCCATTTCGATCCTATGTGAGGCATCATCGAGAGCGCAAATAGATTATTGGAGATGCAAGCTATCATTGTTCAACTGATTGACAACTTCGACTTCGCACTGCCACCTGGGAATCCCGAAATTGAGAGGAAACCAGCGGGGTTTATGGTTCCTATGTTGAAGGGAAGAATGAAAGAAGGAACGCAAATGCCATTGCGCGTTTCCGTGTTGGATTGAACTCTGCCAGTGATCCATACCCATACTTAGCACTTACCAGTCCTTCTGGGTCTTTTTTGTCAGGTTCGATCTCTCCTAGTGTCCTATTCCCATTCTACAGTTTTATTGTCATCAAATATCAAAGAAGCTTCTGATTCTGGACTCAGTTTGCGAGAGTGGCTCGCTCGCCAATCTATGTTTAGCACAAGCAGCGTGTGACTACTCGTGACCGTGTCGCGTTGAATTTGTGAAATTCAACCAAGTCCTTCATTTTAGGGTGCCTTCCACAACTCGAACAGCTGCGGCCATGGACTCTACAGAAATAGGGCGCTATGGCACAATTCGTCTCATGAAACGTCTGCAACCCGATGCACAAGTAGCAGCTTTCCCAATAGACCAAGATACAATCTCGTTCGGCCGCGACCCTACTTGCAGTGTACGACTCTACTATCCAGACGTCAGCTTGGTGCACTTCAATATCGTCTTCGAGGATAGAAAGGTGCGAATCTACTTCCATTTGAATCCGAGCTAAGATCAAGTTGTTTAACTGTCTAATTGTGGCTTTCCACACCTAGGCGTTTCTGATCGTTCTGGGAACGAATGGACTTCTCATCGACGGATGCAAAGTCTATCCAAACTCAAACCCCTCTGCACCTCCCACAACCATTCCCCTCGCCAATAACTCTGAGATCGAAATTCACAATAAACGTTTCAAGTTTACATACCCGCCCAAAGAACTACGCGCGACTTTGTTAGCCACACCTGCTCGTGAGTGGCATTCTATTCTACTGATACAAAACATCCAGATTTATATGGAACAGGAACTTCAAATCGTCGCAGAACTCTCCGGATGTCCATGATCCAAAGTGCCCAAGTATTCAGCCCCAGACCCAGTAAAGACCCACGAGAGAACCTCCGTGTCCTTCAGAGCCCCCTCAAACCTTTCCAACTACACTCCCCTTCCAAACTTTCCAGGGTGCACGTCGGCTCGGATTCAGAATCGGACTCAGACCCTGAAGAAGAAGAAATCATCCTTGTGGACGGGAACCACCCTCGCGTTGTCGAAGAGGACAAGGACCTCGTCATCCTCGAAGACGTCGAGAACCATGATCACGACCAGACACCTACTCAAGCGCGACCTGCACCACCTTCTACCCCGCGTACTCCCGGTCCTCGACGCGTTGCTTCCGCTTCCCCTGCGGGACCTGTTACACCACAGCCGCAACAGCGTAAGAAGCCACAACCCCCGCGTAGCGCGTCATTGCATCGCGCGGTTCTTATACGGTCGGCGCAGCGTGCAATCATAAGAGAGGAGGAGGAGAAGGAAGAGGGTGAGGTTTTGAACGTTGTCCTGGGTGCAGAGGAGGAAGAGGAGACTGAGGAGATTTATCAGGAAGAAGAACAACAGGAGGAGGAGGAGGAGGAGAGTGAGGAAGAGTACGAAGAGAGGGAAGAAGAAGAAAATGACCGACAGGACCAGAAGTCGACTTGGAGGAAGAGTTTAGGGAGAATCTGGCCTTTTCGATCTGGGTCTTCCGCTCCTTCTAATGAGGAGGAGGATGGAGAGGAGGATGGAAACCATGAAAACGAGGTCCGTTTCTCCTTACGTTTCTGTGTCTTCGTTGTTCAACACACGCTGATTTTTTTTACTTAAGGCTCGCGAACCTAATTCAGACGAGGAAAGGGATGAAGAAGAAGAAGAGGGACGAGAACAAGTTCACGATCTCCCTCCTCCAAGTACGCCTTTACGAACTCGGACACGCGGTCTTGGGAGCTTCATGACCCCTCAGCCTCAACCTCGCATGGCTGGTGGCGGGCGATATTCAGTTGGTGGGGAGGGTGGGCCGAGGAGGGTGCTCCTTGAGCAAACTTGGCGTATCAGAGATATCGTTGTGCCTGTAAAGCAGGACACGGAAGGCATTGAGGACGAGGTCATCAAAGAAGAGACTGCAAGCCCAGTGAGAGGACGTCAGCAGGGAGGGAGAGCTATGCCCTTGAGTGAGGAGGAACGCAAGGTACGTCGATACTCTTTTATCCTTTTCTCTGCTTATCGATCTTGTATCTCCCAGGCTATCCAAGAGCGACGAAGGTCAGCGGTGAATACGCCAGAAGCGTTCTTCCCGGGTGCTGGAAGTAGAAGATTGTCTGTCTTAGGATCTCCTGTGAAGAGGGCTCTATTTGGTCCCCCGAGTCCTCAGAAGGCTTCGTTGGAGGAAGCTAAACCTCTGCAGACGGACGAGGGAGAGAACATCGAGGGAAGAGGGCGGTCGAACAGTAGGAAAGATAATGATGACGAGGAAGAGATGGATACGCGATCAATGTTGGAGAGGATGAGGGAGACAGTTGAGAGTATGAAAAGAAGGAGGAGTATAATTTCTGGACCAAGCCCTAGAGTCTCGCTCGGCGGGGCTGGAAACGATGGTGTGCGAATGTCGCTGAGTCCTAGGAAGCCGTCTACAGACCTGAGGGACGATGAGGAGTTCTCGTTGTTGACCCCCGAGGCGAAGAGGGAGTTGGCGAGTACAGCTATGGACGTCGACGAGGAAGAGAGTGATAAAGAGAATGGAGGAGGTCCTGTCTCCCAGATCCAACCACAAAGAGCTACAACACCTATGCGCGTCGCGCCCATGCCGCGTACTCCTTCTGCAACTACCGCGGATCCCACCTTCAAGACTCCACGTATGGATGGGATGAGAAGGATGTTTGCTGATCCTCAGCCAGACACGACCTCTGATGTAGTTGCCACGCCCTCGTATAGAGGCATCAGGGATATGTTCAAAGGCGTTAGTAGTCGAGCAGTTCCTGAGACGCCAGCGTTCGAGGGCATCGGCGAGATGATGAAGACGCCCGGGGGTTATCGAGCCAGGGCAGAACAAGAACAGGAGGATGTAGTCATGACGGTGGAGACAGGGGACGCCCACGAATACGATGGTGCTGGGCAGGAGGAAGAAGAGGAACTGCTGCTAAAGAAGTCTGCTGTCTTGTTCAAGAAGGCGGCGGAGGTGGAACCTGTCAAACGACAGACTACTCGCGCTGTCGCTCAGAGCAAGGATACGCCATCACTGGCTGATGATGAGGCTACTCCCGAGGCTGTTAGTGGCCCGTCTAAGAGGAGGTCAGGACGAAGCACAAGTAAACAACCTGACAGCGATGTCGAGGACGGACATGCCGCTGTCAAACCTAGAGCGAGATTGTTGAGAGGCAAGAAGGCCGTTGAAGATATTGTCGAAGTACGTATACTTCCGTTGTCTTCTTGTTGAGTTGATGGTCTCATTGTGCTCTACATAGGAGCAAGAGCCCAAGCCGGTCAAAGCGGCGAGAACCCGTAGAGCCACCAGTGAGGCTATGGAAGATGAGCTCGTACGTAAGCTTCAGTCGTTCGTATTTCTGCGTGCTCAATATCCTTGCCATCAGGCTATGGGAACAAATTCTTCCAAGCCCAAGGCATCCGCCTCCAAAGCAGCGGGGAAAAAAGCAAAGACTCCCGAAGTAGTCGAAGAAGTTGATGAAACACCAGCTCCACCAGCGACCTCCAAACCTACTACCCGTCGAGGTCGTACACCTGCCGCTTCCAAAGACTCTGCAGATACTCGGCCCCAAGATTCCGAAAGCCAGGCGCCGACGGCTCCAGTCAAGACCCCAGCTCGTCGTGGTCGAAAGCCAGCCGTTGAATCCCACACAGGCACAGTTGAAGCCTCCGTTAAACCTACTCCTGCGCGCAGAGGACGTCCTCCAAAAGCACAGACCCCTGCCGAGTCAGAGTCGGAAGCTTCAGCACCCGTGCGCAAAGGACGGCCAGCCAAGGCGAAAGGGAACACCACGGATGATGAGGCAGCTACTACCACTGGACGTCGAGGGACTCGAGCCAAGCCCCTAGAGGTTGAGCCCGATTCTGTTGATGGTGTCGAGTCGTCAGAAGAAGCTGTGGCCGCTCCTCTGAAAGGTCGAAGGCTCACTAGGGGTCGGAAAGTGGCTGTGGAAGCCATCAAGGAAGAACCATCTGATGTTCCAATGGATACCAGCGAACCAGAAGGAAATGACACACCGGCGACCACGCGAGGAGGAAGAGGCAAAAAAACACGCGCGAACGGTACAACAGTCAAGAAAGTTGCCACCAGTGGACCATCCAATGCCATCGACAAAGAAAACACGCCTGAGTCGACTGGATCTGTCGATGAAGAGGAGGTAGTAGAGATGCCTGTGAAGGGTAGAGCGACCCGAACGAAGAAAGCTGCTGCGACGAAAGTGAAGGCAGAGGTGTTTACGGAGCCTGAGGCACCTGCCCGAAGCACTAGGGCGACGAGGGCAAGAGTTAAAACAACTTGAAAGTGTACCTATTTAATTTTTTATTCGCTTCGGATTTTGCCAGATTTTGCCAGGGCAATGGACTCCTGTAATTATATTACTTCACGCAAACGGTTGAACGGTTAGAAACACTCGAATCATAAATTGGATCTTGAAACTCCAACGCGGTTCAACGTCGAGCTTGACGCCCATTCAACTCCTGGAACCGATCATCGATCACCTCTACTGTCTCTCCGTCACGAGTCGGAGTTGCGCGAATATTCGCATAGTACTCATTTCTATATCATATTCTCAATCCAATCATGCCAGAAGAGGGTCAGACAGAGTCCTTCACTAGCACGAGATTGGCAAGTGGCAGTACGCAAATCGGATATCCTCAAACCGAGAAGGTGAGCTAAGGGTGTTGCATCCGACTCTATAGCTTCAGATTGACGTAGATCACATCAGGTTCAAGTCGAATCGTCAACTAGCTCGTCTCAAGCTGCATCTGGTCCACGTTCAACGTGGAGGGCTCGAGTCCGATGGTGGATGATGAACCAGCGAGTCTCGTTCTGTTATCTCTACTATGGCTCCCTTGGACCACGGACGATTCGAATTGGTCCCCATACAGTGCTCAAATGGGGCCCTGATGTGTATATGTCAGAAGCAGATGCCATGCGCTTTGTCGCAGACAACACCACTATCCCTGTCCCCAAAGTGTACGAGGCCTGGAGTTACGGGGATACTACACTCATAGAGATGCAATATGTTCAGCGCAAACGAAAAATCCTGAACTTCGCTCGCGTTGTTCCCGGATTCCCTTCTCGCCGCTCTCCTCCTATCACTCCTTCTGAGTTGTCGAATGTGTGTTCGGAACTCGAAGGGTACGTGAGACAACTTCGCGAACTTTCACCTATATGTCCGTCGAAAATATCGTCTACTAACGGTGGTCCTTGTTGGGATCATCGCATTGGGGGGCAGCCAGCTGGGCCCTTTGCAAACCCCGACGAGTTCCATCGTTTCCTTCGCAGCGGCGCTGATCTATCTCCAGACTTCCCTCCGGAAGTCATTACTTTGCACAAGGGGCATCATGTCTCTAAATTTACTCATGGCGATCTTGCACCCCGAAATGTCCTCGTCGAGGATGGGAAGATCGTTGCTGTCATTGACTGGGACTGCGCTGGATGGCTCCCCGAGTACTGGGAGTATACGAAGGCTCACTTTGCTTGTGCTGGTACGCCAGAAGAATGGTTTGCCGCGTTGAAGCGAGCTACAGGTGATTATGAAGATCAACTAAGAGGGGAAACATGGTTGTGGCGGACGACTTGCTGAAGAGTTCAATTGGGTGAGATCTCATGATACATCCAGACTTCGCATATCAGAAGATCTTCGTTCATATAGACAATTCAACAATACAGATAACGTTCCTTTCGTATCATGCTAGTTCCTTCTCGTGACACTATCACTTCGAAATGCACCCATGTTCACACATTCATTCCGGACTGCGCAAATCAAGTACCGGGATGTCTTCTTGGTCTTCGATGACCAACCTTCCGGCAAGGATTTCAGTCATGGAGTGGGTTGCATGAGCTCTAGCAGTAGCTCGCAACTCGTGGTGAGGGATGGACAGTCGGATGACGTTCTGGTCCATCAAGGCTCGAGCTGCATTCAGCGCCCAGACCTCACAATTGAAGGATGGATCATTCTGCCTGAGTTCAACCAACTCGAACTTTGCCTGCAACAAGGCTATAATGGAGGCTCGATTCTTTGCATTGAATTTGGCTACTAGAACGCGAGCTATGAGGGACGCGCTGGTGTACTGGTCGATCTGGGCCGTACGAAAGAGCCATCGCATCGGCTGAGGGTTGGTCAGGTCCCAGCGTGTGGAGTCCTTTACTTCCGTTTTACGACGACCTCTGCCAGGATCCTTTGGGGCAAGCAGAAAGGCCCAATGATATCCTAAAAGTGTATATGTCAGCGAGATCAGCCTCATCGCTGATATGATGTCATATAAACTGACCTGGTTGTTCGTAGCGATGGTACAGAGTTATATACAAACGATCTTTGTTTCTAGCCATCTGAAGAAGGGAGAAGTGTATAAGGCTTCTTGTCTCTAGGGCAAAGCAAGTGAGACGATACGCTGCAGTACAAGGTATAGACTGCTGTGGTATGAGGAAAGAAGAGAGTACGAGCCCCACATCCATCGATATCGTTAAATACCACGCTCGGAAGACTCCGACCGACTGTGGTTCAAAACCAGACTCTGCTTAGAAAACCGACGGGACCGGTGCAATCAGATGTTCCGAGTCTAACATCCCAGTGGTGTGAAAATAATATACTTGGGGCTAAGGGTTTGATTATTGGATCAAGACGGCTGGATACTATCGCTCAGCCAGAGATGTTTGAGCTCAACTGGTAATCCAGAGCGCCCTCTGCCAGAAGGATGAGACTTGTGTCCATAAGTCAAATGATGTACTTACCGTGTTGTCAACACGGTTTCTTCAAGGATTGCCTCCGTGACCCTGTGGCTGGCTCGCCTGCAATCGATCTCGCCGTTGATGCTTGTTGCGCGGAGAACGATTGAGAGGGTATATTATTTATCGAGTCTGCAGCGACCCGTTTGAATGAATTACATACATGATGTTGCGAACAGTATCGACACACTGACGCGAGAACCAGACTGGTAGGGTGCGTGAAAACCACAATTAAACCAAGGAGATCCGCTGCGTTCCGCGAGGTCATGCGTTATGCACCTCACCTAAGTATCATTTTAAGCGTGGAAGTCATCCAGAGTACAAGGCAGTTGGGGCCTTCAATGTCAAGAGACTTTCGATAGGTAGGAGGTGACAGGCGAATGGAGGTGACGGGCGAATGTCTTTTCGATTACCTGGAAGTTCGAAACGACTTGATGTCAAATAGGTATTGGGTGATCCATGTCGACTCACAGCTGCGATCTGAGATACGTATGGGCTAGGCGGCAAGACTGGTAAGTTGCGGGACGATATTTGTCGTGATATGTCAATTGAACCATCGTGATTCAGTAGAGTCGAGATCTAAGTAGATTCAGAGTGAACGACGGAAGACAGATGAGAAGTTTAGGCACATAGAGTCTATGAGCCCTAGAAAGAATATGTCAGATAGAACATACCAGATAGACATCTATGCTTTCCGTTCCACGGGCAGAAATATATCTGGAGCACATGGACATCAATACTGAGAATATCGCTGTATTGAACAAGCCATGAGTTGACATGCGTTACCCACCTATGTCTATGCATGATATGATACCTGCCAATGTTGTTGGGTCGTCCGTCTGGCCTAACTTGAACTGATGCAAGCCCCGGTCACCGTCAAATGAGTGGAATGACAATTCAAAGGATCCTCGATGTTTGACATGAAACCACTGCTGATGCTCGTACTTCTGGGTCCATACGTGTATCTACCTCGCAAAGGATTGAGGTGTGATTTGGATGCAATCATTGCAATGCACTTATGCATGGCGGCCATCAGCAAATTCGGGAAAGTCAGCTTTGCCCTTGCGGAGTTTCGGAATATCGGAGAATAATTGCCGGATTTTGGATTACTTTGTATGCTCTTGCAAGGTGGTCGCCAAATTGTATGAAGAGTATATTGAGGACGTATGGACGGCGAGCGTTCTCAAGACTAATAAGAAATATCGTAGTCATGTATAGTCTTACATTTCTGAGAAATTATTTTATCTATGGCATCGAAAGGACACATTTACTCGCATCCTGGAATCCCTCGCGCTGACTCGTAGATGCGGCGAGGTCTTTTTCATGACAATATACCCAGTCAGAATTTCAAGATATTCATATTTCGACTGCTAGGAAGGCCTCAGGTAGACGACTAGAAGTCCCCGTAACCATTGTCTTCATCCGAGAAGTCCCCTTCATCATCTCCACTGTGTGAGAACCAAATTCCGAAAGAGGAAATATAAGATGATCGATAGTAATACACACGAAGTTGGAGGAAATTCGAGTGGATTGAATCTGAGGAAGATCTTGAGAGAAATCGATATGGTGCAAACACTGTGTTGATTTCGCGTCTAACTACTATACAGCGGAGCAGTATTTATAGGGAGACGGATAGGAGTGCAGGGGCTTTAAGAGGAGAAGTAATAGGTAGTCGGATTGAATGTAAAAAGTAAGGCAGTGCAGATTAAAGGAGAAGAGAGAGATAATAAGGAGAAGATGAGGGGCGTACAATGGGTGATTGGACGGATGTAGGTCTCGGGACGGATGCAATGTCTCGGGAAATCCGACTATTGATAGTCAGATTATTCCCACGGACCAAGTGGCGGACCGTCGGACTAGGAAAGGAGTTCATTACACACTGCTAGAGTCATCGTCACTGCCGCCGTCGTCCTCTGAGTCGACGTCGGAGTCACAACCTTCCCCAGGAGAGTCCTCGTCCATTTCATCCGCATCTGCCGATCCATCGTTGTTTTCGACATCAGTATCAGACCACGACGCTACGTCCACACTGTGGCCTACCCCACCCCCGAAATAACGCATGAACATATCTCTGTCAACAAAACTACAAAATGTCAGCCGCCCAGTCGACGGTAAAACCAAAGAACTTGATCTTACATCATCACATAATAATTGGTCCAGTCATCCGTTGCTTTGTCTGGACGGGCAGCAGTGGGAAGACTCGTATGTAAAAGATCATCGGTGCGTCCGCCAGCAAAACAAGGGACTAGGTGACAACCCCGCAGAACGAGCGAGGGATCCAAAAACCCGAAGGCGCTATCGTCGTTGTCGGGTACAAATCCAATCTTCGGCAGTCGAGCAGCTTTGAAACCCGATCGATAATTGGGTTCCATTCCAAACCACCGTACCCAGAGGAACTCCATGTGCTGGATCGATTGGTTCCGTGAATTTGCGCCAGTGTGAACGACTTTTGCGTGAAAAATGCCGAGTACACGCGCGTACCAGTAAGGGTGTGCATTTGGGCCTGTCTCTGGGGATAAAACCATTACGTCGGCATGAGTACGCGGGTTGATTGAATCCTGATTATGTCGCATATCGTAGGTGGTGTAATTGACACGGAGGACCTTGGTAGAATATATTCGGTTGTTGATGATTTGGACCGTGTTGCGCTCGGCTTCGGTGAATTCCTGCTCGTCTCCATCAAATTCGCGATGGAGGAGACGCGAGAGAAGGTGGTCCTTCAGTTTTGGGATGAAGTTCTACAGCGAGAATGATGATTATATGGCAGTAGGACATAAAGATGGAGAGACTAACCTTGCCTGCAGGATCGGCACTCAGACTCTTGGCAAAGAACAGCAGATGCTGGTGGCTATTCTTGGAGTTGGATATATGGTGGTGTATGTGGACCCCAGTGTATGGGAGTGGATCGTTTTCGGAAAAACGAGAATGGCGAGCAGGGATGACATTGGCGTGACGTCGACGGGGTGAATTTGCTGCGTCACGGGCACGACGGAGACGAGTACCGCGGCGTTCTTGTCTAGCTATTTGTCTTATAGCATTGTTCTTGTTGGTGCAGCCGTAGAGGCGTTTGACGAGCCGATGTGCAAGCTCGCCCTGTAGATGAAAGTCAGATACAACAGCAATTAATAGGTAGAGGACTTAAGCTTACGATTTGCGTAGAATATGAATCAGTGGTGCCAAAGAGACGAATTGTCCGTGCATAATCACCTAACGCATGAAATTTGTACGTTAGCAGATTGAGGAATTTGCCCTTTGCTGCGACACTTGGTGGTGGTGCGAGAGGAGGAGCCGTTGCACTTCCTCCGGTAAGGGCCGGTTCAGCGTGAGCCTCCTTGCGTTGTTTACGGCGTGCACGTCTCGCTGTCTCTCCAGGCAATTCAACGGTCGTAAAACCAGACCTTGTGGTATCTCGAAAAGATCGTAGATCACGGCCAATTGTGGTTGTTGAGGTCTCTAGTTCGGTCAAAGTCTCGTCAGTGTGCATGCGAAGTTTTGCGAGGGCATGCCAGACTGCGAGGTGGAAGAGCATAGTCATGATTTGGGAATTATATGGTGCGGGGAGAAGGTCTTCGATCACGGGTATAATACACTGTAGAAACAAGACATGCTCGATAAGACAATCATCTACAGCTAGACAGCAGTTTCGTTGAACTACATACCTGGAGGAGATCTTCAAAGTCCCGAGCTGCGAGCTTTTTCATTTCGGAGGCATTATTGGAGAATCGGCGTATGGTGTCACGCCCGAATGTAGGTACTTGCCGAAATCTGAGTTCGACATCGAAATCAGATGATTTATCGAGTTAGGCGTGAGTACATACCGAGCATTGAGTTCTGCCACAGCTTTTCCTCCAGGAACTGCTGCATACAATACACGGATGAGGTGGCTGAAGACCGCTTTCCATACGCCGAGTTCAAACTCGTGCAGCATGTCAACGACAAACATCCGAAAAAGATCGAATTGGAAGGGGTTGAGTCTTTCCGCAAACGCATTCTGATGAGAGTGATCAGCGATGACACAAATCAGTATAATAAGACACTCACAATTGTTGGTACAAGCGAATCGGGCTTGAGAACACGTTCAACGGCCGTACTTCCAATAGAGAATCCACCGTTGTAAACAAAGTCACGCGCCATCTTGATTGTGTCCCATGCGTATATACGAGCTCCAGAGATCCGGGCGCGTAGGTCTGAAAGGAGCCCCATCTTGTCGACCTTTGACTTGGGCGTCAGGCAGCGTGGGCATAGACACCCTCCTTTGTCACGGATTGTGGCTAAAAGAACTCTAAAAACGTGTAAATATCAGATACCGTGTAATATATCCGAGAAGAACACTAACTTTTCAGGATAGTCAGCCGAATAAGTAAAGATCCGGGGGTAGATTCGTCGCCATACGCCATCGAGACATTGAATAACGATTCCGTGTTCGTAAGCTTCCATGAACTTAGGGTCTAGCATCCAGCGCCAGACTTCGTGCATAAGTTCACGGCGACAATGTGTGAGTAACGCTGTGAGGATGCCAGCATCCCCAGCCAAGGAATCGACAACTATACAACAACCTACTCTTATGCGACTCCCCAGACATAGCTAACTACAGAGATACTGGTGGTATTACCACAAACGACTTACTTTTCGAATGACCGGACACTGAAAGACACCAAGTACCCACTACTTGACGGTTCCTCCCCGAAAGCGGCCTCTTCATCCACTCACGAAACGCTAACCCGCCTTCGGTCACGTCTCAGAACGTTTTGGAATACCTGAAATCACACACGAACAACTTTTCCGAAGGAAATCTACCGCCAGAACCCAATTCCCTATCGTCGTTTCACCTGACCGAAGGCCCAATGTACTCGATCACCTCTCCGCAGCCCCCTAGATCCTTCGGACAGATCCCAAATCGTTTCAGCAGGCTCCCTTTCACCTCTAGAAGACCTCATCGAGAGATACTTCACCGATAAAACATTGCCACCAGTCGACATACCGCCAACGTGATGCTTGCTGCCCTGAGCTGTTCTTCCTATCAAATCGGACATATTCCCTTTACATTGTGATCTCAATTCACACCTTTCCATGCATCTGGACGCCTCGTTAAGACCTCCGTCCACCCTGACCAAGTGGTGCTACGGAATATTCTTCCCTCTGTGTTTATCACATGACACAGCACTTGTAAGCGAGGTATCGCCCGCTAACAAAGACACTACAGGTTTCCGCCTAGCAACCCACATCAAATTCACTCTTCTCGGACAACTTTGGCCGTCGCATCTTGGAAAAATCTATCGGAAGCTCCCCATCATCCTGCTCACTCGGACATGTTTCATCCCTTCACAAATTCACCTTGCAACGCTTTCAGAGAACACCTCAGGCCCTAACCTTTCACACTGAGCGAGGTTCGGACACATCAAAACCAATACCGGATCTGTTTCATCATTGGAGATCTCGGGGACCTTGGGATGGCACTCGGGGTGAAGAATTAGGCAAGGACAGGGAAGGAATTCATATATAAAGTAGGATAGGACATGGAGAACGGTAGATAGAACCAGTGTGGACGAGAACCAGAGGAACATACCCGAATCGACCAACTACCCAGTTACTCTCTATAGGAATTCTATCTCTTTCTCATACTTCTGAAACCGAGACAAGGAACGATTACAGGAGTCGGTCAAAACAAGAGAAAAAGGACTTGATTCAGTCGGCAGTACCACTCCCGGAACAAAGGAAGCTCTCCGGAATCAGTCCAGAGCTGTCCGAAACCCTCGAAGCTCTCCGAAATCAGTTCAGAGCTGTCCGAAACCTTCGATAGCTCTCCGAAGACGTTTTATAAGCCGTCCAAAGCATCGATCAGCTCTCCGAAAGCTGTCCGAGGCCTTCGTAGGTTTTCCAAGAACGAACCTATAGCTGTCCGAAGCCTCAAAACGGCCTACCGAGAACGAACCTACGAGTCCGAAGCTTACCTTACACCTAATCATCTCATACCCACCTCACCACCGTTTTACGAACACATTATCCAAACACAAGTCACTGGGCATTAGGATTTCTCACTACGTAAAATCCCCTCCGAGAAAACGTCACCTTACCCCCTAGAGGCGAACTATAGTTAGGAAGTCTAGCACATCTACTCCTAGCACCGCAGTCCTCATCACAACTGGAGCCCACCGCGAGGGGATTTAAAAGGTGTCTACTAGACGAGTTACCCGAGCCCAAACTCGTTTAGCTGAAGCAGAGCTTCAAGCCTTCTCTCAAACTTCCCGTATACCGCATTTATCCGTCGAATATCCACAAAGCGACCTTTCCGAAGAAACGACTCCGCCCGAATCGTCACCGCTATCGGACGTACCATCAATAAATCTTGATTGGTTGCCATCCCAAACACCTCCTTCCAACATAGATACCTCAGACGAAGAATTGCTCCCGCGTTCCGTTGAATCAGACACTATTTCAACAGAGGCCTCCCTTACGCCCTCGGAAGACTCGGTTAGCCTAGCCCAGGGAAACGAACCGTCAAACAGTTTACCAGCTGAACCCTTATCTCACCTCCAATTGGAATCTCGAATCCTATCCATCCCTTCCCGCCAAACTTCAACACAAGACCAAACGCAGACTCAGCCGCCTCCTCCGTCTCAGATACCGTTACCATCGAATCGCATAACCCCTCGAATATCCCAACCCCGAATACAGAAAAACCTTCCAACAATGACGTCAAGACCACCGCCCACCCGGACCAGCAGGGACGCTCCAAAATTTGATGGTCTCGACGAATCTGTTACAAGGTATTTCGAAGACATAGACCAAGTATGCACGGCGGCTGGGAAAGCGTCGGATAAAGAGAAAATCGACATGGCTAGGTACTACCTTGGGGCGGAAGACGAATCGCTTTGGAAGGTGGTTACCGCGAAAGACTGGGACGCCTTCAAATCCGAAGTCCGGAAGCTTTATCCCGGATCAGACGAGAAAAAGAAATATACGCTCAATGATCTAGAGGTCTTGCTTGCAAAAGAAGCAGCAATACCGATTAACACCAAATCGGACTTTGGAAAATACCATCGTTCTTTCACCAGGATATCGCATCATCTCAAAGACCAGAACAAGATCTCTGCGAAAGAAGAGAATCGCCTTTACGTAAAAGGACTCCACCCGCAGTTCCTGGTCCAGCTAATGGCCCGACTAAAAATCAAGAAGCCCGACCAGGAACTCGACGAACCATATATGATCGATGACCTCTACAAGGAAGGCCAACATATCCTAGGAGGACAGGTTCTTTACAGCGGAACACAGACGACCGGAATGGATCCGGTAGTTAAACAAGAAATAGACGAAATGTCGAGGGAAATAAAGGCGCTTAATAGGGAGTTAGCAGCAAGCATGAGTACGTTGGCAGCCACGTTATCAAACATGGGGGCAAACCAGGCCATGTCGTACAATAACCGTTACCAAGGCTATGTCCCGGCGCAGGGAAGGGCACCTAACCCATTCCTCGATCGATCCCCTGTCCGAAGAACTCAAAACGGTCCAGGAAACGGCTCGGTTTGTGCGTTCTGTTCGGACACGTCTCACTTCATTCGAGACTGTCCGAAGGTCGCCGAATTTATCAGAGATGGGAAATGCATGCGAAACATGAACGGAAAAGTCGTACTTCCGAACGGAGCATGGGTTCCTTCAAACATAGAAGGAACCAACTTGGCTGCCAGAATCAACAGGTACCATGAAATGTATCCGGGATCGATTATAAATGGCGTCAACTTTGTACGCGATGCACCTCCCCATGCCTCTACCATGTGGTTTGCATCGTCCGGAGAAACTTCTAGTTCGTACTACAAAGAATCAAGGATCGAGGAGATCGAGGAAGAAGAAGAAGACATCGGAGAAGTCCTAGCAAACGAACAAGCAAGAAAAACCCGTAATGGCAGACCGCTGGAACCTACGGAGAAACCTGTACCTGCTATGCGAAGGAAAGGACCCCCCGGACGACCTCAGCCGCTCCCTGACGATCCGGTCAGCCAAGTTCCTCCCAAAAGGAAGACGGTAGAATTCGAAAAGGATGCGACCGAAGGAAGGAAGCAGGTACAAACTGGTCCGCAGTATAAATTCTCAACGCCGATAGAAGATCCGGAGTTGGCAAAAAGGGTCTTGAACCGATCACTCGATACTCAGATATCCATCTCACAAAGAGAGTTACTTTCGCTTAGCCTAGATGTCAGAAAACAGTACAAGGAACTGGTGTCTACTAAAAGGATTCCGACGGTTGGACGACTCGAGTCGATTAATCCGGACAACATCGACGAACCGGACTCCAGCTATATCCTTCGATACGAAAATCCGAACGGACCGGATGAAGAAATTCTCCTCACGGGCTCATCCATTGAAAAACTCAGAGTAATCTACCCGACTATCGAGGATGAAAAGGTCGAATGTGTGTTGGACGGAGGATCGGAAATAATTGCCATGAACAAGGGACTTTGGCAGAAACTCGGAATACACTTGAGACCGGACCATAAAATCACTATGGAATCGGCCAATAGCCAGCACGACACGACTGCGGGACTTATCGAGGACCTTAAATTTAATATCGGAGGACTCGAAATCTATCTGAAGGTCCATGTGGTGGAAAACGCTCCGTTCGAAATACTAATGGGACGACCATTCTTTAAACTAACGGGATGCGTTACCAAGGACTACACGACCGGAAACCAGGACCTGACCTTGACCTGCCCTAATACAGGGAAGGTTGTCACAGTTCCAACGTTCGTCAAACCAAAACGATCTTCACCGACGTCGGTGGGTTTTCGCCCGGTCGGAGGCCGTCAGTAGTCGAGACGAACCTTCGAAAAAGCATATCGGTCAAGTATTTTACGGTGACCGACGATACCCAGACTGCTGAAATTAACGATCATAATGTAACAACGAACTCGACGACACGATTTTCCCCTTCCAGACTGGGCCACCCAGCAAGTAACATATTTACCGGAACGCACTACGAAAACACGGAAACGGAGGGAGCGGAGCAAACCCTCAACCAGCCCTCATGTGAAAATTGTATACTAAATGAAAATACGCAATGCCTGACGCTTTCGGACAACAAAATACCGCAGAAGAAAAAGAAGGGGAAGAAGTACAAACCGGTAGATAAAAGGACCCAACCGGTCGCTGCTACGCTACCAGAGGAATACAGGATAGTACGAAAGTTCCCGTCGGACCCGCTGGAAACGCTGCCTGAGCTACCAACACGTCCACCGCGATTCGAACCGGGCACGAGATATACGATGGAAAGGATGATGGAACAGAATATCAACCCGGACGGCTTTCTATGGCCTGAGGAAGAAAAACTAGTCCATCATATAATCAAAACGCACGAAATGGCGTTCGCCTGGAACGAGATGGAAAAGGGCCACTTCAGATCGGACTACTTCGAACCGATTAAGCTCCCAGTTCTCGAACACACCCCTTGGAGCTATAAAAACATTCCGATACCACCGGGGATACGAGATAAGGTGGTACAGGCAGTTAAAGACAAGATAGCGGCAGGAGTATATGAACCATCGAATTCATCATACAGGTCGAGGTGGTTCTGCGTGCCAAAGAAGGATGGGGTATCGTTAAGGATTGTGCATGACTTACAGCCTCTTAATGCTGTAACGATAAAGGACGCGGGCTGCCCGCCGATCGTCGAAGTCTATGCGGAATCCTTCGGTGGGGCCACGATATATGGAATGTTCGATCTGTTTGTGGGATTCGACCACAGAATCCTCGCTATACCTTCAAGGGATCTTACGACGTTCCAAACGCCGATGGGCACTTTTAGGCTAACAAGGCTTCCACAAGGATACACTAACTCGGTCCAGATACAACAGGGTGATGTTTCATTCATTCTGCAAGACGAGATTCCGAGCATCACACAACCGTTCGTGGACGATTGTCCGGTGAAGGGACCAGCAACGTACTACCAATCGGAAACTGGGGAATACGAGACAATACCAGACAACCCAGGGATAAGGAGATTCGTGTGGGAACACCTGGTGAATGTCAATCGAATCATTCACCGAATAAGGCATGCAGGAGGAACGTTCAACGCCAAGAAATCATTTTTGGCAGTACCATCGGTTGTCATCGTTGGCCACCGCTGTAACGTGCATGGCAGGGTCCCGGATGAAACAAAGGTTCAGAAAATCAAAGATTGGCCACCCTGCGAAGATTTAACAGATGTCCGAGCCTTCCTAGGAACGCTCGGACTAATGAGGATCTTCATAAAGAACTTCTCGCTACATGCGCGGCCGCTGGTCATGCTTACACGAAAGGATGTCGATTTCGTCTTCGGATTGCCACAGATAAAAGCCATGGAAACGCTCAAACATCTCTTAATAACCTCTCCGGCACTCCGAGCGATAGATTACCACTCGGAAAGGATGGTATATCTAGTTGTTGATTCATCTTGGAGGGCGATGGGCTGTGTCCTGCTGCAGCTCGGACAAGATGGGATCGAATATCCGTCTAGATTTGGCTCTATTACGTGGAATGAACGCGAGCAAGGATACTCCCAGGCAAAAATCGAACTCTATGGCTTATTCAGGGCCCTCAGGGCTTATAGGCTATACATAGTCGGGGTTAAAAACCTGACGGTCCGAACAGATGCGAAATATATCAAAGGAATGCTAAATAATCCGGATATACAACCTAATGCGGCTATCAATAGATGGATAGCAGCTATCCAGCTATTCACGTTCAAACTAGAACACATTCCAGGAACGGCGATGGGGCCGGCGGACGGTCTATCTAGACGACGAAAGGCCCCGGAAGACTCGGAAGAGGAAGACGACGTCGAAGAATGGATCGATAGGGCGTGCGGATTTTCGGTCGAAATGCTAAACTGGAACGATAACAGAGCTCGGTCAATATTGGATACGGTGCCGCCTCATCGATTAATGATAAATGAGCGCGATTTCCCTGAAGCAATAGCAAAGGCGTATTTCGCCTCGCTACCTGACCGAAGAAGAGAAGTATCGGCAGTCCTTATTGGCGAAGTTGTCCCGAACGTGGTTATTCCCCAGTCAACTCTTGCTATCAAACAAGACGAGGAACTTGTACGAATAACTGAGTACCTTGAAACAGCGAGCAGGCCCGAAGGATTGTCCGATAAACAATTCAAAGCGTTTATGAAGAAAGCGGCTCACTTCTTTGTCCTGAATGGGCAATTATGGAGAAAGGACAGACAGCTAAAACACAAAATCGTACTTCCACCGGAGAAGAGGATTCAAATGATGTCCGAGCTCCACGATAAATTCGGCCATAAAGCGACTTGGACAACGAAGGTCAGGCTGATGGATAGGTTTTGGTGGCCAAGTATGAGCAGAGATGTGTCCTGGTTCGTCAGGACATGTCACCAATGCCAACTCCGAAACAGTTCGAAGATACACATTCCTCCGACCGTGGCGGTTCCGTTTCCGCTATTCGGGAAAATTTACATGGACACAATGCACCTTCCTACAGTTGATGGCTTTCATGTGATTGCTCATGGACGATGCTCGCTCAGCTCATATCCGGAGTGGAGAATGCTGAAAAATGAGAGTGCTATTAATCTGGCCAGCTTCATCTTCGAAGATGTCCTATGCAGATGGGGAAGTATAATGGAGATCGTCACGGACAATGGGAAACCTTGGGTCAAAGCGGTCGATCACCTCAAAAAGCAGTACGGAATCAATCATATACGAATTTCGGGTTATAATTCACAAGCGCAAGGGGTCATCGAGCGAAAGCATTACGATGTCCGAGAATCGCTCATTAAGTCGTGCGATGGGAACCAGTCGATTTGGCCGAAAGCAGCGCACGCTATATTCTGGGCCGAGCGGATTACAATTCAGAAATCCACGGGGTATTCGCCATATTACATAGCGCACGGTGTCCAGGCGATACATCCGTTTGATTTGGAACAGTCAACGTACATGCACCCGTTCATCGACGAAGAAATGGACTTCGGAGAACTCATAACGCGAAGAGCGATGAAGCTTCAAAGACGGGAAAAGGAGCTATCCAAAATACAGAGAGACAAGTATAAGGCTAGGCTCGAGTCGGCGGAGCAGTTCTTGAAAAAATATGAAGGACAGATTTACGACTTCAAGTTTGCCCCGGGCAGGCTTGTACTCATCAGAAACACAAGGATCGAGAAGGAGCTGAATAACAAGATGAAGCCCCGATATATAGGTCCGATGGTTGTCGTCCGACAAACGAAGTCGGGGAGTTATATACTCTCCGAAGTCAATGGTGCGATCGCGGAACATCGCTTTGCGGCGCACCGATTGGTACCCTACTTCAGGAGGAACGAAATCACTATTCAAGTCACGACTCTAGTGGGTAAAACTACGAAACAGCTGGATGACATGGCGGATGATGATACACCGGACGAGTACAGCTTGGTGGAGCCAGGGGACGATTCTCTACCAGGGACATACAGGACGAGACTTTGGCAGTTTCCTAGAAGACCGGAGCACGAGGGCACGACACTAATACCGGAGCAGATGGGGCGGGGCGAACGTAGGACCAGCGAGGCAACGAAAAAGACTTTTTGATTTTCAATTCACGCTCATCCGGCTTATTTAACAAATATGGATTCATATTATACATTAGGAAAGTGCCGTTCGGCAAGGGAAAGGTATACAAGGCGGGGATCCGTGACAAACTAATGAAACAAGCAAGAAGAAATGCAAGAAAATGGACTTATGTTACAAAAACGCCATTGCGATCTCCTCTTCATCCGCCTCGTCGATAGCATCCTCGATTAACACGCGATATGCCAAACTAATGTCCTTCATCACCTGATCAATAATCGGGGTCATATGATCGACGACAACGGGGCTTAGCACGCCGAAAGCAGACGAATCCCTGGCACCATCAAGAAGGCGGGACCTGGAATCGCGAACGACGGCATCCATCTTCTCGCTGCGTGCGATACTGGATTCAGACTGCGGTTGAGGATGATGTTCCGGAGACAGGCGAATAATTGGACGCCCTGGGTCGATGCGCGGAAACGGGCCAGGGGCGGCGTTATGAAAATCGGGACGGGCTGACGAACTGGCGATTGGGCTTGCTAGGATTCTAGCTTCACCAGAGACGTCACTTGAAACCATCTCGGGCTTCTTCAGGACCTTGATGCAACCGGTAGCGCGAGCCATTGATTCGCCTAAAAAGGGAAATTTCTACGGTTTCAATTATACCCGTCGCCCTGAAGAAAAGGCTTACTGAGATTATCTTCTCCATCTGCGAGACTGCAAACGGATTGCTTTCCTTCGCAGAAGTCGCAAGGCCGAGATCTGAAACCGAGGCAAGGAACATCATCGCGAATACATTCGGAGCATCGGTAGTCCTTGAAAGAAGGGAGTCAGCCGGCTAAAAATATGAAATGAAGCAAAGGAAGGACCGACTCTGGCTCGAATAAAGTAGAGACGGTTCTTCCTGCCTCTCTGATTCTGCCGTGCGGAGGAAAGTGCTCGATGAGCCTCAGCTGCTGGAAGCACGGTGATTCTGGGTACAGGGGAGCCGGTGATTTTTTTCGACCGACGGGTAGACCGCCTGGCCTGCTTCTTCCTTGGGGAGTCACTTTCGGGTTCGACATCACTAGTAGCTAAACCATTCGGGCGCGAGCAGTTTTAATAATTAACCTACGAGCCCGGGAGGAGTACTTACAAGAATCGGCTGGTTCGTCGCTCGAAAGCTCAGGATCGCAGCTAGCAATAACCATGGTGCGCGGAAGATTATACGAAATAGCTTCAAGAATAAAGTCGGGAACGTAGGGAAAATTGTTGATGAACTTTATGACAGAAGAATTCAGCTCCGGGAAATTGTGGAAGCAAGCTGGTGGCGTGCTGGGATAACCGATCGATAAAAGGTTAAACATCATGGATCTCAATTCCTTCGATGATTTCGTGATACGATCAGGCATTAGCTGCCTGTACACGCCAAAAAGTGACCCGGGAATTCGTCTAGTGGATACAAGGGCGCTCCGCTGACTAGCCGAGAGGTTTCGTAAATCGACATCGCCAGAGAGGGCGGACAAGAGAGGTTGCGCAACGGTGCCATCCAGAATATCTGAACAAGATTCGTTAGCAAACCGACATAGACGATGAAGGAGTTCACAAACCATAAATTGACCGGTTGAACCTTCCAGTCGACGTACGGGTAGCGGACGACATATCTGATTCCTGACGAAGTGAAAAAGGATACTGTAACGAAAAGAGGTTTCGAGAACAAAAGAACTCTCCCAGATAAATCTCAGCCCGGATATCTCCAGCCACGTGGAGAGAAGCCGAATCGATTGCCGAAACGATAAAGCCTTTGGTAAACAACCGCTCACAAGAAAGAAGAACGATGGTCTATAAGGTGGAAGAAAAAGGGGAGGGGGAATGAATTAAAACCTGGAAGTCAAAATACGAACGTCAAATTGGAAGAACACGAAAGGAAGAAATACGAAGAACCGAAATACGAAACAAGCAAGAAAGAATAGTATGGTTGGCGCATGGGGCTTATAACCTCAAATACGGAACGGATAGAGAGCGACGGCTCTCCTGTACACAGTGACGAAATACTGCGAAAAGACCACGGACGATAAACGATCGGAAGAAATTGGAAGAAAAACGACTATGCGGGGTTCGGAGACGGTAGATCTGGCTGGCCAGCGGATCTACCGACGCAGACCGAACCCAATTATGCGCTGATATGATAAAAGTATGCAACTCACGACATTTTACAGATTTACAAGGAGACCGAGACGCTGGGTCTCACACTATGCAAAATTATGAACGAATTATGCGCCTGTTATCAGGCATTTATTTTACAGAGACAAGGAATCGGAAACTCATCGGACGGTCTACAGAATGGTAGTATCAGGTACCGCTCCAGCTCCTCGACGATTAGCCCTTGCCCCTCCGCGACCTCTCCCACGCGTCGCAGCGTTCCGAGGATCTACCTGTCCGAAAGCTCCAGGGCCGAAATGAACTTGGTGGAGGCCTCCGAGACGAGGATCGGGAACATCTCCGTGAAGACGGATCTCTTCAAAGCCCTCTTTCACAGGAAACCTCGCGACGAAGGGGACAAGAGGATATTGAGGAGCAGGAAGAATAGGATTGGGAACGAAAGCCGCCCGCAATCTGAGCAGGTCATTAACTTGCTGCTGCTTCATTTCGGGAAGCACGCCGTACACGTTGTACGCATTGGACGACTCAAATCCATCGAAATCCAGGGCGGTTCCGACGTATCCGACCTAGAAAAGGACGAAAAGAGATAAATCAACGAAGGATGAGAACCAAGAAATATGTAAAACGTGCCTGGGCAACCATCTCGCTCTTCACCGACGACAAAAGATACCCAACGTTCCTAACGTTGACCGCAACGTAGTCCCCCTCGAAACCAAAGTTCTTCAGAAAGAACTCGAGCATGGCAACGGTAGTGGTGGCTTGAGCGGGAATTGGAATGGTATCCCAAGAGCCTGATTTAATGGCCTCGGAGGCTCGGAGTTTCATAGCTTGATGCTGGACGGACGATGTTGAAAGAGGAACGATGAAGGAAAAACAAGCGAGCCGCTTACTACGTAATTGACGATCCGGGTGAGGAGGGTCCTGACCCAGAGCCTTTCCTCGAGAGGAACGTCCGTCGGACACCTCCCATTAACGGAGAGATGAACGATGCCTAGGAGGCTACGAATTGACCGAGACCAGATGGTGGTCGGAGACCTCTCATTTTCGAGGTCGGGATCCTGGGGATTTTCGGGAAAGCGATTTGCAGACAAACGGAGAATAAAGGACATCGTTGATGGAACTTTACTGACTTAAGGATCAGAGCAAACGATTCGGGGAGGTTTATATATGCAGACTACAATAAGTGGCATATGATTCTGGGAGCGTTACTTTACTCCGTCGTTTCCTCCTCCGACCCTGGCCAGTCCTCTGCGTCGCTATATCCTGCACCTTCGGACTCCCCCTCGACTACGACAACGCGCTTAGGTACGACCCTTTCGAGGAGATCGAGACGGATCGATCTGGTCATCGCGCTTTCCAACGCGGCAACCCCGGGCTTCTCGTACTCCGGCCAATCGAAGGCATCTTCAGCCGACGCGTAAGCTGCCAGGGCGCGTATGCTAAGCTCGGTAAGAGCTCGGACGGCTTCGACCTCCCAATGAATGGGGCTTGCTGGCTGAATTCGGACAGCCCGACAAATCAAGCGCAAATGGCTGATCGTTCTATTCATCTCGGACGGAATCGTGTATAATCGTCTGTCCTGCTTGTTCAGGCCCTGCCACTGGCTGTGGAAGTGGACCTGTTACCGATCAAGTGAAAACCCGTTAAACGATAAGATCGATAAGGGTCGAGTTTAGACCAACGTACCGCGAGGAGCAACACGATTTGCGCATTGCAGTAGTAGGGAACCCTCTCGCGACCAGTTAAAGCTACAAAGTAGCCATCGGGCCCGAGTTCACGGAATATAAAATCAGCAACGAGGCCGACAGCGGGGCGCAGGAGGCACCTGAGATAGTGAATCATTCCGTCACGATCAAGGATATCGAACGTTGCTGCCTCTTGGGCAAGAGTGTTCAAAAGGACTTGGTGTAGGGGTTCCATAATTTTCATGGGCTCTGCGGTGACCTGTACGGAGGAATTGATTCACCCTCTTTATACTAAAAATATCGCGCTATTCAGCTATCGGACACCCCTTCTACTTGCCCGTACCCTCCCCTGCCAACCGTATCACGAACTCCGGAAATTCCACGGCAACTGCCTCTCGGTGCATTACAGGGACGATAGACCAAAGGAACTCCTTCGTTAAATCCTTCCTCTTCACAAGTACATCCTCATCGTACCCGAGCTCAACTCCGTGATGGATAAGGAATAGCTGCACCATGCTTGCGAGGCGCAACGCTTCTGACGGAACCACGGCCTCGTCTCCTCGGCCAATTGCCGTCACCCTATCCCTAAACCGTAGAATGGCATCCTAGAAGACGTAAGGTTAACACTCCGAAGCTCACCGAGTGAACCACGGACGCCTACCAAATGATCCAACACGATGCGGAACCAGCCTTTCGTCTCGCTCCATATGATTGGTTCAACGGTGTCTCTCGGGGAACTCGTTATAAGATAAGCCGCGTACCCCCGCTCGACGATCTCCATCATAGGGCGGAGGCGGAATCGAAGGAAGTTTGTAAAGCCCTCGGTAGGAGCGAAATCCCCGGCAAGAACTTCGGGAGGATGGGCATACGACAAAAACTCGTCTCGGAGAGCTTGAGTAAACGATGAACTAACGACATGCGACATTTTGGCTGGAATAATGATGGCTACCCTGCGCCAGCTGGCGTTCTTTATACCTCGTCGGACTTAGGACTGACGTCTCGGACCGATAAGAGGTGTCCGAACGGACTCCGTGCGGCAACTGTTAACCGTTGGATTTTCCGGACCATGCCTTATCAGAAGCAGTAAAAATGCCTGTACTTCGGTATAGATGCCCACGGAACGACTGCGAATGCCACATGCAAAAGAACACGAGCTGGCCGCCACGTCGCGCCGCTACCCTGGGACCATCTTTTCGACTATTGTCGCAGGTCCTTGCCTCACCTGATACACTTCGCCGTGTCTCGTTCCTTCGCAAAGATTTCGCAAGATCGCGGTCACATCACCCGCACACGTATTAACACGCACAGTCTCAACTGCGCCGTAAGAACAACGACGATCAGGACGCAAGCCACCTCGATCTAAACGGCCATGACTTCATGAAGCCACTGGCGCTTGACGGCTGTCGGCTTTGAGCGCTGTAGAAATGCAACTGCATCATCTTGAAGAAGAGAACAGCATCTTGCGCCGGCCGAGTTATTGAACGGGACGAGAAGATCATCCTGACATCGTATAACGGCGAGGCTACGGAAGAACGAAATGATGACCAGGCCACTGAGCGATATAGCGAAACTGTAAAGGAGAAAAGCTCTGAAAGCATTAATAACCTCTCTCTGTTCTCATCTCACTCGCCTTCCCTCTGAACTTTCCTCTCATCAAGAGCCGCTGACGGAGTTACGAGCTGTCCGCGATTCAAATGTCTGCGCACAGCGGGTGGAATCATCGGACATCGGTACCCTTTATAAAGGAGGTTGGGAGGCTGCCCGAGACCGTCGTTGCCCTCCGAACCGACAGTGCATTCCATAAACTACAAGATATTCAAACGCGGGACGCGAAAGGAGTGTTTATCCGTTAAAGTACCAACGACGACAAAACCCCTCGGTCACATCCAGGAAAGCTTCCCCGCTACGCGTGCGCTCTAAAATGCGAATTTCCGACTATTAGTATCCCTCTGAGGGGCCCAAAGAACGAGACCGACGGCGCCTGCTTACCAGAACACCAGGTCCTCAAATTCGGGATACTCCTTTGCCCCGCCAGTCAATGAAGCGTTAACGTCGGCCTCATCTTTTAGTGACTGAAGCATTTCCCTCCTCTGACCGACGCTGCTGAGGGCCCAGTCCCCATGAAATCCGACCTTGTCATAAACGATAAGACTGAACTCCATCATACGGGATACCTCTGAAGGAATTTTAAATTCGGCGGCGTTGGCATCGGTCCTGGCCCGCTGACGGTATGCAACGATGAGTTCCTGCGCAGAAGGATTCTTTTAGTATCTCTGCGTTTCCCCGCTGAAAAACGGTGGAAGCCCGTACAACGTTCTCGACGAAAAACCGCATAAGCCGCCTCGACAGCGTATATTGCCCGATAACGCTATCGGTGTCATCGGGAAATGCTGTCACCCTATGGGGAAGCGTCGCCTGGATGACACCGAACATCATACGAAGGCGTTTGCGGAAGAATCCATCGAAGCCCTCGTGCGGATAGAAGACGGGTCGAATAAAGGACGGGACGTTCAGCGTCATGAAGTAGTCGCAGAGTCTCTCGCGAGCCATTTGCATACTGCGGGCAGGCATTTCAATTTTCAACACGAAAGGACTCGTCGTTTATATGTACATGATGACTGCATGCCCTCGATCACCTCTCCGAACCCTTCCCTCTTCTTGCCGCCTCATGCCCCCGACAAATTGTTTAGTCCCTGTTCGATAATCGCCGCCCCGCCAATCAAACCGTTCCTCTCCTCTTCGGATAACGTCTCCAAAAGCAGGCGAAATGCCCCGTGTGTTGCCAAGCTCGCGAGTGGCTGGACTGTACCTCTCCGATCAGCTCGTTGCCGCACCGCTAAAGTGTCAGAATTCTTACCGGACAAGGCCCTTTCTACCTCGGCCACCTCCATTTCTTCGTCCTCGTCGTCCGTTGCAATACTTATGACGGATATGCCTTCGTCTTCGTTGTTAGCCGGATTCTCTTCCCCTTCGAGGCTGTTGCCCCTGTCCGTACTAATCGTACCATCTCGATGTACCCTGGGACCGCTGTATGGATGCTTCTTCAACACGGCATGCGCATGGAACCGACCACGCGGGTCCGCCTCGATGTAATCGAAAGCGACGCCAAATGTCGATCGGCGGGCATATTCTTCTATGAAGTACAAGATAACGTCGATCTTATGTGCCTCGTCCTCGTCCTGATCTCCGGAAAACCCTACGACGTGGACACATCGCTGCACCTGGTAAACGGCGGTCACTGCTTCCTTGGGAAACGGCTCCGTGGTATCGTCCATGCACCTCCCCTTCAGTACCCATCTAAGTCTGAGCATGAATACCTTAACCTTCGCAATTAGCACGGACCCCCTGAAAGGCGCGCACGCACTCACCATGTGCTGGCACAAGATTTTAACGTGCTTTCTCAACGTGTATACACCGTGACTCGAGAACTCCGGAAGGAGAACGTCTGCCACAGCATCTTGAAAAATGCAGCTGACGACTAGGTGAACCATGGGACGGATATTGTTACGCAGGTATCCGAGGAAAGTTGCCATCGTAATATCGCCATCTATCCCGTCCAGATCGAGGCAGCGCGTAAAGAAGAGTTCTTTTGCTATGGGATCCATTTGGCTTGTTACTTTCAGGAAAGCTCTGACTGTCTTAACCTTGGAATTTATAGGTCCTTGGCCGGTCGTCCTTGCCCTGTTTCGGTCACGGACACGTTGTTGTGTTTGCCCTCCGGATGATCGACCGGGGACGGTCGATATTTAAAAGTTAGGAGGAAGTGTGAGGATGCCAGCATCCCCAGCCAAGGAATCGACAACTATACAACAACCTACTCTTATGCGACTCCCCAGACATAGCTAACTACAGAGATACTGGTGGTATTACCACAAACGACTTACTTTTCGAATGACCGGACACTGAAAGACACCAAGTACCCACTACTTGACGGTTCCTCCCCGAAAGCGGCCTCTTCATCCACTCACGAAACGCTAACCCGCCTTCGGTCACGTCTCAGAACGTTTTGGAATACCTGAAATCACACACGAACAACTTTTCCGAAGGAAATCTACCGCCAGAACCCAATTCCCTATCGTCGTTTCACCTGACCGAAGGCCCAATGTACTCGATCACCTCTCCGCAGCCCCCTAGATCCTTCGGACAGATCCCAAATCGTTTCAGCAGGCTCCCTTTCACCTCTAGAAGACCTCATCGAGAGATACTTCACCGATAAAACATTGCCACCAGTCGACATACCGCCAACGTGATGCTTGCTGCCCTGAGCTGTTCTTCCTATCAAATCGGACATATTCCCTTTACATTGTGATCTCAATTCACACCTTTCCATGCATCTGGACGCCTCGTTAAGACCTCCGTCCACCCTGACCAAGTGGTGCTACGGAATATTCTTCCCTCTGTGTTTATCACATGACACAGCACTTGTAAGCGAGGTATCGCCCGCTAACAAAGACACTACAGGTTTCCGCCTAGCAACCCACATCAAATTCACTCTTCTCGGACAACTTTGGCCGTCGCATCTTGGAAAAATCTATCGGAAGCTCCCCATCATCCTGCTCACTCGGACATGTTTCATCCCTTCACAAATTCACCTTGCAACGCTTTCAGAGAACACCTCAGGCCCTAACCTTTCACACTGAGCGAGGTTCGGACACATCAAAACCAATACCGGATCTGTTTCATCATTGGAGATCTCGGGGACCTTGGGATGGCACTCGGGGTGAAGAATTAGGCAAGGACAGGGAAGGAATTCATATATAAAGTAGGATAGGACATGGAGAACGGTAGATAGAACCAGTGTGGACGAGAACCAGAGGAACATACCCGAATCGACCAACTACCCAGTTACTCTCTATAGGAATTCTATCTCTTTCTCATACTTCTGAAACCGAGACAAGGAACGATTACAGGAGTCGGTCAAAACAAGAGAAAAAGGACTTGATTCAGTCGGCAGTACCACTCCCGGAACAAAGGAAGCTCTCCGGAATCAGTCCAGAGCTGTCCGAAACCCTCGAAGCTCTCCGAAATCAGTTCAGAGCTGTCCGAAACCTTCGATAGCTCTCCGAAGACGTTTTATAAGCCGTCCAAAGCATCGATCAGCTCTCCGAAAGCTGTCCGAGGCCTTCGTAGGTTTTCCAAGAACGAACCTATAGCTGTCCGAAGCCTCAAAACGGCCTACCGAGAACGAACCTACGAGTCCGAAGCTTACCTTACACCTAATCATCTCATACCCACCTCACCACCGTTTTACGAACACATTATCCAAACACAAGTCACTGGGCATTAGGATTTCTCACTACGTAAAATCCCCTCCGAGAAAACGTCACCTTACCCCCTAGAGGCGAACTATAGTTAGGAAGTCTAGCACATCTACTCCTAGCACCGCAGTCCTCATCACAACGCGGCCTTGTTACTGGGCTTCGTTGCGGTAGATTCTGATATAAAATCGTGGATGCAATCAGGAATCTGTCGAAAGAAGTCAGTTAATGAGGCCAATTGAAGTAGTGTTGCTGCTCACAGAGGGAATATAGGCGACGTGATGACATGCCCCTGAATTAGGTTTACCACGGATGTATTTTGAAAGATTTCCAAAGTACATATATAACGGCCAAACTTTGGCCGTTCCAAAGTTTGCGAGGTGGGTAGAGTCGGACCAAAACATCAAGGCCGCGATAACCTTCTCCAGCTTACAGTTAGGCTCAGATGGTTGCTTCTGGAGGTTGTTGTGAGCTTTGATCCAAGCGTTCGAAGTGTAAAGCTCATCGTATACGCGTTTTTCATGGCCCGTTTGGGGATTAACGTAGATCCGTTTGAACGGCGTGAAGTGGAAGTGACAAGCTGCAACCTCGGAGAACGCAGCTTTGATGACTTCGACCAATGATCGATGGTGAAGCCCAGAAATAGAGAAAGGCTTTGAAGGTAAGCCTTTTACACCGGATGGTATATGAATCTCGACCGGATCCTCTTTCCAGCCGTCCTTCGAAAACGGTGTCTCCTCGTCACCTGTAGCCTTGTCAAGATCATCAATATGCTGATTCTCGCGCTGCGCACTGAACCCGGTCAGATCCGCAGGAACAAAATCCGGAGACAGAATTACATCTTTCACTAGAGTGTTTAACTCTGCCTCCGATTTCTGGTTACTACCAGAGTTGAACCAATTCATGATGAGGAATTTCGACATGTTTGTGAAAGGCCACGGTGGCAAAGGTTGAGAAGAGGGGAGATTGTTATTGGAAGGGAGCGCATCCGGAGATACAGGTCCATAATAATCCGCAAGGTCTTCGGGGTCTACATTTGCATCTGGATCGTAAGAGGGCCGATGGAGATATTCCCGTAAGAGAGAAAACCGGTTGACAGCAGTGCGCACTGAGTCCTGGACATGCAGTACAACACGCCGTATGATGGGTGGTGCTTCTGGTGGAGGCGGAAGGGGTGCTGGCACGTCTGGAGGCATGTCTACGAACCTACAAGGCAGGCGGTAATTTCGACCTGGTCTGCCGGCTCGTGTCAAGGGGGGTGTTGTACTTGGAACAGGGTCTGGAAGAGGAGGAGACGGAGACGGAGTCCGAGGGGATGGTGGATCGACATGCATGGGATGCACTGGGTCCTGACTCGGGAGGGTAGAAGTAGAGGCATCATGGGATGACTCGGACTATTTATCAAAATTCTAGTGTCAATGGATTTGTTTTGATACAAACCGTCGAGTACTCACATTGACTTGAGGTTTCTGTCCTCTAACAGAGCTTGTACCACCGGGACGACTGCTCAAACCGTGGAATATTTGATTGCGAGATCTCGAAAGTCCTTGTTTCTCACTTTCGCTGACTCGAGAGTTCAATTTGACTCTCCTTCGTGTAGTGGAAGCCTTTTGGGTGTGTAGATATATAGGGCAGACTCTTCGATGCTTCGCCAGAGAAGAGGTCTTGTCAAAAATGCGGTTGCAAGTAGGACTACAGGCAAATCCCATGGTGAGAAAAAACAGGATGAGGATGCAGAGAGTGGCATGCATAGTGCACAAAGCACGAGAGAGGCAGCACAACACATCTTTTTTTGTTCAAGTCCATCTTTCCATTACAGAGAGTCAGAGACGCGACGAGTCGGAGACGTTCACTAGCGAAGAACAAGAAAAGTGAGACAGACGTGACTGGGCCGTTGATTGTCACTGGTGTCACGGTTGTCTCAGAGTCTTTGTCTCAGCGACTCACAGGCACTACATAAAAATGCTGCATTTTGCCCACCTGGATGTTTCCTGACCCCCTGGTGTACTGATCTGATGCCTCCATTTGCCCCCATAGGCTCCGACGACGAAGTCGACGACAATGCAACCAGCGTCACGCCTCTCACAGAAATCAATCAACGGCAAAAGCGGCGTATCGCACAGCTTGAAGAACAGATATCCCAACTCCAGAGAAAACCTCTCAATACACAGTAAGCTATTCAAGAGACTGTGCAATCACTATTTCTCTGACCTCTTACTCCTTAGACGGTCCGACAGAACTCTCGGTCGAGCTGTCCTTTGTATCATCTCGTTATATGACCCTCTCGCTGATCTCGTCGCAGAACGTGACCGCCGGCAAGCGCTTCTAGAGTTAGAAGACGAACTTGAAGATGACGAAGAAGAGCACGAAAGTGCTCAAGAGTGCGTTCTCCCCCATAGTTCAAAATTTACCTAACTCGTACCACTGTAGCAACGATCGTCGTTTTCGCGGGTACCAGGCTTTCGTCTACTATCTTCCGATCATCAAGCAGAAACTTGCTGTATGTGAGACTATGGAGCTTTCCTTGTGGCTGAGCACTGTAAGTATTCTCAATGCATGTGGATTGTGGCTAATCCTTACTACTTCCGACAGCTTCGCAAAGGAGGCGATGCTGCTAGGTCAGATGATACGTCCAGTATGCGCATCGCCGTCGCTCATTGGCTCCGAAATGCGACCCCCCCTCTGGACCCGGAGTCTCGGTCCAACCGAGGGATCTCTCACGTTGATACTGGACGACTTCTCCGTCCAATTGAATATGACTGGGAGGATGAAAGGTAACGTATAATCGACTTCTAATAAGCCACAACTAACATGCAACTTGAACAGTGTTCGTACATCTATACAGCGTGGGGACGGCGACTATCTAGTGACCTCGGACTCCTGGCCAGCTTTTCTTTATCCCAGAGCAAAGTACGACCCCATGGATCAGGAAACCGGGCTCTTCCAGAGTTCTATTCTTATCAAGGTTCGTGAACGACATTTCTCATTATTGAGTCGCTAATCTCAAGGTGGAACCTCTTTACAGGCATACAAATTCATCTTCACCTCTCCTTCATCCGCAAAGGAGACGAGCATTGACGACAACGACGAGAACCAAGCTCCCGAAGGTTCGCGGCGAAAGAAGGCCAAGGTGACGGCTACGAAGAAGAATATTGCGAGCTTGATAGGCTTGCATAGGGTCACTCCTCGATCTATCGCCTACATCGCTGTCCAGGTATGAGTCTCTCTCGTCAACCGTTAGTTTCACTAATGTTGTTGCACTGCACTCTAGCTCCGTGTCGCCTTGTCTGATGCAAGCTACTGGACGGAAATGGACGGCAATTTCAACTATGTCGATTTCTACAACAACATCGTCGACCATTTCGAAGCGCCACCTGGCCCGATCGCTAAAGCAAAAGGAGACGAGTTGCTCGCATGGTGGTCACAGTAAGCTTGACATGTTTTCCCCTTTCAATTCGTATATCTCTAATGATGGCAATCACAGGAAAGTCTTCAAGAATGCTCCTACGCAGAGAATCGGGACCGGTCACAATCAGGGCTCTTCGGTGTTCAAGCTGGCTGCAGCAAGGATTGCGCGAGAGACAGCAGATTGCATCAGCAAACCAGTCATTTGAACATAGAGAGATATAGCAAATCACTTCACTTGTAGACTGTCGTAGATCCATAGAGGTTCCATAGAGATTCCATAGAAGTTATAGGGATACCTGAGATTTTGTAGTTCTTCACAATTCTACAGAGTCTGCAGGGATATCTATGAAGTACTTTGTAGATGGCTATAGGCATAGACCTTGCATATCTACTACGCTGCATATGCATGGATTGCGACGTCCTTCAACGTCGACGGAACGTGTCACGAGTCACATCCGGGTAACGCCGCACACTCAAAATTTTCAAAGTTCTCGTTTCCTGCCCTAAACGTCTGCCAGCACCTCTGCACCACAACGACCACCCCTCATCCATTATTCTCATACATATCTAGCAATACACCACAACGATGACTCGGAGCCATACCAGTTCCTTGGGCCCTTGGGGGGTATTATCTAAAATGTGCATCGTTGCCTTTTCCACAGGACCACATCAAGACAGCGGTGGGTAGGAGGACGAGGTGGTGGTGGGATACGATCACGAGATGACATTGGGATAGGACTACGAGACGGCGGTGGGATAGGGCTACAACTTGAAGACAGCGGTAGGATAGTGCCAACGGACAGGTCAGTACAGAGGGGGAGACAGTGAGAATGATGGTGTATTCGCTAATGTGATCGCAAAACCTACAGTATCGCGTGCGGTCCAGACTGACGACGGTGATGTCTGGTTAGTATCTGAGGATAATCAGATACAGTGAGTCCTTCCTCTCTTTCATTAACGAGTTTTGCTGACCCCCTCTCCCGTATGTAGACATACACCGATGCCCAAGCAGATGTCGTACCCCTCTACTGCGGAATAACCATCCACGCACCCACAGGTACAGAACTAGGTTCCAACCTGATCATCGACGACCTCTCCACCAGTTCCCCACTACGTCAACCTCATCTAAACTTTCTGCCGATTCGTCGGTTTCGTACTGACATACCTACTGCAGATGTTACTAGGTAAGTTTTTCTTCCGTATTTCCTTCAATTTAGCCACCTTGCTTAATGCTCGTGCACAGGTTGGTTTCTCCTCTCCTCCATCGCTGGATTCTGGCGCGTCAAATGCTGGGAACAATCCATTCGCTCATCATCCACCCCCTCTGACATCACACCAGAAGCCATCGAACAAGATCGGGAGTACCGGTTGCAGGAATAACATGTTCATACCCAGCCATATAGGTTCCGGAAATGCAACTACCCAGGGTGTTTTTCCGTGAGTACCATATCTCTATGTCTCTCTATTTATTCTAATTTCTATACATCTTCCAAGCCACCCTTACCCCACTTGGTCCAGCGACCTCACTTACTTCAGATTGTTTTCCGTTACCACGTACTTCATGTAATTGGCAATATATATATACATCTTCTGTGAAGTCATCAATGTGAATTGAAGAGTATAATTGGTTGATATAATATTGCTGCTAGTGTGCGACACATCTACAGAGATCCCCATAGAGTGTCGTAGAAGCGGAGGCATCTCTGGAGAGCTTCATAGAAGCTGGGGGTGTCTATGGAGACCTATAAAGCCAAGGACCCTTACTATGGGTTCTTTGGCTCTATAGGTCTCTATGTAGTTCTACGTACTTCTACATAGTGAGTCACTGGTTTGCTGATGGGCCTCACTGATATCCCTCGTAGCACGATTTGTACCGAGTTTCGAAATACAAGCCTTTCTTGTCTGCATTATATCTTGGTGTCACTGTCCCTACCTGAATGGATTGTACTTGCATGACTCCATAAAGCCCTGGCACGAATGGACCCCCGCGCAATCTGTAGAAGATTTACCTCCCTCCGAAAACCTCTTATATATCATGTAATGCCTTCTCAAGAATGTATATATTCCCAAGCTCACAACTATTGTGATGATTGGCAAACGTTCGTACTCAAACATGCCCCTATAAGGCAGGTAATAATGTTTGCGACGATTCCAGCGATTTCACCGATCATAAGGTGAATATATGGCCTTAGCGGAATTTCCCGGATTTGCTGATGCCGCCTGCACCGTGAGATTGACGCGGAAATCAAAAACGGTTGTTGTCTGTCAAGTTGCTGGCTAAACAGGTCTAAAAATAGGTTGTTTCCCGACGTTCAACGTTCAATCGATCACCTGTCTCTCAACTTTCCGTCGTCTTGCTCCGTATTTCTCACGAGTTGTGCGAATATTCGCATAGTACTCATTTCTATATCATATTCTCAATCCAATCATGCCAGAAGAGGGTCAGACAAAGTCCTTCACTAGCACGAGATTGGCAAGTGGCAGTACGCAGAGTGGATATCCTCAAACCGAGAAGGTGAGCTAAGGGCGTTTCATCCGACTCCATAGCTTCAGATTGACATAGATCACATCAGGTTCAAGTCAGAGAGCCAAACCCTCACGTTAGCTCGTCTCAAGCTGCGTCTGGTCTACGTTCGTGGAGGGCTCGAGTCCGATGGTGGATGATGAACCAGCGAGTCTCGTTCTGTTATCTCTACTATGGCTCCCTTGGGCCACGGACGATTCGGATAGGTCCCCATACGGTGCTTAAATGGGGCCAAAGAGTGTACATGTCGGAGGCAGACGCTATGCGCTTTATTGCGGAAAACACCACCATCCCCGTTCCTAAGGTTTATCAAGCTTGGACTTACGGGAACGTTACTCTCATCGAAATGCAATACATTCAGCGCAAGCGGAAAGTCTTGAACTTTGCTCGCATCATTCCTGGCCTCACTCCTCGCCGCTCCCCTCCCATCTCTCCTCTTGATCTGACAAATGTCTGTTACGAACTGGAGGGTTATGTCAAGCAACTTCGTGCTCTTGTTCCACAATCTTCCTCCATTGTATCATCTACTGACGGTGGTCCGTGCTGGGATCATCGCATCGGGACACAACCGGCTGGTCCCTTCGCAAATCACGAAGACTTTCACCGTTTCCTTCGTGACGGCTCTGATATATCTCAAGACGCTCCTCCAGAAGCTATTGCTTTGCACGAAGGACACTACTTGTCGAAGTTCACCCACGGTGACCTCGCTCCCCGTAACGTGCTCGTCAGCGATGGTAAAATACTTTCTATTATCGACTGGGACTGCGCTGGATGGCGCCCTGAGTACTGGGAATATACGAAGGCTCATTTTGCTTGCGCTGCTACGCCGGACGAATGGTTTTCTGCGCTAAAGAGAGCAACGGGTAATTATGATGAGCACTTGAAGGGGGAAATGTGGCTTTGGGAAGCCCATGGATCTCCATCGTCGAGAAATATTTAAGGTTAACGTGCATTTAGTGTAAGCACTCTCGTATCTTCTGTAATTCCAAGCCCTGCTCTGAATAATGATCCGACTGACATTCATAACTCAGCAAACTCTGAAAATGGACAACATAAACGCCTCTCTCTTTGCTACACTATCTCCACTTGCATCATTTCCTTCACGCATAAACCATATATGTACACACATCATTAGGACCTTCGTAGGTCAAGCACCGGAATGTCCGATTGATCTTCAATAACCAATGACCCATCTGTGGTCCGAGCCATGCAGTTATCAGCATGAGCTCTGGCTCTGTCCTCCAGTTCGTCGTAAGGTATAGACAGTCGGATGATGTTCTGGTCGATCAAGGCTCGGGCGGCGTCCAACGTCCACACACGACATGTGAAAGTCGGGTCGTTCTGTCTGATGACGACCTGCCTGATCTTCCCTTCTAACCAAGCTTTATTAGAGACGCGATTCTTCGCATCGAACTTGGCCAGAAGGACACGAGCAATAAGGGTCACACTAGTCCATTGGTCGATCTGCGTGGATCGAAATTCCCATCGATTCGGCTGAGGATTGGTAAGGTCCCATCTCGTGGAGTCGTTGTCCTCCGTACCACGTCGAGTAGGATCCTTGGGGCCGTAAACAAAGGCCCAATGATATCCTGAGGGTATTGTTGCATGATCATTAACATCGTCAATCATCAAATGGAGACTAACCCGGTTGCGCAAAGCGATGGTGCAAGGTTATGTAGAGACGATCTTTGTTTCTTGCCATGAGTAAATCTAACATCAAAATTGAGGCTTCTCTTGCATTCAGGAAAATAGATAAACGAATTACCAGATGGTTATACAGAGAACGGAGGTTGGTGTGGGGGGAGTGAAGTCACGCCCGGAAGTCATCCATCGATATCATCAAATACCACGCTCGGAACTCCGACTCTGAGTGGCTGATGGTCGACCGGCGCGGTGAATCATTCTGATTTCACGTTCCAGTGGTGGGGTGCGAAAAATAGCATGGTCTAGGACAAGGGTTTGATAAAAAAATCAGGACGTCTGAATGAGACAAAAGGCAATCAACGTCGACAGCCGTTAGCGTGTTGTCTGTCCATAGAATCAGGTCCGTTTTAATTTTGAGATCGAATGGAATACTCACCATGATGTGTTCTCAGTCGCAACTGATATCGAGATTGTCACTCAGGCCTTTTTGACAGGGAAGACAATTGATCGAGTCTGCAGTGACCCATATGAATGGTTACATACACGCGACACATAGTTGGGGTGAGGTTGCAAACAGAAACAGAAACAGGAATAAAGCAGCCGTCAAAAAACCGAGAGGGTGCGTGAACATCACTGAGGGGATGTATTGCTCTGAGGCGTTCTGCGGGGTCATGATATGTGCACCTACACATGCATTTTACTGCAGCAGTCCTCTCCCTAGGATTCGAGCAGGTATGGGCTTTGACGAGACTTTTGATAGGTAGGAGGTGTTGAACGGATCCTTCCTTGATCCTAGAGATTTCAAACGACATGAGTATCAAGTAAATATTGTGTCATCTATGCAGACTCACAGGTGCTCTCTGAAATACGCATGGGCTAGGTGTCAAGACTGACAAGATGCAGGAAGATATTTGCAGCCATCCGGAAGCATTATGATCTGTTTCGTTGAGATAGACTCAGTTTGAACGACGGAAGAAAGGTGGGGAGTTCAGAATGTCCATAAAATCCAAGAATAATAAGCCAGAGAGCGCATAGCAAATGCAAATATCTATTTTTGCACGTTCCACAGGCATAAGGATATTTGGGGCACGGTGAACATATTGAGAAGAGAACATCGCTGTCTTGAACAAGCTACGAGATGAGATGCGTTACTCACCTATCTCTATGCATGATAGGATACCTGCCAGTGTCATCAGGTCGTCCGTCTGGCCTAATCTGAACTGATGCAAGCCCCGGTCACCGTCAAATGAGGCAGTGGAATGACAAGCCATAGGATTCTCGATGTTTGACATGGACCCATTGACGATGCTCGTACTTCTGGGTCCATACATGTCTCTACCTCGCAAAATATTGAGGTGTGCTTTGGATGCAACCATTGCAGTGTATTTATGCATGCACCTTGCATGTAGTGTGGCGGGAATTAGGTCCGTGTAAATTGCATGGGCTAATTAGCCCTGCAAATTAGCAGCTAATTAGCCCAGGTGCTGAGAGGGCCAAAATTTGGCTGCAAATTAGCGCAAATTAGACTGTGCTAGATGTGGTCATAACAAGGTCAGAATTGGTGAAAATACGCCAAAATGTATGTGATTTTTGGCATTTGCGTCTACGGATACGGATGCTCCATTTGCTCCATATGCAATATTTGACGCGTCGACGCCGGAGCCCGCATCCTCAGAGAGTCCTCACAGTCGAAATTGAACCAACTTTCTTCGTGTTGCGGCTTGCCCCAGATGTTGAATATTTATCTGATTGATGGTAAGTTGATGGTTCACCATTATATATGCCACCTACGCCTCAGGTTGCAAAGTCAATATCAAGATTTCCTGAGTCGTACTTACCAGCAGGATTTTGGTCAAATTGTAGAAATCTCAGTGGTTCCCCACCTATTTCACCGGTGAATTAGCTCAAATTAGCTATTTTGCTGGGCTAATTTGCGTGAAATAGCTTGAGCTCCCGGGGGCTCCCGCCCCCGTACCCCTGGGGCAAATTAGCTGAAAATTAGCCCTGCAAATTAGGGCCCCTACGGGGCCCGGGCTAATTAGCTCGGCGAAGTAGCCGGCCGACCTAATTCCCGCCACACTACTTGCATGCACCGTGAGATTGACGTGGAAATCCAAAACGGTTGTTGTCTATCAAGTTGCTGGCTAAACAGGTCTAAAAATAGGTGGTTTCCTAACTCTGACTTCTTGCAACCTCATTTCCCGCACGAAGTGGACAATCGCGTGACAGGATAACTTAGATAGATTGAAGTGGAACATACAATACAAGAAGAAGAAGAAACGGAAAAACAGGTCTATTGGGCCTCTGCTTCGCCAAAATATTCTTCGACAAGCGCCTGTTTCCTCAGGGCCAATAACACCCCTTCCATTTCCTCTCTTGTAGGCATTTTCGGTGGTAGGAGATTCTCGGTATCCAAAAATGGGATATACGCGGCTGCAGCTTGGGCGTGCATGTACGTTTGATCTGCTTCTGTTGATTTGGAGTTGTTAGTAGTCGTAGGGGTATCGGTTTTCGACCGCTTGGTCGTGGCGTCGTCATCTGGAGGGGCCATATCGGCATCCTCGTCTTCATTGGCGGCTTTCCGTTTTGAATGTTTGACTGGGGGAACGACGGGAAGTGATGATCGATTAGAGTCGGGTCTTGGGAGTTTGGGGATTGGCTCGTCTGTGGTGAGGCCTAGAGTTTCTCGTAGATTCGTGTATGCTTCTTCCCAATCTAAGTGTTCACAGATAAATTTGGATTGCTGGGTTGAGTTCGCAAGAAGATGAATGAGCTAGCGCACCTTCCTCTTCAGCCTCACGCTCATACTCCAGCAGCGTCCCATCTGTTTCGTCCAGGTCACCAAAGTATGCTGGACCCTGGTTCATAAACTTTTTATAGAAATTGACAGATTGGCTTTCTTCCTCTTCCTCGTTTTTCCGGCTCTGGAAAAGTTCTTTGACACCTGGAAGGTCCTTGGCGCGTCCGAAGTACCTTTTGGTTATACTGATTCAATAGCAAGAACGAACGATTAGTTTAAGGATACGCACTTGTAGCCTTTCGTCCCAGGTACTTCCTTCCCATCATCGTCCAGCATTGCAACATTTCGTCTGTAGTTCGCACCACCCAGAGCAACGATCTGGTTTTCCCAATGTCTCTTCTCGCGCATCAATTTGTTAATTTCGTCGTTAAGATCCCGTACTTCATAATCCGTCAACCCAGCTATCATTCGCCGACCATTAGCTGTTGTACGAAAACAGAAGACTGAAGTAACACACCATCCTGAATCTTCGAGACCTTGCGACTGATTTCTCGTAGTATTTCACCTCTCCATCTCTCACAATCCCTCAAGCTCTTACAAGCACTAGCCATGCGTGGACGACGATCACTCCGTGTCCCAAGCCCAAGCTCTGCTGCTTGCGCTTCCCGAAACCTGTAGAGCATGGATTGCGCTTTTTCCTCATTACGAGCCTATGAAATTTGGGTGATTAGCTCGGATTGTATCTGTAGGACGACTATATAATACCATTTTTAATATAGATGAAGTGGGTAAAGTTGAAGTGTGAAGATGGGCTTGAAGTGAGGCAAGCGGTCAAGACGCAAAGAACGTCGACGTCCTCGCGGCCCTTGAAATTGCAAGACAGCTGAAATCGTCACTCCAACTAACTGAGTTTGAGGCTTGTTCGTTTGAATCTCGGGTTCCATATCGCTATATACCATGCCACACGATCCTTCCGAGATTGAGGAGGAGCAGCTTCACTTCTCGAATGTCATAACCACATTTCAAAGTTACGCGAAGTATTCGGTACGTCTTGACCTCTCAATACAGCATATATGGCAAAACCAACGAATTTCAGATGGCTGCGAACAACCGTCGCAGAAAGGACCTGTATACGTTACCCCTAGCAGATCAAGAACTCCTTGAGGTCATAGGATATAAGCAGAAGATGAACGAGGTGGACGATGCGATCATCATCAATGCCCAGTTTTTGAGTCAAATCGTGGCATCTCCAGAGATCTTTGGGCATGACATAGACACAAATGAGCAGCAGCAGCAGGACGACGCCCAAGAAGATCACGTCCATGAGGATGGTAGTGGAGGTTCGCTCAAAGCATGACATTCTTGCCCGCCGAATCTTATGCCATTCTCCCCGGTCAGGGCACTCCCAGTCGCATTCACACTCCCATTCGCATTCGCATACTCATTCGCATGGGTCGTCCAAATCATCGGGAAAACGGTACAGGCCTACGGACTTCGATATGGATAAGCTTCGGAGCACTCTGAAGCAGTTTGTGCGAGACTGGAGCGAGGAGGTCATTCCCTTCTATCGGATCCCTCTTCTATAACCCATAGCATTATCCTCAATAGGGAAAAGAAGAACGCGAGACGTGTTACAAACCGATGAAAGACGCGTTGTTGCAACACTTTTCTGACATACCTCCCGAAGAGAGGTAGGTATCTATATATCTTTATGGTCTTTCTCATCACACTTAGTCCATCTTCCGTAGAGGTAATTTCAGAGTCCTTGTCCCTGGTGCGGGATTGGGGAGATTGGCCTATGATATCGCAAATCTAGGTCAGTCGTGCATCATCGATATAATACATACGCGCTAAACTCAATCAATGAATCTTAGGATTTGCGTGCCAAGGTAACGAATTCTCGCATTACATGCTCCTATCCTCATACTTCATACTCAACAAGTTCGTCCATCCAATTCCGTGCTATCGTATCTCCACTCTTCCTTTCTCTTCCCGCTAATGCACACACAGGACCGACGAGATCAACAAATATACAATTTATCCATATGTCCACTCATTCTCCAATGTTCCTTCACGAGACGCAATGTTGCGACCTATATCCATTCCTGATGTGTTGCCATCGGCTCTTCCTTCTGGTTCGAATTTTTCTTTGGTAGCTGGTAAGATTGTACGTCCTGTTTTACTTGAAATCGTAATACTAACGGCTTGAACCCAGGTGACTTTGAAGAGATATACGGAGCTGAGACCCAGGACGATGCGGAACCACAGGCTGGTCAGTGGGATGCGGTCATGACGTGTTTCTTCATCGACACTGTAGGTTTTAGTGGTCCTGTGGTGGATCTGGACCGACCCACTAACATGATTTTTTTCTTAGGCGAAGAATATTGTGAACTACCTCCGGATAATTCACAAGATATTGGCACCAGGTGGTGTATGGATCAATTTAGGTGGGGCATTCGTTGTTTTATGCAGGCCTTGCTGACTTAGCTGTTCCTTCCTTACCTACTCGCATACTTCACAGGGCCCTTGTTATGGCACTTTGAAAATAACACCACAAACGATCCTTCCGTTGAGCTAGATTTGGACGAGGTCAAAACCCTTGCACGCAAGATTGGTTTCGAGCTTTCCGTCAGTTATATTCCTCCGTTATCGTTGCTCGTGCTCGTCTCAACTATGAACCATAAATTCATTTTATTCAGAACGAAAAGACGATCGATACTACGTACACCAGTAATTCGCAAGGGATGTTGGGGTATGTGTACCATGCTGAGTTTTGGACTGCGACTAAATTGCCTTAAATATATGAAATCGTGCGTTATGTCAGTCTGCTAAGGGAGGTCGTTCATCGCTCACTAGGACTTCTCAGGAATGTATATATAATGTATCTGTCTCGCTACACTTCGTCCCCATCTGAGGCGGCCTGATGATGTCCATGTGTTCGAGCATCAGGTAGATTGACTATGCGGCAAGCTGTTCTTTCGTTCGAGTAGACCATCTGGACAGCTGAAAGGCTTTTGATCATGCTTGGCTTCGAGTAGAAGTCATATGGGCCACTACTAGGATATACAGAACCCCCGACCGGAAGCACGGACAACGGATGTGGTTAGTACCTGAGGCCTGATGCGAAGTTCTGATGTTGCTCATGATGATGAGCTCAAACATCGAGTCGCCGACTCTGGAGCTTGAGCGTCTGTCCACATGCACCTGACAAGGCCTCGAGAGGTTATATTTCAATACCAGGAGCACGACTGTCGTACTGTATGATATCATGATATTATGTTCGCGGATGAATATTGGCAAAAGTCAGCTCACATGCTGACAAGACGAATGAGGAGAGTTCGCGAAGATGATTACAAGTCAGAGAGACTCGGAAGACTCTCACCCTGTTACAGCATCAGAAGTAAGGATGTCAGCAGAAGTTATCAGGTTTGAAATGCACACTGGCATTGCTTTGTGGAGAGAAAGGTATGAAGACTCTGCGGATGGGGGTAAGCATGAGGATGCGAAATCCAGGTCCCGAAAATCAGGCTAGTCTTTTGATCTGACATGCATCCGCGTCTCCACTTCTCCTTGATCGAACATCATTTCTAGTCGGGCTCATACCCTTATAGATCTGGATTATCTCTAAGGCCCCTGGTGAGTTCCACGTCTCTTAAGAAGGGCACATAGCTGAGACCGTCTGACGCTCTCCTCTCAATGATCGGGCTCCCCAAGACCCAGGCGCAAAATAGCGCGACTTACCGACTTCCACCTCTTGAGGAGCGCGCTTTTACTTTGCCAGAGCTGTACGAATGGCATGCGACTCACAGCCCGAAGCATCCGTTCTTCGTTTTCGATGATGGTGACAGGAAATCCAAGACTATTTTATGGGAAGAGGCCATCCGTGCCATTCACAGGGCAGCACATCTGGCCAAATCGTATGTAGACGCTGATTCGCAACGACCTACCGTAGCCATTCTAGCAGCTTCAGGTGAGCCGATGAAATGGTCTCCATAACCTTTGCTCATCGCGTCCAAGACACTATAACATACCTATGCCTCATGATGGGGGTAATCTACGCCGGGTTTGCCGTATTCCCAATATCCCCGCGTAACAGCCCCGAAGCTGTTTCACATCTTCTGTCAAAGACGAACTCTACCCATCTTATCGTTAGTGGAGAGAACTCCATTCGTACACTTGCTACATCTGCACTCGCCAGTCTCCGCAGTGACGTCAAGGTCTGTTATATGCCTTGTCATGAGGATCTATTTCCTCCAAACGCTGGTGTAAAAGACTACAAAAGATTTTCTCCTGATTCTCTTGATGTGAACGATACAGCTCTTATACTCCATTCGTCCGGTCTGTCTCAACAATTTCCCTCTGTCCAAAATGCACTGAACGTCTTGTAGGCTCAACCGCATTCCCTAAGCCCATAAGATGGTCTCACGCTGGACTGTTTCAGCTTGGTCAAGCTCCATGTAAGTCACTGCGCGCCTTTTGTCTCTGAGTCTCATTGTTATAGTCTCTCAGTTTATGGTGATCTGGATCTGTGTGGCTTGATACTGGGATGCCATTCCGTGCCCATGTTCCACGGCATGGGCGTCTTTCAGATCCTTCTAGTGGTACGCCTCGGCATCGCTCATCCTCTTGACTCGAGTAGCTGACAGTGACAACACAAATGGGTATGGATTTGGTTTTAAGGCGACCTGTGGCGTAGTGATGTCGGTCTTCAAACCAACAGCGCCAGCGACTGTTCCCACGCCAACCAATGTCTTTGAGGAATCTTTAGCCACTGACACCGAACTGATAGGATGTGTACCTATGTTCATCGAAGTCAGTACTGAGTCCGCACTAATCCGAGACGATACCTGACCATCTGGTCTCGAAGGAATGGTCCAGGGACTCCGTCAAAGTCGATGCCATGAAGAAGATGAAGGGAGTCGTAAGTTTGTTGACCTCTCCATACTAAAGAGGCTGAACTAATTCCGTTGATAGATGTACGGCGGAGGCCCGCTGAACAAGGCCATAGGCGACTCGCTAGCATCGAATGGTGTCACAATTTACGTCACATATGCCTGGTATGTTCCCTATACGTCGTTTTTCTTTTTGTGCTATCTAGCGTTGACAAAATGCGTGCAGCACTGAGTGTGGCCCTGTCAGCACTTTTCTACGCAGTAAGAATTGCCGTCTGTATAGGCTTTCTGTATCCGTAGTGATTCTATTGTCTGTCATGCAGAAAATCCGGGCATGGATTGGGAATATTTTAGTTTCTCGGGACATACCCGTCCCGAAATGTTACCGTACGCAGATGGGATTGTAGAGGTTGTCATGAAGGTCAGCTCTTGAATCTCTTCCTCTCTGAGTATATCCCTGATGCTGCTCCGGGGCGAAGTCGCATGAAGGTCATACACCTAGTGTCCTAAACACGACGGTTGCGCGAGAAGATGGGTATGCTACTAACGATTTGTTGGTTCCTCACCCGACCGATCCCAATTTATGGAAGGTCTTCGGTTAGTCCAGCCTGTCCAGCGTATTCTGTCAAATCTGAACTCTCAACCTTAAGGTCGGGCGGACGATCAAATCATGCTATCGACGGGTGAAAAAGTACGTCTTTGTAAGATGTAAATCCTGCATCTTTTAATGATCCACGCCACGAAGACCAATCCAGGACCATTAGGTGACTGCTCTAGGATCTGTTGACATCTAGCCTGCGTTGTTGACTCTGTGTATCGCCAGAAACGATATTGTCTCAAGACGTTCACATCAGAGCTGCAGTCATCTTCGGACGTGGCAGATTCCAGAACGGGGTCATTGTTGAACCGACTCCTGAGTTCGCATTCGACCCGAGCGACGAACAAATGCTTGCAGAATTTAGACGTTCAGTTTGGTGAGAAAAAAACTCGCCGTTCTACGAGCTCCCTTCGTTGACTCATGTGGACCTTTCGTAGGCCAACTATCGAGAAGACGAATAGTTTTGCACCAACTCATTCGAGATTGTTCAAAGAGGTACAGGTCCCAAAATATTAGATCTCCCTTCCATCTCACGACTTTCGCTAGATGATCATAGTTGCATCGCCCCGCAAGCCATTCACGTATACCGCGAAAGGCACAGTTCGACGACCAGCTGTCATCGCGGATTACGACGAAGAAATAAATTATCTGTATAACACGGTGGCCCTTTCGACACAAACAAATGTCGCATCTCCGCTTGACTGGAGCATGGCACAGACTAAACGATTCATTCGGACTGTCCTTACCAACGTGCTGACCAATTCGGTAGATGATGATGCTGATCTGTTCCAAAATGGATGCGACAGGTGTGTGTCATAGAAATGCTCACTATGATCGTACACTGCTTCATATACAATTTCATCTAGTTTGCAGGCTACTTGGATCCGGAATGCTATATTGAGGGCTCTTCGCGAAACGATGGGTGCAGAAGTAGCTGGTCGTGTACCCGAGAACATCGTCTATCAGTTCCCCACTGTGTCGAGCCTTGCGTCATTCGTTTCTGCATCCACGGTTGATGTGCCTAGAACTGATGATGTCCAGATGTCAGAGAAGATCAACGAGGTCCAGGCGATGGTCAAGAAATACTCGTCAGATCTTCTCGTACGACGCACGGATCGATATAACACCCAGAAGGGTGTCGATCATCTACCTACACTGGATGATGTGCATTCCGTTCATCAAGTATTTCCTCGTTCCAGATTCATACGAGCTCTCACCGTCGACCTACCGTTGCTCATAACCAGGTACGGTTCTCGATTCAAGTCACCATCGACGAATGCACATGCAGCACCTCCCTCATCGGTGACAGTCCCTTCTTCCCAAAAACCAAACTTCGCGAGCAAGAGAGGACATTCAAGGAACTTCTCGCTCCCAGTCAAACTGTCTTTCTCTGCGAACAGGTCTTCAGAGAAAAAGACTCCGAAGAGAGACGTCGTTCTCGTTACAGGAACTACCGGTGGCTTCGGTGCCAATGTTCTCTACCATCTCGCTATGTCCGACGATGTTTCGAAGATCTTTGCTTTGAACAGGAAATCTCCCGATGGGACATCACTTGCGTCCAAGCAAAGGACCGCTCTTCAATTGGCCTTCGACGATGTAGACATGCAGTGGCTCTCGGAAATAACATTACTCGAAGGATACCTTACTGCTCCAGGTCTTGGTCTAGACACTGAAGTCTACAAAGAGGTAGTATCCATGTCTTCGCAGCCATGCCATTTGTTGACATATCCTGATCGTTAGATTTGTCGCTCGGTCACTCACATCATACACATTGGTAAATTCCACCTACTCTTATATGACGAACATAGCATCTGATGCAGATCATCCTAGCGTGGCGCGTCGACTTCAACCTGTCTCTTTCTTCCTTTGAGAGTAATATTTGTGGGCTTAGAAACTTGATCGATATGGCTTTGCTTTCCCCCAAGCCATCTCCTCCTCGACTGATTTTCATAAGCTCTATCGGTGTCGTTCAAAGTGAGCTGATTACCGTGCATTTTGTTCGTCGCTGTTTACCAATCCTCATTAGATACGCCACATGGAGGATTAGTCCCCGAAGCACCCATTTCCGACCCTCGAATCGCTATAGCGACTGGATATACAGAGTCTAAATATGTGAGCTGACAATTCACTGTCTGTCCCACTCGACTTTGACCGTTCTTTCAGGTGGCAGAGCAAGTCATTGCTGAGGCTGCACGAGATACGTCCTTAAAACCCATCATTGTACGACTCGGCCAGGTGGCAGGACATCGCAGTGGTTACTGGAATGAACGGGAATGGTTTCCATCCCTCGTCAAGTCAGGCGTTACTTTGAAGTGCTTACCAAACCTGGACGGAGTAAGTTCGTTGTACTTTAAACTATGATATCTATCGCTGATATGCGCATGTCAGAACGTCTCTTGGATCCCTTCGTACGAAGCTGCCAAAGCTTTGACAGAAATGCGCGATGCCGAGTACCCTGTACTGCACCTCGCTCATCCTCGGCCAGTCCCTTGGTCTTCTTTGATAGAACCCATTGCCAGATCTCTATGTGTCCCTCTTGTTTCCTATCCGCAGTGGCTCTCTGCGCTCGAGAGCAGTCTCATCGATACCTCGATCTCTGAAGTACAACATATGCATCGAAATCCGGCGTTGCGTTTGCTAAACTTTTTCCAAACCGTTAAATTGGACAAGGATAAAGAGCCGTTGGGTGTCAGTGGTCTCGCTACTGATAAAGCCACTCATGTTTCAGGAACTCTGAATAGCGGGCTGAAAGAGCTGGGCGTCGAAGATGTCAACAAGTGGATGGAAGGTTGGCGAAGAACGGCATTTATATGATTGTATCTTTTTATTTATCTCAGGGTCTCGAAGTATGTAGTTGTAATTGCTCGTTTGTATGACATGGATCTTGTTAGCATGGTTATTGTAGGATCAGTATGGATTTTGCTCAAGAAGACTGGATTTTCGCTGACGCGAAGGCGCGTAACGCACGTGGTGTAACGCGTAACGCGACGCGTCCAAGTACTCTTGGTTGTTCAAGTATCAAACCGAGACTTGGATATGTGATGAGGCCAGTCATCAATCATATAGATAGATAGTACGTGCAATAGTGATACATCGAGTCATACCTATCCACCTCCTCACGACCTCGACCCTGACCCACTCAAGCTCTTCAAGGGTTTACTCGGGACAATCTTTATCGACGCCTGTGCGGACTGCGAGGATTTTCTGACGACGTAGCCAGGTAAGTTTCCGTACGAGAAGAAAGGGAAGGACTTGAGGGACGGTTCAATGATATTGATGCCCGTGACAATGCACGACAGATACGTGCGGATTTGTAAAACCGACCGGGGCTGAAGCCCGTCCATCCACCCAATATTCATTATGAAGGAGAAGAACGAAAACGAAAACGATCTAAAATATAAATGCGGCTGCCGCGAGATGAGCAGCCAATCCGACCACCTTTCCTTCCTTTCCCCTCCAGTCCCAGCCAACGGAGAAAGCGAGGCAACCACTAAATAGATTAGATACTTACGCATCAAAATGCGTCCCCCTCTTCGGGTCGGCCTTTCTCTTCTCCACCGCCTTTTTGACTTTCCGTTCGGGACGGACGACAATTATGGGTACGGGGGAATGTGTTAGGCAGTACCTGGATGTAGACACACCGTCAAACGAGTATCAAACAAAGGCGAAATGGAAAGGAAAGAGGGAAACGCACTTGCTGACACTGCCAATACCGCTGCTCATCCCGGCTAAGCCTGACCAGACGCTTCGCCCACGAGTTCCGACGACGACGCTGTCCGGCCGATACAAAGCAATGAGTCGATCTAGGGTGTCTGTGATACGGCCGGGAACGTATTCGAGGATCAAAGAGAGCTATCGGAGAGCGTAAGAAGGGGTGGTCAGACACTTGGAGAGAGCGTTACCTTTCGATCAGGGTCATATTCTATGCTCTTTTCTTGAATCTGTCTCATGAAGTCACGGGCTTCTTCTCGTACAATATCGTGGTCTTTATCTACATCCCCACTGTTATCTCAACTGATCGAAAGAGACGCGAACGTATGCACAGACGAACCTAGTTCTTCCAGTTCCACACCTCTGCACACAATCAATTCGTCTCCGTCCTGGACCAATACCTCTAGCGCCCATTCAAGGGCCTCCCTGCCGCTCTCGTCAGCGCTAGCAGCGCAGAGAAAGACGCGAGTGGAGCGTGTACGTCGGTATCCTGCAGATTTGACGGAGAGGGTGAACGAGAACATGGATGCGGCGGGGTTTTCAAATGTATCGAAGGATACTTTAGGAGTGTAGCCTGCAGGGGATGGCGAGAGGTATGGGGAGTGCGGTATGAGATGGTCTGGGGCTTGCGAGGGAGATATATCGTCTGGATTTGGGCTGGCCGACCGAGGGATATTCGGAGAGAATTGGTGGGAAGCATCGCTTGGGATTGGGATTGGACTTGATATTGAAGAATGTGAATCGGGGTCTAGTTGGAGACGTGTTATGAAAGGAGACGATGTTGCGGAATTTGGACTTGTCGGGCGAGATACGTGTGCTGGAGGGCGAGAAAGAGAATTGGAAGATGATGCGTGTTTCATGGCTGATCGTAGAGGTGGAATACCGGGGAGAGGAACATGAGTGCCATGAGGGGAAGTTGGTTGGGACGAGCTCATCGTGGTCGACGGTCAAGAGTTGTACTTATGAAGACGATCGGCGTCGCGGCACAAGCGCTGGCCCGGCATCTTCCGACACAATTGCTCTCAAGCTCTCCGTCCATAGACGACTCGTTTGCGAGTACTTATGGACAATTAGATTGTATGTTGCTTTAGATGCCAGCACAAGTAAGTATCGTTGGGTCAGAGTATGTACTGTGACCTGGAAGGCGCTCGATTTGAGCCTGTGGCTGTGGCGTGATGGTGGCGTGTTGAGTATCGACGGCGTCGGACTTTGAATGAGGAAGTCATCTTACATTTCATCCCTCACCAGGGACATAGTTGCGGTTAAGCCACTACAATGAAGCGGGCTGTTGGCACAGGGGTAGCGCGCATGCTTCGCACACATTTATGTATGATTGCATGAGGTCGTGGGTTCAAATCCCACATAGTCCATATTTTGTCCTGTACCTTTTTTGATTGATTTATGGCGACCGTTTGCTCAGTGGCACAATTTGCCCAGTGTTCCACAGTCCTTCTTCCGTCAACCTACACCTTGATTATCAAGTATAGACAGTATCGTGGCCATTCTAGCTCCTCGTAGTGCCGGAAGATCTCCTCTAGTTCATCAGGTTACTTTCAAAGAATATCACAGGCACCCTCAACTAAATCATGAGAGTAAATATATTCGAATCTGCACTTTCTTCATCAGGAATGATATATATACCATATCTCCTTCTCTCAAGAAAGTTATCTGTTGCTCTGGATAATGTTGCGCGTCGTTCTTCTCTTCCAAAGGGCCGTCCAATTTCGACGCGTGTGTCATGTGATGCCAAATTCCCGTGGCCTGTTGAGCCAAGTTGAACGGACAGGTTGAAGACCGTATGCTAGTCGCATGCTTCAAGTCCGCATTTCGGCATTCTCACTGATGGTCTACAGAAAGCTACTCATATTCACAACGATTGATAGTAGTCCGTAGTGTAGAATCATATTAAGTATGTATGTCAAACCCCATATCAACCCTTGACGTGTCACGTAGCAAATATTCCAATAATTTTGAATGCAGGAGCTGCTTGACCTTCTTCACCGAGCAACTGGCATTCCACAAAGTGTGAGCCTCGGGACACGTAATGGTCGATGATTTCCAGACTGCAAAAAACACCGTCAACGATCAAGAGTCAACTAATCGAGAAACGTTGAACATACGCAGCCGTGGCTTCCCCTACATCCGCTGCATTCTCGATCACCTTCGCCCCCGCATAGTTGTCATCCACCCAACACTCAATAGCACTGCCCTCGCCAACCTGCGAGATCGGCTCTTTCAAGTAATACACCCCAACGTCGCCCGCGCCGATAAGCAAAGGGATCCTCAGCCTACTCGTCGGTAACGTCGATGCCCAATAATGCCCATTCGTCTGCAACGCCGATGCTCCACCAGCAGGATGGAACACAGACCAACCCGAACCGTAGAACAACGAAGGTGGAAGAGGGTTAATGAGATCATTGGCACTAACACAGAATGGTGCCACTTCTTCGAACGCTCGACCAGAGTTTGGCCGGGTATTGATGCGGCCTGCTGGAACTCGGAGTTGGGGGTAGATGCCAGGGGCAGAGGCTTTACCCGAGTTTGGTAATTCTACTTTGATTCGATTGCCGTCTGCATCGACATCTCCAGTGCCACCTTGCTCTTCCGGTGGTACACCTTTCCTCAGCCCCACACCTCCGAAAAGTCCGTGGGCATCGCCGCTGTTAGCTGAACCTGGTAGAGGTACCGTGTCGTAGGCTTGTCCTGTCGCTACTGACCAGGCTGTGCAGATTTGGGATTCGAGATATGCAATCAGGACATCGGCGAGAAGTTCATGGCCTGCAGGACTAGCGAGTACAGGATCCGTGAAATATTGCTTTATCGAAAGTGGGTCGTTCATGTAGTCGGGGTAAAGAGCGGATTTAATGCTGAACTGATTGTGAGCATGGAAGGAATGATTATCGTGTACATCTTACATACCTGATGTGGGGGACGTCATAGAATTGTGCCACGACATTGTGCCAATGATCAGGTCCTGCGAAACCGTGACTTTGGTGGACTTGAGGGCTAAAGTGTCCGAGAATCAAAACGGCGGGCTGATCTGGTCGAAGAAGAATGGATCGGACGAGCAATTCAAAATTTTCCATCGTTTCCGAGTTTCTGTCGATGATCCAAGCGTATTAGATTGAGTCGAAAAAGATTCAAGAGTCACGCACGAAGAATCATCGACGTCCAACTCGATAATCACCAGGTCTGTCACATCGGGGATGTGATGACTGCTGCAGAACGAGAAATACGCGGAATTGGTCCGTCGCATGGCGCCATTCGTAAGCTCAGAGGCAGGATGAGGGAACACGGAGTTCCACCATTCGAAGAATCGGGAAGGGTAACATTTGGGAGATATAGGGTCGTCTCCTGCACCATGACATGCAGACACTGCAGCAAGATGACATTAAGTGTGGACAAATCACACTCATATAATGGATACTCACCTGAACCACCAATTATGCTAACGGTGACTGGCTGCCCTGATAGGGCTCTCTGCAGTACACGTTGTACGCGAGCTCCACTTCCCAGGTGAAGTCTACTCTGCGAGAGAGTCAAGGCACCGTACTTTGCACCGATCTCATCTCCAGGACCGTAGATTGGACAGAAAGCGAAAGGGTTGGGCTCTGTCTCGGATGAATTTAGATAATTCTTGACGACGAGGTTCGCCGTAGAATATGAAGAATGGCCAGTGGGTGTTGGATGGGTCGACGGTAGAACAAAATGAGTGAAGCCAATGATGAAGAGAAAGAGCGAGACGATGAGCCAGATGCGATTGGTGACACCAAAGCTCCGTTGATTTAGTCGAGAAACTTTCTCGGTATCAGAGCCCATCCCAGGAGAATTTGACTGGGGAACAGCTATATGGGCTTGTCCCTTCCCTAGCCGTCGTTGCATGAAACAAGACAGAAAAAAGAAAGCAGAAACGAGCGCCGGGGATGAGGAGAAGATGCCAGATGGAGGGAGTGCCAAGAATAAATTTGGCGCGACTTTCTTCATTCCGACCGTCATCTACTCACTTGGCCACGAACACCCCTTCTTGGGGATATACCACTACGATTACTCTGGGGAAACCATTCTAATGAAGCCCACTCATGCTGGGAGTCCACTTGTTGCTCAGATACGGCGTATACCCACTCCAATAGCCATATTCATCGGTGTCATTCTAGGCATATTACTTGCTCGAATTCTACCATGGCCGACCGTAAGCATTCATATGTCTTCTTTTGACGCTCTTTGATAACACAGAACACAGACTACATCGTCGACGACGTGGCGGACGGGCCATATCCCTGCGTATCAGACATCCCGAGTGCAATCACGTCAACCAATCCAAGTGCCGACAATTGACCAACGGCTTCGGGTGCTCGACCTTCTCACCTCCCTTTCTCCTCATTATACAAAAGAGTGCACACGGAGTTCTCAGCCTCTCTATGCCCAACAAGCGGCAGAGCGATATGCTGCACTGATCGGGCATAAAACGCCTTCGAGAAGTTCCTGGCTGGCCAGCTTAGGTCTTGGACTCGGGCCAGATGAGACTACCAATAACAACAAACGGAGGGATCTGCAGTCTACTAGCGAACACAAATATTTCTTTGGCATAAATCTTTACAACTCATTCGATGTCATCCCAGACCTTTTCGCCACCCTTTTCCGTGTCGCTGCTGTACTCGGATATCACAATGTTTTCGTGTCCATCTACGAGAATGGGTCCTCTGATCAAACAAAAGCACTTCTTCGGATATTCGACGCACTCACCCGAAGTGTCGGCATGCGCATCACTATCCGCACGTCCATGCGTACCAGAGGCGCGTTTAATCATCGGATCGAATATTTGGCCGAAGTTCGTAACGCGGCCTTTGTGCCTTTGCACGAACTACGCGACGCAGAGAATGAGTATTTCGATACTATCATTTTCATGAACGATATTCTCCCTTGCGTCGACGATCTTCTCGAACTCATCTGGCAGAGCCGTAATAACAACGCTGGCATCACCTGCGCCGCTGATTACATGTATCATGACGAGATCGTATGTTCTTTGCTTCGTCTGTCGTGTATCAGCTGCTCACCTTTCGAGTTTACAGGGATCCCCCGTGTTCTACGATAATTGGGTGGCTCGCGATATCAACGGTACTGCTCTTGAAAACGCGCCGTTCGAGAAGATCTTTCACCATGACGACTCTTCGCAACGATTCCAACGGCATCTCCCCATCCAAGTCCAATCATGTTGGAACGGTATCGCTGTACTCGATCCAGCGCCTTTTTACTCCCCGCCACACGTGCGATTCCGGATGGCTAGGATAACAGAAGGAGAGTGCAGCGCCAGTGAGTGCAGTCTCATCTGCAACGACTATTGGGATGCTGGGTACGGTAGGATCATGATGGTTCCACGAGTCAAATTGGCTTATGACAGAGTGCGACTCTCAATATCTTATCTAGTACTTCGACGGGTGACTGACGTCTTTTACAGAAAGTCTTCGATATAATACACCCACAAAGACGAAACCTTACCGCTATCCGTGGTTATGTCAGGATGGGTGGACTTCCTGATAATCCGAGGACGGATCCACAGGATCGTTCTTGGTTTGGTCCACATGACCGTTTGTTTACGGAAGAAGAGGGTGAACCAATCGACTTTGTCCCTGGTCCCGAATATGGTGCGTATATTTTGTTATCTACCATACCGCTTGTTTTGGCTGATTGTTCGCTCTTAGTGTGGTGTTGGGGCTGGGATGGTGCTGGAGATCTCGAAGGACCGGACGTCGATCCCATCTGGGAACGCATGTCAAACCAATCGACAAGACCCGAAGCCGTCGTTGTCAAACATGATCGGAGCATTATAGCATGAGGGTGTTGCAGCAGTCGGAGTGGTGCTTACTATCATATACACACCCTGTACCTGCAACCCAAAGCCTGTGCGCCGCGAGGAGGAGGGACGGTAAATCGTACTTTAAAATCGTCTATGCTGTCGAGGCTTAGTTTAGTTATAGTATTTTGGTGATAAAGAGGGATTCATGGTAGTATACGGGGATGCTCATGATAGGTGCATGGAAGCTGCTCGACAATTGACAGTTCGCAGGCGCATAATCCCCAATTGACGCTCTCGTTATAAGGAGTGGATTTCTGATCGCCGCTTATTGAGAATAGTGTACACTGGCATATAAATTCGGAGTGTATCGACATATCTCAGTTATTACTCTGTTAGAATGTCGCTGATCTGAGACTGCTTAGGCTTAATAACAAGGTCTGCTTGTTGTCTATAGATGGTCTGCATCAGAGATAGGTTCGAGAGCGGCAAGACTGACTCACAATCTCATTCTCAGAAGAAGTTTCCGGTTCGTTTTCTGCATATCCGTGCCAGCCTTGATAGCACGAGCGAATAGATCAGCCCGGTAGTCCGTCTTCTTGGCTTGCAGGATCTGAAAGTATGGAGGTAAGGAATTATATAGCTCTACGAGAACGATCAGGTCGACGGACCTTATTCTGGCTATCGACTCGCCCTTGGATTTGTCCGGACTGGATAAGAGAAACAACTTGTTGCTCAACCTCCTCGACGGTCCATCCAAAGGCAGCGCTCATACGATCAAGCTTGATAGACGCGAATGGTTGGAAGTAAAGAACGACGGCCCAGTTCCGGATGAGACTTGTGAGTTCAAAGATGTGTAACGAGAGGTGTATGTCAATGCAGTGGCGCGTCTATCAGATTCGTGAGTATCAGCTATCCTGAACGTGACCGCTATTGTCACCTACCGAGTATCGCGACAAGAGTTCGAGTACAGTCTTGAAGTTGCTACCGAGATAGGCAGAGATGAGTTCACGGATGTATGGCTCTTGCTCGATGTAAACACCGAATGTTGCGTTCTCTAGCAAGGAAGTCTTGATCGCTGACCGAGAAAGACTCGCCAAAGCACACAAGGTACCATATATGGCGATGTCGCCAGGAGAGATGACCTGTAAACGAACTCCATCAGTGACGGATAGTATATAAGAAGAGCGGACTGACTTTGCCAATCCAATCGCCGAGCTGCTGGATGGACCCAATTCTCAGGAAAGCATAAGCCGCCTTCTCATAGCTCATTTGGCCAAGATGAGATAGAGCCGTGGCAAGATCGAGCTTCGATTGAACTTTGTCGCGTTCTGCTGAGCTCTTCTTCGTCGTCAAAAGAGTCGGAGCACTTGCACCATTCCCACCGTTATTCCCACCAGCCGATGCTGCGGCTGCCGCAGACGCAGCTTCCAACGCGGCATCGGCTTTGAAAACGTATGTGGGGATATGACTGTAATTTTTCTGTTCAATCAGTAACTGTGTTCTACGTGTTAGTCACGTCCATCTAAGATATTATCGATATGCACGCACTTCCAAGACAGATAAACACATATCAAGCACATGTTGGCTTGTCGTGCAGAATTCTCGCGATTTGGTGTAATGCTTCAAAGCAGTAGAGTAGTCGCCCATTGAACGATAGAAATCCCCGAGATCGCGATGACCCATCTACCATCTCCTCGTTCTTTTGTGACTTTATACAAGAGACAAATGGGAACGCACTCGTATACTTTCTTTGATCATATTATTCGTATATGTCTTCAACTCCACTTCCAATTTAGTTCGCTCCGCTTGGTTTTTCGACATCATCTCGTCTGCCCATTGTGTATCCAGAGTCGCGATGGAATCAGCAGGGGGGAGATGCAAGTCTGGATTCGAGAGCGCCGTTTGTTCGTATGTCGATAAGACTGTCTGATACAACGAAGGATCGCGCGATTGGTGAATATGTTGAATGGCTAGGTTGAAAGCCTCTCCTGCGATAGATGGACATGTGGGGATTATATGTATCAGACGGTCTATCGCTGTACGGCCTGGGTGGTGTGAAGATGTAAGGTCGGATAGTATAAGACCGGTCGAAGAGTGCTTTACCAGAATAATTCGAGATGTAGCTGTCCAAATCGAATGGGTGAGCATCGTCTATAGGTACTATTATCTGTTTCTTGATCAATCTGGATGGTTGTTGTGAGCTACTGCTTTGTAGGAGCTCGTCAGTATCGATATCCATTATAATAGCTGATTGAAGTTGCAGTTGAGGGTAAAGTTGAGGAAGGGCGTGTGCGATGATCGAGTGCGCGTCCTTCAAGAGGCGTTACGCGTTACTATTCTCGGACATGGACAAAATGATCAATTTCTGTCCAAGCCACCTCCAAGCCACCTCAACATACCCAAAGAAATAATTCAAGGTATTAAAGCATGAATATATATGTATGGATCTACTCTATACAGCGGTGCTCTCACTCGAACCTCTTCCAAGCATGCTTCTCGTACTCTTTCATAACACCTCTACGTTTCTTTGGCCTGTAAATCGTATTAATCAATATCGATTCGGATCAGGAGAGACAAAACACTCACAAGACAGGAACTCGAGGTTCAATGAGAGCCCGCTGCTGCAGACTGAGGAACCGATCACGGAAGAGATTACCTTCGGGCTGGAAAACGAGGTCAATATGATGAACAGCTGAAATGAAGGATACAAGACATACCTTCAACGCTCTCAGACTCTCACTAAGGTCCTCGCCTAGCTGAACATCAACTTCCCCTACTGGGACTTTATGTTTTCCCAATTTCTGCCCTACCATGCCCCGTTTAAGCTTCTCCTGCAAAGCAAGTCGTCGCAGTGCATGTGCTTCTTCACGCGCGCTCAACGTCTGATCCGCTGTACGACGCAACATTTTAACAGTGTTAATCGTGACGGCCATCCGCTTTTTGGCAGCTTTCTCTGCGAGCAGGCGTTTCTGAAGGAAAGTCATCGTCAGACATATCAGAATATAGGGAAATGTAAAAGACGAACCTCTGCGAGTTGTTTTGCGGCTTTGTTTCTTTGCGATTTGGTTTTTCTCTCTGGCTGCTTCTTGGGCTCTCTCATCCCTTCTTCGGCGTCTACCTCCATCTCTTCGTCGTCTACTACCGGCGCGACCGTCATACCAGGCGGTACACCCTCTTTGTCTTCTGCCACGCCGTCTCCTGCCGCTGCGAATTTGGCTTTTATCTCTTCGAGTTTTTGTGCTTCCTTCAACCGTGTCTCTTCAATAAGGTGGGCTTGGAGGAGAAGTTCTTGGTGGGCAGATGCTGGAGGGTTATACGACGTTCCCTGATGAGGTTCTACAATCGCAGGTATTTCGATAACATCCTTCGGGTGAGTGAAAACAGGGGCCTATGCCAATGAACAGAACGATCAGAAATTACTCTCTTGGAAGTGAAAGACTTCGGACTCACTTTATATTTCGGTTCCATGACAGTCTCCATACCCTCTTTCAATTCCTCTTGCTCCTCCTCCTCAGCCCATGCATCATAACTCCCACTACTTTTCACTGCCTCGCTGACCTCCAACATCGCACTCCCGGCAGCAAATTCCGTCGGATCTATGTAACTATTCAAAGGTCCTTTGCGTAGACGTTTACCGATCCTGAGTAATCTTGATTTTTCTTCGTGAGTCAGTCGTGCTCCTGCCTTTCTTTTGGTGGAAGTGGTAGGTCTAGAATATACAGCGGGGACTGCAGATCGCTGAGCGAGGATTTTCGTTGATGTTAATTGGGATGCCGAGAACCGAGGTAGTGTTTTACGGACTGCACAGATTTTTAGCGACAAGACTGCCGAAGAACAAACTGAAACGCACTCTGCTCGTCTCCCTTGACGTCAACTGCGAAGAGCTGATCGTCTGTCTGTTTTTGTAGGATCGTTCTAACGACCGAAAAAAGGATCAATCTACCACTACGGCATGATCGATATAGGTACTCACCCGTATACACGTTCTTCTCCTCTCAGTCCCTCCAATCCCTGTTCCACATCCTCGATATCGACGTTCTTCCGCCATGCCTTCTTCCCCTTCCGACTGGTCTGATTATGTTGCGAAGGTGCTCCAAGGGATGATTGAGGCTTCTTGCCCTTCAATTTTCGGATGGGTTCAGGCTTGGGCATACCAGACAGAGACATTGAGCTGGCTGATTTCGAGCGGGCCATGATGGAGAGAAATGATAGATAATTCACGAATAAATTCAAAAATTGATGCTGCTTCCATAAATAACAGTGACACACGCGTCACAGTCTTTCTCGTCACGCTCGCATGTACTTCAAGTCGCTATAGATAGCACTGCAATGTCTGTAACTCTCAAACGGAAGAAAATGGAGCACATAGACGGCCAAATACCCGGGATACAGACTGTAACTCGCTCGGATATATGGTACGACGATGGCAGCATTGTACTCCAGGCGAAATTTCAACAGTTTAGAGTACACCGAAGTGTGTTGTCGTCGAAATCTTTGGTCCTAAAAGGTTTGATGGCCCAGTGCAGTGACTTGGAGGTGGAAGGATGCAAAGTCCTTCTTTTAACAGACTCGCCTCGCGACGTCAGGCACTTGCTCCAAGCAATATACGACCGCAGGTAAAGCAACCAATATGTCCATATCAATGTCTGTTCCATTTACTCTATGTCTACAGCTACTTCTCTGATAAAGTATCCCAGCCATTCGAATGCGTTGTTGCCCTACTGCGGCTGGGCAAAAAATACGAGATGCAGAATCTCTACGACGAAGCACTGGACTGTCTAAAAGCCGAATATCCAGCGACACACGGAATAGACAACAACTGGACCCGCATTCCATACCACAATGGAATCTTCTTCGATACCATTAACCTAGCTCGCGAACTGGGTATCCGCTCAGTCCTTCCCCGATGCTTCTTCTATATCACACTCGAGCATACGACTCAGGAGATCTTTGACGGCGTTAGACGAGACGACGGAAGCCTTGCTATATTGCCCCTCAAGGATCAACGAGCATACATACTAGCATTATCATCGATGCAATGCGCTCAGGCGGAACATATGTTCACTTGGCTCGAGCAAGCTTCCATTGGATGCACGTCGCCCGTAGATTGCATCAAAACCAAGCATGAATTTTTCGTTCGGTTGTGGCGACCACCTGGGCAGAATGTGTACCTTGACTGGGATTCGTCCTGGGAGAAGGGGCTATGCATGACGTGCGTCAAGACGGGCAAGATATCACACGAAGCTGGGTCTCGTCGTTTCTGGGACCTACTTCCCACCTTTTTTGGTCTGCCGGATTGGAAGGATTTGACACCGTGCGTATGCGAATCATTGTCATGCAGTATTCAGCTTACCTTGAATTCTGTCAGTTAATCTCCTGAAGTTCCCAACTTCCATCGCGTATTCCACTTCCTTTGCGACATTCAATCATATTCTATATGATGTCTCTGCACTTTGAATCTATTTATGTCCCCGATTCAGTCGATATATTCCATGGGCACTAGGACTTGCGTATAGGTATTCCAGAGACCGTATCAATTAGATGGGAAAGCTGCAGACTCATATGCTATCGTCAACGACCGTGACACCGCGGGCTTTACAGACTCTATCTCCTCATAAATCTGCTCACGACGCTTAAACAAGTCGACCATGGTACAGGAGACTGCATTTCATGCGAGTGCTGACCGATACAAGGCAATTGTACATGGATCATGCAATGCCCTAATACCCCTTGAGCTCTTCACCCGACCAAAAGGCCAAATATATATCATTACACATCTCATAAGCACTTGAATGGATGCTGTGTCTACTATACGAGAACTAGAAACCACAAAACTCGAATCCCACTGCGTCAGCCACTCACGACTCAAGTCATATACACGAAATGCGGGTTTTTCAAATCCGTCAGATCATGCAACGCATCACTCTTCTCAACTGCAATGTCCTTATCCTCGACTTGTGAGATATGGAGTGCTTCGCGCTGGCGTGTCTTTTGACGGTTCAGGTATCGACACCAGAGACCGTATGCGATGAATAGACATCCGTCGATGGCGTAACAACAGAGCATGGTCGTTACTGCCGTCTGGAGGGAAATTGTGTCAGTGAGAGGAACATATAGATAGAGAATAAACGCGTTGACCTTGTATCCCGGTGCTTCCTTTGCCAAAAAGATTTGAGGACCGATGAGGTTCCCGACGGAGTATCCGATGCTACAGCGCGTGTTAGTGACCTCTCAGACGATATGGATGATGGAATTTCTCACTAGTTAACGGCATAGACCACCGTCTTCTTCGTTAGACCGGCAGTGTTGTTAAGCACTTCACGGAGGCAAAAGTCAGAATGGCACGAATGAAGAGAACCTGTCACTCACTAAGCGCTTGACCGAGAATGTAGGGCGACCAATACGTATACAAAACCTAGCATCCCTCATCAGTCAGATGTAGAACATAAGAATAATAACAACGCACATAAATAGCACCCAACCTTCCATGAGTGTTCGTCAACGGAAGAGTATGCAACAAGATGACGCCGATCATAGGAGGCAACACCGATACGGCAGCTACAATGCTACGGTAATTGGTTGTATATCCTGCCACCCAGGAGAAGAAGAGCGAGGCGAGGAAACTAATTATTCCGGTTGGGATGGTGAGGAGGGAGGTTATGCGAGATGTGTAGCCGAAGGATTCTGAGGTGAAGGGAAGGGCAAGGAGTTATTATGAGGACACAATCGACAGAAGAAAATGACAGACTGATGACGATGCTGTTGAACCCGATGAGTCCACCGTTTGGGATCTGTATATAGGATCAATACCAGAATTTTTACATTACATATAATGAGGACTCACGTTGTTCAATAACGATATAACGAATATGAAATAAGTTTTAGCTGTAATAAAGTTAAGATAAGTGTATGCCAGTTGATTCGATGAGGGTACTGACGGTCCATGAACGTCTCCTTGACTTGATCCCACTATGAATCATAGTCAGTATGCCATTCTTAATTGAGAGAACACGGATACACGCACCTTGATAACGTGATTCTCCGTCCCAAGGTTCTCACCCTTGACTCGCTCCAGAGCTTGTACGCGTCGTTTCGGGCTCTTCATCCATACAGGGTCCATGACCGTGCTGGGTAGGACGAAGAAATCCAGAATACCCCAGAATGCTGTGAAAGCGCCACTGGCGAGGAAAACGATCTTCCATGGAGCGAAACCGTCGGTCGGGGCGAAGGAGGAACCGTCTAGGGTGTTCATGGTAGAGATGAGTTGGGATAATGGAATTAGAGGGAGTAGAATTATTTACATCCGAGGAGTCCGTTGAAGATGGAAGAGAACGTCGAGAAGCAGAAGGCAGTTCGTGATGGTTGTTCAGTTCGCTGAAGAAGATGATATGGTCAACTTTATGTATGCGACGTTGAAATAGATACTGGGAAAACGTACCTTGTAGAATCCCGACAAGATAAGTAGAGATCCCGAGTTGACAATGGCTTCGAATAGACCGAGGAGAACACGAAGAGCCATCAATGATCTAAAGCTCGTACAGGCCGCCATGCACTATCCAACATAATGAGTACGAGGATAGGTATGACTTGGGACACCACTGACCATGGTCAAAAGACCCCAGATGGTGACGTTCACAGCGATGAATTTGCTCGTTGTGAATTTCTTCATAAAGTATATCTGCGGGAGGGCGCCAGCTATGGTACCAAAGTAGATTCCGGAGCTTATCCCTAATGATGCGACATCAGGAAGATACAGAGTGATGAAAATGGAATCGCCGCTTACAGGAATAGTTCTGTCCAACGAGGTGCGTATCGGCTGTCATGCCGTAGATTGCAGCCTGACCCACGGATACTTTATCGAGAGCTCCCATCATCGTAGTGACTAACTAAAAGCGACGGTCAGGTTGTCAGTAGTCGACCTGCAAACGCGAAGGCGACCTTCAACTCACGAGGAGAGGAACCAGGATGAGGTCGAACCTCCGAACCATGGATCGTTCTTCCTTCTCTGTCAAGAGTGGGATTTCACCATGCTGAGAACGGTAATCGGCAACATAAGCTGCAGCTCTGTCAAGCTATAGGACCGTCTTGAATGAATATTCGAAAAACCTAAATTATAAATAGAGCGTACCTTCTCAAAGTCCCCATCCTTCTCGGTCGCAGAAGATAGGTCGTCGACATAAACTTGGTGGTTTTGCTTATCCTTGGCGACGTCGGATTGGGACTCGCCATCTAGACTGGCACGAGTGGTGGGTGAGTCCATAGTGTCAAGTGAAGAAGGCAGTGGGGGGTCGACAAGCAGAAGTGCGGCACCGCTTGGTGGAGTTGGTCAGTAGACTTTTGAGCAAAAATAGAGAGTGCCCTAATTTGGGTGGGTTGTCTAGATAGGGAGGCATTACAGCTAGGTACGGTACGGCCAAGCTTGGATGGTCTGGGGTTGTTGCGATAAGCGATAATGGCTCACATATACAATGACCTATTTAGTGGGAATTTAGTCCGGATGCTAGATCGGACGTAGATCGAATGTCAAATAGAGGTTTATTTGGCTAGGGCGATAGATATAAGCAAGAGCGTATTCGTGAATAGGGATACTCTGGGGAGGCGTTGTGGGTTGACACTTGGTCGGTGAGAGTGGCGATCAAGCACAAGGGTTGTCAAAGTTTGTTCGGTGCCCGTGCTAGCTTCGTATATGGAATGGCAGTCTGAGATAACGACCGTGGATATGGATAAATATTACCCCGACTTGAGATCGAGAAGGTCTTCTTCTAATCTGTAGATTGCAAAGTACATCTCTCATCAGGGGCCGAGTCAGATGAACAAAATGAATTCTAACGTTTTCGGGGCCCTAGTCAAGGTGTTGAAATAGTCAAGGATTGCGACGGAGACTGGATAGTAGACCAAGAAATGTAAGGTGGCAGTCGAGTTGAAGTCGGAAAGTCGAAGATAAGCAGTGGAAGAGAATCTATGGAAGAAGGCGCATTGTCGATACCCACGATGATCGTTCGAATTACGACGTGCCGTCACAGATAGCAGTAAACTTAGGGAGTATCGCAAGAAGGTCGACCAGAGGAATTGCGAATGTCCTGCTAGAATCTTGGCACCTCAAAATGTCCTGGCAGTGAGATCGTCAAAGTCAAGAGCAAAGAGCCTGAGTCCGGATTTGGGCCGAAATTGAAGGACGTCCGGTGCAAACACGGCCTAAACAACCTCCTACGAAGCTGAGTAACGATAAACGTGACCACGCGTGTCACGGTCGCGTGCCTGTCTCTTTCCCGTTTGTTTTCCGGATGTCCTCCGAGGGACCTTCAGCTGACTGCCACAGACTCTATTGTAAAGTATCGATATCTCTATTTCTATCAAATCTAGGTACAATTTCCAACAATACTCCAACCGTAATTCACCCTCGAACTGCTGATAAGTTTTCTAATCTTGAAAATACATTCCGATTCCGAGTCAAAACCGAGATAAGCTTTTGGCGCTGTCCTCTTCGGAATCTACATATCCTATGTGTCGCCGGAAAAATGTATCAGGAACACCGGTTTAGCTGGGATACTTCTCTGTATCCCATAAGTATATGTCCATTACACGATAGTTCCCCTAGATTCAATCTTGTCGACTATCGACTCGTACGCACCAGCGATACTCACCATGCCCTCCACACCAGAGTCCAGAACTGGCAAGATCACAATTGCTATCGTGAGTATCCTAACTCGTTCTACAGGTCATGCAACTCACACCTCTTCGATTAGGATCGTGGTGGAACGTTTACTGATGTTCTGGGTATCGTTCCGGGTTGGGACCAAGATATCGTCATCAAGCTTCTGTCTGTAGACCCTGATAATTATCGTATGCAGCATTTGTCTTCATTAGACCCCGGACTATCCAACTAACCTCACTCGATTTAGCCGACGCACCTACTGAGGGTATTCGGCGAGTTCTCGAAATCGCTCTAGGGAAGAACATTCCTCGAGGACAGCCATTAAACACGGATGATATCGAGGTGCGTCCAAACTCGAGCCATTGAATCTCACAGTAGCTGACTTGCTCTTCCAAGGTAATTCGACAAGGTACAACCGTAGCCACAAACGCCCTACTCGAACGTGCCGGCTACAAAAGCGCACTTCTCATCACAAAAGGCTTCAAGGATCTCCTCTACATCGGAAATCAAAGCCGGCCTGCACTCTTTGATCTGAACATCAAGAAACCTGGTGTTCTGTTTGAAAAGGTCGTCGAGGTCGATGAAAGAGTCACGCTCAAGGATTCGACTGGCGATCCACCGAGGAACAGCCCGGAGGAGGGCGAAGTGTTGGAGGAAAACTGCGTTAGAGGTGTCAGTGGAGATGTGGTCTTGATTGTCAAACCGATCAGTGAGTTCAAGTCCTATCTCCATTGCTTTCTCCGTACTGAATGCATTCTTGAAAATTCAGACGAAGAGGAAGTTCTAGTAGCCCTCAAGCAGCTATGGGATGAAGATTACAGATCAATCGCAGTTGTACTAGCTCATTCGTAAGTTCTGGCCATCTTTGTCTACGGGTTCGCCTTAACTCAACTACCTCACCCCGAAACAGCTACACTTACCCAACACACGAGCTTGTCATCGCCCGCCTTGCCTCGAGTGTCGGCTTCAAACATGTCTCCGTCTCATCCCAACTCCAAGCTATGGCACGCTTAGTACCTCGCGGAACGAGCGCTACGGCTGACGCATACCTCACGCCCCACATTCGCACATATCTTGACAGCTTCGCTGCAGGCTTCGTCGGAGGTCTCCAGGACACGGACAAAGCAGACTCAACACGGGTCGAGTTCATGCAGAGCGATGGTGGTCTTGTCTCTCATAAATCGTTCTCTGGTCTACGAGCTATCCTCTCTGGCCCAGCTGGTGGTGTTGTAGGATACGCTCGGACATCGTACAGTGCTGAAGATGGTGTTGGAGCTATCGGATTTGATATGGGTGGGACTAGCACGGACGTTAGTCGTTATGCGGGAAGGTTGGAACATGTCTTTGAGACTGTCACCGCTGGGTACGTGATTTCCTCTTCGACGATATAACTATGCTGATATCTGCAATCATAGTGTGACTATCCAAGCGCCGCAATGCGATATCAACACTGTGGCTTCTGGAGGAGGTTCCATCCTCTTTTGGAGGAACGGTCTGTTTGTCGTTGGTCCGGAATCTGCAGGCGCACATCCTGGCCCGGTATGTTTTGTCAAACTTTATACCCTTTTCGTTTTCTCATCGACTCTTTTTAGGCGTGTTATCGAAAAGGCGGCCCTCTGACGTATGCGTTCCTCATTGTCTCCATCGCTTGGTTTCACTCTTGCTAATATTCGACTATCATACTAGCGTGACCGATGCTAATCTTTTCCTGGGACGCATCCAGCCAGACTATTTCCCGAAAATCTTCGGACCCACTGAGAATATGCCTCTCGATACCGAAATCGCTACCAAGAAGTTCAAGGAGCTCACAGATCTCATTAACAAGGATACGGGAGGGAGTAAGACGCCTGAGGAGGTCGCTTCTGGGTGCGTTGTATCTATGTTCTTTGCAATATTCTTACTGACCCCAAATAAATAGGTTCTTGGCTGTCGCTAACGAGAGTATGGCCCGCCCTATTCGTTCCTTGAGTGAAGGCCGTGGATACTCCGTCAAGGCCCATGTGAGTCATCGGTCGTTCTTCACGTCTTCGCTGCAGTGGACTCACCATTCTACGTTATCCGCAGAACCTCGCGTCCTTTGGTGGTGCAGGTGGTCAACACGCATGTCCTCTAGCACGAATCTTGGGCATCAACACCGTCATCATCCATAAATACTCTTCGATCCTCAGCGCATACGGGATGGCGCTTGCAGACGTTGTCAGCGAGCAAACGAGTCCTGCATCAGAGATTTGGGGCTCTGAGGGTGCTGAGAAGAGGTTGAACGCCAAAATTGACGATCTTGTGAAACGTGCAGATGCGGACTTGCGGAAACAGGGTCTGGGAGATGAGACGGAGCTCGTGTTTGAGAAATTCTTGTTTATGAGATATGATGGGAGTGATGCGCAGCTTGTCATCAAGGAGCCCGAAGACAAAGGTTAGCTAGGTTTCCGAATTCCTGGAGGTGACAAAGCTGATGCTCTGATCACTGCAGACTATGGGAAAGCCTTCCTTACGACTCACAAGAAGGAATTCCAGTTCCTACTGCCTGAGCGCAACGTACGATTATCATGATCTCTACAGTCCTCAATTTGCTGATATCTTGTCTTTGTTTAGGTCCTCGTCGACGACGTCCGTGTTCGTGGTGTTGGCTTGAGCAACGAAACCCGCAAGCACGAAGGATCCAAGCTCTTCGCAGAGCGTGCATCTCTCAAACGCCATGCCGCTGATCCTGCGTCTATCGCCACTGTCGTAAAAGTATATTACGAGGAGACAGGTCGGGTTGATACGCCTATCTATCTCCTTGAGCGATTGACTCCTGGTAGCGAGATACACGGTCCTGCTCTTATTATTGACAAGGTCAGTCATGTTCACTTTCTGAAGTCTATAGTTAAGTCTGACGACGTCTGCGCAGACGCAAACGCTATTGATCACGCCTGGAGCTGTGGCTACAACGCTTACGTCTCATGTCATTATCGATGTTGGCCTCGGTGAACGTCGCCAGTTGAGTTCGAATGTCATTGATCCTATCATGGTAAAGTCTCTCTCTCTGTTTCTCCACATGATAACCTCGACTCATTCTGTTCTCTCTCTAGACATCTGTTTTCGGACATCGTTTCGTGAGTCGTTACTCTATCGAATAACTTTTATTGCATTTTCTCATCGTTTCACTAGATGGCAATCGCAGAGATGGTAAATCACGAACTTTGTCATTCGAATCTCCCAGACATATCTGATCATCGATTCTCTTTACTAGATGGGCCGTACCCTCCAAAAGACCTCAGTGTCGCTCCAGATCAAGGAGAGATTGGATTTCTCTTGTGCTATCTTCGACGTAGAAGGCTACCTGGTGGCGAACGCTCCTCATGTCCCGGTATGTTGCGTTATCATCATCCTTGAGATCAAGACTAACTTTCCACTGTCTGACAGGTTCATCTTGGTTGGTCGCGCCTCTTCCCGGATGTGTTATCGTACTCACTTGATATATACCAGGTGCCATGTCGTACTGCGTGCAGTATCAGCTAAAACTCTTCGAAGGCCAATTGCGTCGTGGTGATGTCTTGATCTCTAACCATCCCCAAGCTGGGGGTAGTCATCTTCCAGTAAGCCCACTATCTTCCGATGTTATACTCGAGGTTTTGTCTTGATAGGTACCTTGCAGGACATCACGGTCGTCACACCCGTATTCAAAGAAGGCTCAGACGATGAAATTATTTTCTTCGTCGCTTCCCGTGGACATCATGGTAAGTCGACTGTCATTTGACTGTCATTCATCCCATGATTCTAATGTGATTCCAGGTGATATCGGAGGTCTCGATGTAAGTATTGGTTGAGGTTCTTTCTCTTATATTCTTTTTTGACGCCTTTTGCAGGCCAACTCTATGCCGCCAAACTCGACGGTAAGCGCACATATAAATTTCCATCATATCACGCATCTGACATATTGCCTTACGTAGGAATTGTGGCAAGAAGGAGCACAGATCAGAGGCATGAAGCTGATCAGTAACGGGGTCTTCAATCGTACGTCGACCCAATGATCATCCCCAAATCGCGCTAAATACCTGGCTGTAGGGCAACAAATCATCGACATCTTCAATGCTGCTGGTGACTATCCGGATTGTTTCGCTTCGCGCCGGATCCAGGACAACTTGAGTGATCTGCAAGCTCAGGTCGCTGCTAATGCTGTCGGAGGTACGTATCTCATGACCGACCAGTATAATGATCTATGTATTCATCTAATATGGATCAACAGCTGTTCAGATTGAGGCTCTCTTTGTCGAGTTCAGCGGTTCTGTCGTGTCGGTAAGTACTCGAGGAGCTCGTCACCATTCTCACTGACTTAATTCATATCCCAACAGTCGTATATGAAGGCCATCCGAGACAACGCTGAACTATCTGTTCGCCAACTGTTCAGGGACACGGCTAAGAAGATGGGCAAAGTCATCCGCGCCGTAGACTACATGGACAACGGAGCTGGTCAGTTTCCTTGTTGACTGTGCCTTGACCTTCTGTGCTCATTTGATGCGATCCCACTGTAGCAATCGCTTTGACCATCACGTTCAGTACGTTACGCTGTCATTCAAAAAAGACGAAATTGCTCATCGTCAATTGACATAGATGAGAAAGACGGTTCTGCAATATTCGATTTCGCTGGTAGCAGTGGAGAAGTGTAAGCATACAACGCCAGCAATCCTCTATAGCTCCAACTGACTCTAAATTACTATAGTAATGCCAATACGAATGCGCCGACGGGTACGATATAACATACCTTATCTGTCAATCAACTAACCTTTTCGGTCTTTCCTAGCTGTTGTTCGTTCAGCTTTGACATACTGCATGCGCTGCCTTGTTGGCACAGACGTCAGTCTTCACATAGCCGTCTCCGCTGAGTATGTACTAACACAAATCATCAGATGCCACTAAACGCGGGTGTCATGGTCCCAATTGACCTCAGGGTTCCGGACGACAGTATAGTCAACCCCTCGGAATACGCTGCAGTATCCTCGGGGAATACCGAAGTATCCCAACGTATCACAGATGTCTGCTTCAAAGCCTTCAGAGCCGCCGCTGCATCGCAAGGCTGCATGAATGTCTTCCATTTCAATTATGGAGACTACAGTTATGGTGAGACTATCTGTGGTGGTAGTGGGGCTGTGAGTTTCTATTTCGCTTGCTTTGGAGTGTGTGCACCTTGCTTATCTTGAACTTTGACAGGGTCCTACATGGCATGGAACTTCTGGGGTAAGCAGATATGCGAAACTAATCAATTCTACAAATCATCTAACACCATAAATTATTCCGCAGGTTCATATTCATATGTTAGTCTTATTCTTTGCGCGTGCGATTCATCAGCGCGTTTCCTAATGTTTCTCTTGCAGGACGAACACCCGAATCACTGATATAGAGATCATGGAGAAACGTTTCCCCATCATCGTACGAGAGTTCTCGATCAGAGATAACTCTGGTGGACAGGTACGCTTGATATGCTACACGGTTTCCTTGCATGCTTATGTTTAATCCAAAGGGTCGTTTCAACGGTGGTATGTTGCGCTCCACTGGTATATAATCAAGCATCATGCTAACGTCTCTTAGGAAACGGTGTTCATCGTGAAGTCGAGTTCTTGAAACCCGTTAAAGCCTTTGTCATTGGCGAAAGACGTGTTACTCAACCGTGAGTTTCTTTAGCTTCGTATATTGCGCCAAGTTCTGATCCTAGATGGGTTGCTCTAGATATGGAATGGATGGTGGTCAGTATGGATCTGTTTTTTTATTTAACTCTGGCTGACCGTCTTGGAATAGGTGAGCCTGGTGGACGAGGAGCCCATTACTGGCATCGTATTGCTCCGGATGGCAAGAGACGTGTCGTAAATGTTGGTCCTAGAGGTAATGAATTGTTTTATCTTGTAAGCTGCTGTCTCTAACGTTTTTGTAGCTACCATGAATGTCCTGGCAGGTGAACGGCTTGTTATCCACACTCCCGTGAGCATGACTTTCTTTTCTTACCATGGATATTTCTGATTCATCTTTCTTCCCAGGGAGGTGGAGCCTGGGGTAGCCTTGACTCAAAAGCAGACGATGTCAGTTTACCTCATCACTGGCAGGACAGAGATGAGGCTGAAGCGAAACCCTTCTGGCGTGCTATGGGCTCTGTGGCCAATTTCGTGGAGGCACAAGGAGCTTCGTAAACATGCTATCGTATCCATAAATTATAGACCTGTATTCTGAATCAAATAGATGTACCCATGTAGCTTGAAGTGGCAGACTTGAAGTGGCATTTCATGATCGCGTGTATACGTTTGCCTATCATCTTGGCCCAATTTGGCCTGCCCTTGGCACTTTCGCTCCTCCTTCGACCGACGACGTGGATTCTTGCAGCCAACTTGCATCTTGGGTCCTGAAATCGAGCTGTCGAACTCTCAGGTTCCACATCCAGCTCACAGTAACCCTGCGGCTGGTCTGAGACTCACAGCAGCGAACTTTCCACAAAGTTCGCGACAGTCAGGTTTCTGACCAGCGTTTACTCACACATCGCCTGTCTTTTACAGTATCTAAATGGAAGTACGACACCCGCATAAAGCCCAGATGCACAGACGAAAATCCAGCAAGGACGAGGACGAGAATGTTGTCGTGATCAACGACGACGTCCCTCCACCAACTAACGGCATCCCACTCAATATTAATGGAAATGGTATCGGGCTTGGGCCTCCTCCACTTGACGCTCGTAATCGAGTAAATTCCACTCCAAACGGCCATAGTCGTTCCCAATCTCACTCTTTGAATCGTCCTCCGTCCGCTGGACCGTTCCGTACAGGGTTTGGACCTTTAGCTGTACCAAACGGCATCAACGGCCATCCACCATCATCCCCGTTTCGCTCATCTTTTGCCATTCCGATACCTGCTGGACACTCCTACTCGCATTCGCGGACACACTCCATGTCAGGTCCATATTCACCCCCACTTCCCTCCCCACTCTCATCTTCATTCCCTTCAAGTCCACCAGCAACTGCGTCACCAACCATGCACGCGTTTCCGATGACTACCTCTATGTCTGCCCCAGATACATCATCAAATTCGACCTCCCAACCACAAAACAAAAGCCGTCGTCATTCTCGTCTCCACTCCCGCAATCTGTCCGTATTCTTTCCTCGCCCTGGATCCCTCCCAGAGACAACCATCTCCGAAGATGGTTCTCAAGAACTGGAATTACATGTGGACGAAGAAGCACCAGCACCTGTCAGCGACATGCCCTCTGCTGGCAGGAATCTCAGCCTCCCTAGTTCTCGTAATCCCCCAACACCACTCGGCGCTAATTTCAGCTTTGGTGGCCGTCCTTCAGCAGGCCTTCCAATGCCTCCACCCATGACGCCCAGTTCCTCTTCCTCGAGCTCCTCAAGAAGAGGCCATCATCACAAACATTCCATGTCGCACCAATTCTTCTCTTTCCTCGAACCAGGCTCCGGAGGTCCAATGCATCCAAATGACGAACAAGAGTTAGTGACGCAACCCACTCCCATCCCTGTCTCTCCTTGGACACCTATATCGCCGTTCCCCAAATCGGCTGGACCCACGTCAACCACATTCTCAAAACACCCACAACCATCTCCTCCATCACACTCGCATTCGCATACTCAAACACATACGTTGACTGACTCACATTCACATTCACATGTACACGTAGGGGAAACTTCGGAATCCCACATCGCTATTGGTGCTGCGGCAGTGGTTGTCGGACAGTTTCTATTGGGCGCGTGGCTTTGGGTCTTGGGACAGCAAATTGGATCGTTGTCTTGCACTGGTCTTGGATACTGGGTGGTTTTTGACGCGTTTGGGGTTGGTGTAGTCGGTGTTGTACCAGGGTGGCTGGGGAGTAATGCGGGAGGTGATAAGCAGCGAATCAGGAGACCGTACGGGTGAGTTCCTATCGCGCATGCTCCATTTCAACTTGAAATTGACGAGTGATAGAAATGCCCGGGTTGAGACAGTGCTCATGTTCGCACAGGGAGTATATCTAATGTTCTCGAGTGTTTACGTGTGTAAAGAGACATTTGAGCACCTGCTGTTGAGCGCAGGGAGTACGGGTGGAGCTGAAGGGCATCATCATCATCACGGGGATGAAGATGGTGAATTTGGGTGCGTTGCGTGTTATATCCTCTGATAAGGATATTTTGTTCATATAGTTTGTAGAATCGACTTTCCGGTCTTTCTGATGTTCGTGACACTTATGTCGCTCCTTGGAACTGCTCTCCGTTTCAACAATCATTACAAGCTCGTCAACAGTACGTCACTCTTCGTCTCCATCGTAGGTTTATACTGAAGGTTGGGCAAACTTCCAGTCACGGACAACCGTATTCCCTCCCCAAGCGCCTTCATTCGCTCCTTATCCTCTCGGACTCCACAACACGCTCAATTCGTCCCGGCACCTACTACCACCGCATCCATCCTTCTATCTAATCCATATATAGCATCACCATTATTCTTTTGCGTTTCAATTCTCCTCGTCGCTCTTTTTGTCGATCCGTGAGTTGTCTGGATTACACGGGTGCATGTACATTCATCAACTGATATGTAATTGTGTCGTTCTAGATCACAACATCGTACTTGCGATCTTGTATTAGCCTCACTAATCACCGTCATAACATTCAACGTTGCGTATCGCGCGTCAGTCGTATTAGGTACGGTCTTACTGCAGACATCACCTCAACGAGGCTTGTCTGGTGGGAAGATGGAAGCGTTCTTGCGTGCCATGCGAGAGGTACGCGATTTCTATATCTCAATCATTCTGCGATCAATCCTGACATCATGTTGGTACGCCACTCAGGTCGAACGACATCCTCAGGTCCTGCATCTTCCTGCACCACATATCTGGCAATTGACACCATCTCATCATTCTGTTTCGAGCACGAACTTGGGTCTGAATCCCAGGGGGCCTGCAGAGTCCCTCGTCGTAACACTCGAACTTCATGTAAGGGAAGACCTCGCGGACGACGATGTTCTGGCTTTGACGAAGTGGGCTTGGGAGCGATGTATAGGAGCTTTGAGAGGTGGGTATGGGAGAGGGAAAGTCGATGATGGATATGGACATGGATCAGACGAAGCAGAAGTAACTGTAGGGGTTGTACGAGGATGAACATTGGGTGTTGAGTGTCTTTTCTCGGTCTTTTACTCACATAATATGTCCCTCTCTTGCACGGTTCTTGTCCTGGTGTTATAATGCATATACCTTCTCTCTAGGGTGGAACATCGAAAATCGCGAACTCGGGAAATACGTTCGTGTTGATGTGCTGCCTGGCGTGGACTCAGTCGTGAAATTAGGAAGTCGTTGCGTCAAAAAATCTCAATGCTCAGGGTGATACCTCTGTCTCTTGGAGCAAGAACACGTTCTCTTCTTAGCAGAAACTCCGGGCAGGTCAGGGCTATATTGGATTTGGGGATAGAGAAAACCTGGGAGCGATCAAAAGTCGGACAGTCTCATCTCGACATGAGCTCAAGGCGGCGGGTAAATCAGTGTTTGAAAAACAGGCTTGATATCTAACGAAGACGAAGTCATTCAAGGTAAGCATCTGTTCAAGGAAGAAAGCGAGAGACGAGGTCATACCATAGCAAGTAGATACTCCTTAGCCTTCTTATCTCCCGGACTTTCGTCTTCGACAGGGATGTGGTTATTGGGATCATTCTCCTTATACGGGAACACGCTGGTCACAAATAACATATCCCAAGGGTTTGTTCAATATATTGCTTCAATGTGGTATACTTATGCATGACGCCTCCGTTCGCTACTCCGCCTTTGTGCGCCGCATCTGCTAGTGGGATTGTCGCAGAGATGTTGACTGTGGCGGCGTGGCATGCGTCCAAGTGAGATGAATAGAGAAGCAGTACTGAGGCAACTGCTCCAGCAGTAACCAGTTTCGTAACAGTTGGTCGCCACACCTTGAATTTAGAATCGATCACGGGGCCGTGCACTCCGCGTATTATTGCCAGGTAGTTCGACTTGTTATTTACTAAGCTCATTGCCAACTATTGAACCGAATGTTTACTTTGTGCCCAAGGGGGCTCCGGACCTAGAATCCCGGACATCACGTGGAGGGGGGGAGGGGGTGTCCGACGCCAGAATTTTTTTTTTCGACCACCCGAGGAAAAAATTCCAGAACGCACCGTAGGCATGTCGTTGACAATATATGCACACATTGGTCTCAAAAATACCTAAATCTAGCCTATTAGACACCCCTCAGTACATCCGAGTGCAAACAACAGGGTAAGAACTTCAACTTGCTTCGTCTTTGCAGTCTCAGAGCTTCGAGCACTTGACAAAATGATAATGATACAACTATATATATATATGTGTGTGTGTGTGTGTGTGCATACAGATTCTAAAGTGGCAGAGATAATATAAATATGAAAAATGACCGCTGCGAACTTGAAGGGAGTCTGTTGAGAATAAAAATGACAGTGTGGTTGCTCTAGGAAGCTTTCTGAAGTTCGGAGTGGTATGAGGGTTGTCAATATAGTAGGGGAGGATATTGGTGAGTCCTTCACTGATTTTTCATCATGCTTATGGAACTTCGGGATAACTTGAAGAGCTCGGGGGAAGGAAGAAACAGCCCGGACAGGTACGCAACACAATATGATGATTGCCCCACCCTGTATTTCCTAGACACAACTCTGGCCACAATATGATGTCGTATGCAGTGATGGTCGTATGCGTTGATGTCCCGTGTGGTCGCGCGTTCTTGAGTAGTTCGCTCGTTCCATCTGAGCAGCGAGGTGCTAAGTCAATGCTAAGTAGTCGCGGAGTTGGCCATAGTACTGACTGATGCAAATCCATTACTTGACAGAGATTTGATGGGTCCATAATGAGCTAGTACAGGCCGCCGTCCGATAGGATAGGTTCAACTGCAGTTACTGCACGGGAGGTCGGGAGCAACGAGGAGGAATGTGGTGACTCGTGTTACCTGTCACGCTCTGATCCCTTGAGTGGTCACGTGCACCTTCCTAATCGGGAAATGTATTCCCGCGGGGGAGGGAGGGAGGGGTCGCTCGAGGCCAGAAAAAATTTATTCGACGTGATGTCATATTTTCCATTTGGTGGACCCCCTTGTTTGTGCCACTACTTAAGTAGTCTGTTCATGAGTACTTAACATATATATACATTGCATGAGTATAATGAACCAGTAGTATACAAGTAACATTGACCTAGAAAGATAGAATTCGTATCGTGTAGTAGAACTTGGTGCCACATTGATGCACTAATAGTAACGCTCGAAGGCGAATGGCTCGGCTACAACATCCCAATATCCATGCTGTTCGCCATCCATGTTCACTCTCTTGAGATTCTTGAACATCTTCTTCAGACATGAAAGAGCGATTGTACTATTCCAGTCAGACTCGATCCATAGACTGATTTCAAGAACCTCAGTGTTGGGAGAGAATATTTCTGACGCCAACCACTCCGTATCAATCACTTCGTCCATCAATATCTCGCTGTCGATCAAAAGATTAGATAGAGATCGACAGTGTTTGACTAGTGGGAGGAGTCCACGAATCGTGATGTCCGTATAGCCATGAGAGTTGAACCTTTCTAGCTTCGGCCAATTTCGTGCAACCCTCTCGACCCAGGCATCGGTAGGTACAAAATCGCAAAGGGGGCACCAAATGTCGATTACACGTAGATCGGTGAAATCAAATAGCGGCTCTACGTCACTGAGGAAATTGCCGTCTCCATCAACATCATCGTCAGTCATAACATCGATCGCCCGAAGGCCGATTTCTTGAAGTGAGTCGCGATGATGACTGGCGCGAAGATTGCGGAGGAAGTCGTTAAGGCCCAAAAGTGGTGCAGGAGTATCAGACACCAAGATGAATATAGCTTCGAGAGGCTTGTGGAGAATGCTTGTCCATCGCGTTGCTGACGACCAGGTCTTGGTTGCTAGACAAAATTTCGAGAGCTCTTGGAACTGCCTGGGATTGTTAAGAGTGGTAGCAAAGGAATGTGGCGGTGTAAAGTCGGCGATACTGAGGGACTTCAATGAGGGAAGCGAAGCGAGGTGGTTTATAGCAGATTCTGATAGCTCCCAAGGGGAAGCAAATGTCTCGAGATGGTTGAGTTGTACCACCGTGTCTGAGATAGCATCCACAACTTCAGCGACTTCGGGGAACCCGAGGCGTTGTCCGAATCTGCCAATCTCCAGATGACGTAGAGACGGACTCGAAGTGGCAAGTTCCGAGATAAAAGACGTCAAATCTTCGGGGACAACTGTATATGAAGGGCGAGTATTCCATAGAAAATCCAGATGAACGCGATAAAGCATGGGTCCTAAAGTATCTTTAAGAAAAGGAAGGATGTCGACGTTACGTGCGTTGATGACCAACTCCTGTAGGTGTTCAAAAAGTTTGCGACTAGATCTTTCCGGAGACCTGAACAAATGGTGGAATCCTCCGTGGCTAGGAATTAGTTCGACAGTAGTTTCAGGATCCTGATGGTCGAGGTCTAAAGCTACTTCGTATCGCGGTTCATGAATGGAGCTCGGAACCGACAGTTGGTGCCGTATACCATCATATTTTCCGAATCGGCTCACTCTACGGGCGTAAAAGTCAAACCTTTTCCAATCGCTGCCGGTGAGAGGCCTAGAGAATGTCTGAGGGGACAACCCAGAAATTATCAGTCTATGTGGAATCATGTAAGATTGTACGAGACTCACCAGTCCTGGCTTTTCTTTGTACTGAGAATAGAATTATACATCAAAGGGTGTTCAGAACGGGAAACTAGAATAATGTTTTGCTCACGGGTGTCCAGTCCATCTCTGGGTCGAGTGATAGATGTAGGTTATCTCGGTACTAGAAACGAAGAAGGGAGGGTCAGAACGTTTGATGTTCAGAACTGGTGCTACACCCACACCTACCAATATCAGTCCTTTTTTATCGTAGGCCTCCTCGTCCAAAATCCATATGTCTGGCAAATACACGAGTAGCAGATCCAACGTATCAATGTGGCGCCACAGTTCGTCCAGGGCCAATGCACAGAAATGTTTGTTGGCTATCCCGAAGTTGACTATAGTTCCTTCGCATCCATCGGCCTTCAATGAGCAAATGATGATGTTCAGTAACTCGTTTGGGAAACGAGAGGTGTGCGAAGCCATGCTGATGAAGTTCTGCGATTGCATGAGTATTGGGATTGTATGAGTAGTGCGATTGCGCGAGTAGGTGGTGGGAGGAGTAGAAGACCAACAGGCGTAGTCGGTATTTATATGAAAGGATGACGAGGCCGAGTGGCTCGTAATGTGACTTGGACCTCCGAAACTCTGATCGGTCCATCCCAAGCGTCGTCAAGCGCTGGTCACAGCACGATTTTGATGGCAGGAGAAGATGCCCAAAGATGGAAATTCCGCACGGATCTTATCCCAAGCGTAGACTCGAGAAACCGATATCATCCATCCAGGTATCTTGATAAGGTAGTTCGAAGACAGATCGGCCACTGGGAACATGCTGGCTAGGATTGTTTAGATTTGTAAACCAATAATGGAAACGGAGTTCGATCACCCGAGCAGTCGTCTTTCATTTCGTGGATATCAAAGGGAAAAATATAGATGTGATCGTGCAGATAGCGGTTGTGTGGCACTCCCGACTAGGCCCGGAACAAAGGCAGGACATGCAGGACAATCTCTACGCTCGATGCGCTGAGGCCTTCGAGCCGTAGATCTCATATGAGTCTACAGTCTGGTACAACATAGTAGATAACAGAAAACCGACAGCATTATCATGCACAAGGCTTTAGGAAACGCATCTTGCCCTTTCTCCATGACCTAGCTACAAAAATGAACAGAATACATGTAATTCAGAGTCTCTCGCTCCCTCAGATGAAGCTGGGTGTGGTCGTTCAACGCTCAACAGTGGCTGGAAGGACCTAGGTAGCATCGAGCAGTACGCATTCCTAGCGTACACGGGCAGAGTGCTAGCTCTCGGATGAGAATCATCGCAGAGCATCGATGTCAATGCTTGAGGTATTTTGACATATAAGAAAGCCTTGACGGTGGGCGCGAAACTGCAATCGAGTCCGATGTCGCCTGGAGGTATCGTCGTCGTGGTCACTGGTCTCCGGGAATGGGTTTTCGATTGAGTATATCCTGGTATCGAAGGCCGTGTGGAAAACGTGTTCATGTAATTTGCGAGGTAGAGATTCGGAGGATGAAGATGCTGATTCAAAACGGAATCAAGTTGGAATCAAGTTGAGAAAGGAGGCGGAAGAAATCAAAACCTCCGAGTCTCCGACCGACGCGAGTCACAGCCACACGATCGTGACTTGCTCACGACTACTAACTCACGGCTGCCTCCCAACTACCTCCGCCGTTTCTTCTATGCCCGTTACTCAGAAACGAAAACGAAAACGAACGGATGATTCGGAGAGCTCCCAGAAAATTGTGCTGAAGACACCTGTCGTCTCTACCGTCCAATCTGACTTTTGGTTCGAAGACGGGAATGTGGTTTTGCAGGCTGGAGAGACTCAGTTCCGCGTTCACCAAGGCATCGTTGCCATGCACTCTATCGTTTTGAAGAAAATGATGACCGAATGTCAGGAGAAAAGCGATCTCGATGGATGCCGTCTGCTCCTCTTGACAGACTCGCCTTCTGATCTGAAATGTTTTCTCAAAGCTTTGTACGATCGAAAGTAAGCTCCTTGTCATATTTGGGGAAGAATGAGACATCGACCAAGACCCGTATGATCCTTTCTCTGGTACAGCCATTACAAGGAAGGAGACCCGCAGCCACTTTCCACTGTGGCAGCAATGATTCGACTGGGGAAAAAATACAAGGTCGACAGTTTACGTGACGACGCGATCGCGCGGCTCTCATTCACATATCCCTCTATCCTAGAATCTTTGGATAAGATATACAGAGATAGTGCAACTTCGAAAAAGATCTTCATCTCTGGGACACAGCCGCTCGAGGTCTTGGAAGTAGTCCGCGAAATCATGATGCTCCATATCCTACCAATTCTATTCTTCAGCCTCTCCTGCTCGTACACGCGCAATCGAACCTACTTTCAATTATCCCAGGAAGACAAGATACTTCGCTTACGCGGAGAAAGCACGTTGCCTGCTATCACGCGTACCATGTTTTCGTGGCTGTTGGAAAACAAAGTCCCGTCGCTTGGATGTCGCAGCAAAAAGGACTGCACTGTAACATTAGCATGGTGTATGGTCAATCTCGGGACGCAAATAAATTCGATATGGGAGCTTGCTCCTTGGGATTTTATTAGGGATAGCATGAAACGAGTCCGCGACTTCTGCCCGGAATGCACTTCTGTTGCTGAACCGTTGTACGAAGAAAAACGTCGTGCTATCTGGGAGGATTTGCCCTCGTACTTTGATCTTCCAAAATGGGAGGACTTGCGACAATCAGAGGTCATTGAAATGTTTCGTACCGTCCATTATGGGATATATATTGACGCCACTATGATTAGAGAATATAAACGAACCTCCTCGACCACAGCACCAATTCTACAATCGCGTACATATACTACTATGACATCCCTCCTCACGCTTTCAAGACGGACGTCAGCGTGACACGACCTCGGGACGAGAATATCTAGGCCATCGGAATCCCGATTGCACAACCACTAGTCGTACGTCTACCCACATTTGTATGGCCGTCTTTTTCTTGAATTCCACGGTGAGGATATACTCTGATTACCGCGATGTCATGACTGGCATATGACTGATGTCAGACGTTCAATTATTTCGAAGGTTTATCGGATGCTCTGCTATTGTGACGTCCAATCTCTACTGACGCCTTGGGAGCACAGTTTTACATCTTGATCAGGATGCATACTCAAGGGTGGCTACTCAGGGGTGGCATCGAGGGAGTAGTCAGTTGGGTATTATAGGGCTCCAGTGGAGGACGTCGAGAATAGCGTATTTTCTCTGGATTTGTGGCAATATGAATGATACACTATCTATATGCCTCCGAGTCCTTTAGCCCACGCGTTGACGGGTTTTGTGTGCACCCTTGAGCTGGGGGATTGCCGATGGTCAACCTGTACATGCACCTTCGGACCAGGGTTATCTTCAGACTTGTTAGATGCGGTATACGCTTCCATCCAGGTCCGTATCGAGGACAACGCCTTTTTCTGGACAGTCCCAATGGTTGCATCTGTAATACCATAGAACGTGATGAGATCTGAGCAGTGATACCCATCACCAACTGCGATGGGCTGAGACGTTGTTGAAGCAATGTTGACACCATCAGCTGAGACAGTGGCATCGCGCCATGGGTCCCCTAATTGAGGTGCAATGTAAGTTGATATATCCTCCCTTAAAGCGGTAAGGTACGGAAAAACTTACTTTGACCATTTGCGAAGAAGAGGTTATTGATTCTGACATTCCACCCTTTATAGTGAGCGTTGGTCACGTTAGCACGGGGGACAGGTGGGGAGCTGAACGCTTCAGGGAACATCTGTTGGCACTGTCTCTAACGAGTTTTTGAAGCACGAAGTCAGTCTCGAAACGAGTCGCAACACCTAAAAAGGAATTCACGAACCTCGTCATAGATGGGCTGAACAATTCGACTGACAAGAGTCGGTCGTCCGACTGGAGCACTTTCCTGGAGGAATCCTACTTCATTACATACTATCCACAGCCAAGACCGGACGGCGTTGTCAACGCTGGTATCACTCCAGTAAGTCTGTGTCAAGTCATAAGTGCCTAAGCAGTCTCTTTGTTGCGGGGCATCATGATTAGTCAAGGTACGCAAGAATGGATCCCGGACTGGGGGTACTTACTCGGCATCTTCACCTCCACAAACTGTTTTTTGAGTGTCAGTCCTGCGAAACCATGAGATTTGTAGAAACACACTTACTGCTCTCCAGATAGGTACTTGTCCAATACGATCCCCAAGCTGAAAGGGCATGGTCGAGACCCCATCCAGTGGCAGGAGCACTGACTCCATTCTTGACTTCAAGAGCATCACAGAATTGGAAGAACGAAGCATCCTGGCCGCTGGTTGGTGACAAATCCTGCCACTCCCACAGGTTGTTGCGCACTGCAACGTCAAAATATCATGGTTTGGTCTATCGTTTCATGTCCAAAAGATAGGAGGACGTACGAGCACCTGCAGCGTCATCTAGATGTGTTACAGAGCCCAAGCCGAAGTTTTCTTTCAGTGCTGTGATTGCTGTAGTGTTGCCGCTAGTAAAGACTTTGTCGACGTGCGCGATCACAGCCTCTACATCTGCGGAGCAGTTCTTTGCCATCTACAGGGCCTTCAATCAGACCAGGGAAGGATTAAAGCATAGCGAATGTTATTTACGTTCTGACGGACTGGCTCGAAGTAGCCCCAAAAGTCTCTGAGGACACATATCAGCGACAGCTATCAAGAGACACAAGAACGCACGTAATGGCCTCAACAACTGCCGAGGAAGCGTAGCCAATCTTGAAAATGCCCGGTTGGCTACGAGACATCAGTTTACATATGAAGGAACTCAACGTAAATCGAACTGACTTGACCATCGTCCAGCTAGTAAGCGCACCGGCATAACTTCCACCTGTCAAGATCCACGGCGCCTTGTCCGGCGAAACCTGATCACCTCCAGGCATCGGCAGATGGACATTCTGTGCAAAGTAAACCAAGTCTTCGATCGCTTGCTGAATAGTATGCAATTGCAGGCTTTTGACACTCAAATCTGGTAAAGGATTCGAGAGACCATAGAATCGGTGCTCGATGAGGACAGTAGAGCCGTTTTGTTGCTGTGCGATGAGCCCGTTGATTGTCAAATTGGTCAAATACCCGGAGTATCCTGAAGAGGATATATGTAAGTCTTATGTTGAAAATAATAGGCTTTGGGCGAACTCACCATCTGCATTTCCTTCTCCCGGTGTCATCAGAATAATCGGACCACCCGGTTCGTAAAACTCGTAGGTATGCCAAAATCGTTGCTTGAACGTCCCGAGGCTTGGATTATTGTGGTCGATGAGCTGGTCGAATGTGTATGTCGTGTCATATGGAGGTAATACTGTACCATTCCTGGATGTAACGGGACCCCCGACAATGGCGTCTATCTTGGGGATAGCAGGTTGTGGCTTCATGTTCGCGTTGAGCCTCCCATCCGGAAGAATGGCAGTGGCTAGACGTGCCGCCAGCAGGAGAGGGACCAATTTCTGGAGGGAAAGTACGGGGGCCATTACAGCGGGTGTTAGCTTCTGCAGGCGGTAGTGTTGTCTTTATCTACAAAAGAATACAAGAATATGATGGACATCGCATGGAACATCGGGGAGAGTTAAATGGCGTGCACATGTACCATGGACGCGACCATCACCATCTTAAGATTAGAGCCGCATGCAAGCTGTAGTGCTGTCATGTAAAGAAAATCAGAACAAGGTGCTTGGAGGATCACGAAGATCAAAATGCACTGGTGCAGGAAGTCAGTATTATGATGCTTTGACCGAGTAACTGCCAGGGTAGTCACGGTACTATAAGGAGGCTCATCAGAATCATCCAATAATCATCTTGTGAGTCAAGTCCAGCGGCATTTGGGTAAGGATCCACAAACCCCGGAGCTTGAAGCGTGAATCTCGTCTCGAAACTTGAGGAAGACGAGTGCAGCTCTAGCGCAAAATAATACAAGGACCGATATAAGAACAACTCACTGGCTCACTCAAGCAACGACTAGCAACACGATGATCTTGGCTATAACATTCCGTATAGCAAATCTGTACTGGTAAAAACAAGGAGGATGGCTAGATACACGGAGAAATCAGCGCCGTCATGTTCGTAGCCAAGCCGTCTTTGCGATCTTCTTCTGTTTCTTCTGCTCCTTGAAACGTTCCTTTGTCGGGCATCAATTTGCGTTCCAACCAGTGAGGTAAAGAATGGACTCACAATGTCTTTCTTGGTAGGCCGTTTCCTCTTCCTCCCTTCGCCGTCTACGTCTCCTTCTGCATCACCACCTAGTTTGCGTTGCTCGACCTCTTTCTCCCATGCACCGACGTCAAAGTAGAATTCGCTCATTCTTAAGTGAAGGTAATCAGTGATAGCACTACGAGAGGAAAAATGGGGCACGAACCTCTTTGCCCGCTCATATTCGGATAGATGCCCTGGATCCCTAGCGTCCGCACGCGTGAACGTTCCAGTCCTAGCATTGAACTTTGCAGTGAATTTCGGGAGGTGCGCAGACGACGCTGATGCTGATGTCCCCGGGAGTGAATGTGCGAGAGTAGGATCAAGGTACGCGAGCGAAGGGTCGATGCCTTGGGCTAGCGCTGCTGCTTGAAGAGCAGCATATGAAGATGTCGTCGTTGTTGGAGTGGGTTCTGGTTCTGGTTGCGGTTCTTCCGCTGGTGGGTCATCTGCAGGTGTGGAGGCAGACGAAGAGGAAGACGCTTCGGGTTGGAGAGGGTTGGACCAGGTCGTTTCCTGGGTTTCGGTGTTGTAAAAGTAGTAGGCGTTATGCTGGGGTGACCAGATTGCTTGCCATGCTGTTGGTGCTGGTGTCGCCTCCGATGGTTGTGCAGACTCGGACGTCGATGCAGCCTCGGAAGATTCTGGCTGTTCGTCCTGGGTTTTCTGCTCGCCTTCTTCTTTACCTTTGATGGTTTCTGGCACTGGAGTGGCTTGATCGATCTGTGGTGACTGGGATCGTCCAGCGTCCGACATGGTTTTGTCGAGGATGGAAGTTGTGGTCAAGTTGTTTAGTAGCTAGTAAGACGTTTCACAAGTTCCTTCCTTGGGCCAAATGGCCACAACCCGTCTGGCTCACTCATGCATGGCTAAATCACTCTACTTAAATCTAAGATGGGCTTTGTGAACCGTTATACAAGCGGGAAAAAAAGGGTCAATGAAAACGACCACCTAGTGGACAACGTGGGATTTGAACCCACGACCTCATGCAATAATACAGAACTGTATGCGAAGCATGCGCGCTACCCCTGTGCCAGCCGCCCTCGAAGCCTGGAGCAACATAGGAGGTTGGGAGAGGTGCCACTGAGTGGCGCTGTGGCGGCAGAGAGTCCATCGATATCCATGTCACAACATCCAGCACTGCCACAGCGTCTCTCGACTGCTCTCGACCGTCGGTCGACCAGTTACTGACTTTGCACCAACTTTGCATGGACTTTACACCAACTTGAACTTGAACCTTTGAAGCCAATCCGAAGCTCCATCTGAAACCCTCCTAATCAACTTGCCCTGGAACTTCCAGGCTTTTCCCTCTATCATCAGAACCCAGTCCATGATCCCGGTTTCATCCACGCGACAACGTACTTTTCACTAACGCAGACTCGTACTACTAAGGACTCTTAATCTACGGGGCACATAGTCATATTGGCCAATCATTGCGGAACGGGTTCAGGAGGCGCTTCTTTGCAAAAAACAGGCTCGCAGTTCTGAACAAGGCCACAAAGGTACCCAACAAAGGCTCTATCGTCAGACTACCTTATGGGCGGAATATCCAATGGTTTCCGAGTGTATGGCTGTCTGGCGAATCAGTATAGAGTGGGACTCTTTTTTCCGGCCAAGGATCTGCCTCGATCTGATTTTGCACATCGAGACAGACAATACTTCACTCAGACAACAATCGCTTGTCCATGATCATCATGGTGCTAACTCACGTTGTGTAATTCGGTATACTTCAAACGCTGTATCATCTCGACCGTCTGACCTCGGACTATCACTTTGCATACTACTGTCGACTTCCGAGGCCCATTATGGAGCGCCTTCGGAATCACTCAATCACTCCGTAGTAGATACGTCGCTGTGTACCTCCTAGTCTGCGCCAATATCGTGTTGACTTCTCGTAATGTTGCTGCATGCTTCTCCATAGTCTTGTTACATTATGCTTGCGGTGCATTTCGCTTCTCTAGCGCGTCTTCCCTTCGGTTCTTCTCCAGAGCATTTGCGCGCCCTATAGACGGTGCGTCTCTCTGAATCTGTCCTTCTTCCTAACTTATATGTATGTAAGAGGTGCTGATCACCCATCACTTGATTCTCAATATCCCAATCTCTTCATAGGTTCATTCCACCGTTCAGTCACCGCTGTGAGAATGGCTCTGTATCTCACGCTGCAAGTGGTCGAAGAGATTACGGAACTGTAGTCGATTACGGCGCAATATCAGTACGTCTGCGACGCCCATCAGTGGCCCATCATTTACAGGTCACACACATTTGAATGTCAATCCTTGCCGCTCGGGCCTACATTCGGGCTCCACATACTAAGCACAGCTTAATGGCGATGAAGAGGTAAGTCTTCGCGCAGTACTGAACATATGGATTCTTTGTTTTGCAGAGATTTTTAATCGAGCTGCGCCGTTGCAAGACAACGAATGTCGATAACACGCTGCGTATCACAGCGGTGAGCACTATAGAATTTATTCATATTCCATACCACGGTATAAAAGGCGTTGAGGTGCGATGTTCAGACCTCATTCCTTTCTCTAAGCTCAGTCTTCTTCATTATCACTCCAGCTTTCTTGTAACGCTTGCGTTTCTTTCTCATTCGATGGCTCCCTTCATTTCCACTTTGTTCTTCTTCGCTTCCTGCGCTGCTTCAGCTCTTTGTGGCTCAGCTGGTATGTTTGACTTGTCTCTGGACCTTTGCCGAATCCTGACTGATCTATGTCCGCCTCCTTAGCGCCTCTGGTAGGCCGTCAAGTCGGCGACCTTCAATGCAACCTTGCCCGTGTACAGATCATTACTGGTCTTATCGCGACCAATGAAGCCGTGAACAACCTAGGCATCGCTGCCGCTGCAGCCAAGTACATCATCCCTCATTCTCTTATCGCAAGTTACTTAACGGTCTTTTCAGTGATACGGCATCTGTGTTCTCCGCAATGGTCGCATCTGCTGGGCTCCAATTAGCCAACCAAGGGATCAATCAGATAGCCATAGCCCTGGTGGACGGTCAAGCTGCTCCCGCTTCGTCTCGCACCCTCGTCGGACAAGGCACGCTCGCGGCGTTTACGGCTTTGAGTCAGATCAACTCGTGAGTGACAAAAAATGTGATGTCTCTAGCCGTTATATATAAAATCTTCAACACCTATAGGACCGATGCAAATGTTACGATGATCACCGAAGATGCGACCACGAAGCTCAACAATTCTGCCACTGCCGGTAATCAAGTTGTGGAAAATTGTACTTGAACAATCCTTGGCGGAGGGGGCGCGTCGATAATTTGATTTGTATTTCAATTTACCCCGACCAGAGCTGTAGATCAGTCACACTTTCATTATCATCCATAATTAATCACTTTTGCCTTGGCTTTGCTTGGACAGGCTTGGGATCCAGTGTTCTCTCGTTCCAAACCCGGAACTTCGGTTCATTGTGACAGTTGTTATATCGCAAGATGCCCGCCAAACATTGGTGCTGCCTAGCTGTGTGCACTATCAACGCGTTGTGATTTAACATGAGGGGTTGACTTGCAAGTCTTTCCCTATCTGGGTAAAAAAAACATGCAAAGAAAAATACAATGCAAAGCCTGAGTGTGGAGAAATAAAGATAATGAATGGCGAGTACGGCCCTAGGCACAAGTAGCTATAGAATGCATGATTTGGAATCTCATTTTTGTCCTCCTCGAATTCAGTGGTGTCCAGCGCGTGCAGATCTTAATTGTGGCGGTTGTTCAAGTATAGGTCATTGGTCAACGATCTTACTGTGACGTGTCACTTCAACACTTTGACCGTGACGCGTGACGCTACGTGTTTTCTTACCCGTCGCTCAGAGACGCAGATTCTTCGCATTGTTGGCACCAACCGAACAACTACTTTCGCAATCGAATTTCCTCACGGACAATGAAGCTGCTCTCTTATATCGGTGTCATGCTGGAAGCGCACCCAAAACACATGCATGTCACCCTTTGACTGACAAGCTCACCCTTTGTCCTCCCTGAATAGGACTTCAATTCGTTTCTTTGTTGTCCTGCCCTTATCTGCTTCAATGAAGGTCACTGGTCCCATGAAGTCCTAATGTGTACTCGGCATGCGGACTTCATTCCGAATTGAGAATAAGGCCGTCCGGGAGACTTTGTACTAACTGCTCTTCTTTGTCTCTCGCCATTCATTCATCACTGCGAAAACAGAAGCAGGATATGGACTCACAGCCATTGTGTTCGCACTCGTATATAACCCCGATGGATCCCGCACTCTCAGTATCTCATATCCCTCGTCATTACATCAGAGTTCGGACAATTTTTCGATCATGCAGGAGAATTCTGCAGGTGAGTGGGCTGCTTGTCCTTCAAACAGACATTGAACTTACGTCTCATCCAGTGGCTTACCATTCACGGCAGAAGTACAAGCCCTCGCAGTCTCATTCAGAGGAATACTGGATCGACGCGAATCTGTTCAAGGTATACATTTGCCCTGACCGCAAGGCATCCATACACCACAGTAAGCCAGTCACCCATCCCCTATATAAACATCTTGATGATTACTTTAGGTCGCGTACTCATAGAAGCTAACGTTAATAGTAACGACAACTCACGAAGTCAATTCTCATCCATGCCCGATATTTATCCCCATCGCGAATCATTTATATCCCGTGTTCCTGTGGAGATCCTCGGGAAGATATTCTCCTTTTGTCTCCCCAAGGTGAAATACATCACTCCAGATCCTCTGGATGCACCGCTAGTTCTTTGTCAGGTGTGCTCGTTCTGGAGGGATCTGGCACTATCGATGTCCACGCTCTGGTCTTCAATTGCCATAGACGCTGGCGATGCTCGCCCTGACATCAGTCTTCTCAATATATGGCTCGATCGTTCTGGGTCGCGTCCGATATCGTTTTCCATAGAACAGGCCCCAGAAACAGACGCTATCGAATTTCAGCGCGCTTTCACGGATCAGGCTTCGAAAGTGCTCCTGCAACATCTCGAGCGCTGGCAGAACGTCGAATTATTTCTTTGGGAAAGCACTCAAGATGCTTTTTTGCATCTACCGCCTACTGGTGCACCTCTGTTGGAGAGTGCTGCATTCAGCCTCAACGCGAGTACCTGGGAGACAGATTTTCCGCTGTACTTCTCGAACATCATTCATCGTTCACCTCTTCTTCGACAATTCACGTGGCATGGCTTTTCCGATGAACTGCCAATGAATGTTCCATGGCGACAACTCACGCATCTTGATCTCAACTCCGAAACTACCATAAACGATTTCTTGGTGATTCTGAATGAGTGTCATTCGCTCGCTATGCTCGTCATGATGTTATATGTGGACGCTGTCGAACCAGACACAATGGCACCATTTCCTCCCGACGCATCAGTGACACTCTATAATCTACACACGCTCGATCTATCGTCGTCCGATGATTTGACCCCCTTGGTTGACCGTCTATCGCTTCCTTCTCTTCTCACTCTAAACGTTCATCAAAACTCGGGTTTCGGGGGCACTTTGGCTGCGCTTGGTGCACTGATCTCCCGGTCATCTTGCCCTTTACAGTCACTATCGTACGAGGATCTTCTGGACACTGAGACCGAGATTGTGGAATTCCTCCGAGGAACTTCCCTCCCCTATCTTTCTACCCTTCGCTTACACGTTGCACCGCCACTGACGAGCACCATACTGCTGCTCGCTCCCTCGCATGATGAAGATGCTCCATGCCTGCTTCCGCGACTTACGTTCTTGGACATGGGACCGTGCGTCTCCTCCGATGGCGCTCTCGCACGTATGGCTTATTCTAGGTGGATCCCGAATGGCGACGACCATCGCTGCAAGCGTCTGGAGTATTTAGTGGTTGCTTTGGTCTCGGGTCCAGATAATCATCAAGAGGATCTTCATATCTTGACAGAGCTAGGTACTCGCGGTATGACCCTTGACGTACATGGGTATTATCCAGGCCTGTCACATTGGGGTTGAGATTTGGTTGAGATAGTACGACCCGGGCAAAAGGTAAGTAGAGTCCAGGCTCGATAGATCGACAAGTATTTATTCTCTGTTTGGCAAACAGGTCGGGTTAAAACAACTTTCCACGAACCTAGTAACGACCAAGTGACGACCAAGTGACGACTCAAATCTTATTTCCATCCGTGAAAAATTTCATCAAAGTACACTATTCTATTCCATTGCTTTTTTTGCACTTTGTGCATGTGGTCAGCATAGTCAGTACAATCTCGTTACCGGGCTTGGGTACCCGTCCTGTTACACTCGTGAACTACATGACTACACGTTGTTTTCGTGGGAGGACAGCCCCCCATATCACAACGTGTAGTTTTTTAGTGTCCCAGGGGATGCTTGACATCCCCGATACTACTGACAGGACGCTGCTGGAGCTACGAAAACTTGTCAGCTTAGCAGGAAGGGAGGTGACGTTGTCACGTACCGAAATATCGTCGTCCAATTGATGGGCTCCACGTTGGTTCAAATGGATAGCCTGCCCACGAGCGGGTTTCTTGAAGAAAATCACTCCGAAGAATGAGGCAGCGCCTAGCATGATGCCGATGACCGCCAGGGTGACACAGGCTCCGGTCCACCCTGCTTGAAGCTGAACAACGGGAGTCAGCCTTGTCTTTGACTTTGAGCCGTTGAGATCACTTACGGCGGAGAGACCAGAAGAACCAGCCTTCACGGTGACAGTGACAGTGGCTGCGCTCGACGAAGACGACGTTGTAGTGCCGCTCGAAGTCGCTGTATTTTCAGAAGCATTTTTAGTCTGCAATTCCGAGGGGTGAAATGTTGTTACTTACTTAGCGAGCTGGTATTTGAGCAAGTGACAGTTATCGACGGTTCGTAGGCGTGTTCAGAGGTGAACTCGATATCGGAACACTGGAACATATCTACACCTGCAAATTTTATTTTGTCAGAGTGTATGGATTGCTACAAAGCTGAACGTATCCTGCTTCGCGTTGCCTGTGAACGCACCTGTGATATCGTCATGGTAGCTTAGCTGTAGGGTGATCTTGTCGCCGAAACCGAAGCCGGCCGCATCTGAGAGAGGGAGTTAGCAAGATGGTCGATGAACAAGGACTGTTCAAATGTGCTTACCCCAATCGATGGAGTCGGCCAGACAGAAGTTCCCGGTTGTGATAGTAGAGAATTCCGAGATAGTAATAAGACTAGAAATATCGGACGAAGAGGAATAGCCAAGTACAACGTCGCTGACTTCGTTCTCAGCTTGAATGTACAACGGAGCTCCACCTGGGACAAGCCGCCGTTAGGAGAGGTCGACGAGAGATCTGAAATACGTACCTAATCCGAAAGAGCTGTAGTTTGCGGTCGTAAATCCTCCACATGGTGAAGTGGTGGCGGTCGTGTAGTCCCAACCTCTGGCAGGTGGAAGCTGAAAAATGCGTCAGACGGTGACTTGCACGAGGATAGTTAGGAAACCGCCCACCAAGAATCCTAAAATTCCGGGAGATGAAATGTCATCTCGTGGAATGATGGAGGCATTCACGCCAGCAAGGGCAAGAGTGAGTGCCACAAACGAAATTCGTGAAGAGCGCATGAACGTCGAGTGAATACAAGCAGTGGAAACAAGACAAACCGACCTTCGTAAACGCCCTATAAATTAAAAAAGACATTCACCTGCCGAGAGCCCGACGGAGAATAAAAATAACATCGATTCCGTGGATCGGTGTCGTTCGGTGGGCGGCGTACGGGGTGTTGTTATCTGATAACCCAGATCGGGGCATGGGTCCCTGTGCGCCCTGAACTCCGCAGCGAATATGTTATCTGATAAACATTTGGAGTGCCAAGCTTTCTAATCTGATAAAGCTAGACTTTTGGCGGGACCGAAGAGACCGAGATCTAATCACCGGCCGGACGTGCCGATTGGCTGCAGCCTTCCGGTAGGTCGTTGCACGCGGCTGTTCTTCCTTTCTAGCCACACTCGGAGCAAGAATGCTAGACTTTGCGCACCTCGTGATTCTCTTCGCTGAAAAGACATGGCGGCCGTCGATTTCAAAGACAGAAACAACTCCGAGGACATATCTATGACGTTGGGGAATATTCGACGGCTGGAAGCTCGAGCCACATCAGTCACTGACAGCAATTTGGACGGTGCTAACGTTTGGGAACCTTGGATTTGTAGACGAAATGATCACTAGGATGGGATACACTATCAATAATGTGATGAATAGCTCAAGTACTCACAGGAACGCGTCAGTCGATCGGAAGTCAGGAGTTCTCCAAATTTCGTTCCACTAGCGGGTCATCTATCCCAAAATCCTCCTTTTCTGCCGAATTTCTGAATCGCATTGGATTAGCATCCAGCGCCAGGGACCCGGTTGGTCGATCGGTCTCGTCCTAACGCTCAAGGCGGCCGATTCGTTCTTGCAGAGGAGGGACTACCTTATAATGCAGCGTCTTTGACTTCTCCAATCCTCACTTCATCTGACTTTCACCCCCAAACGGATCCCAGTCTTTCAGTCCTATCGACCATGAAGTTCATTGCTGTCGCCGTTGCCCTCCTCTCGTCCGCTTTGGTCAATGCGTGAGTTTATTATGATCCAAAATTATTCACGTTCTGCACTGACAATCATTTGTTTCTAGCTACACGGACTGTCAACTGACTTGCGCTACCACTGAGGCTGCGATAGCTTGCACCACCACGAACTAGTACACATCTTCTTATGTCATTCTGCCTATCTCAATCGCTGAGCAACACTTCTAGTAACGACACGAGCTGTCTCTGTGACTCTACCTTCATCGGAGATGTGAAGAACTGCTTGTACCAGTGAGTATCTATATTTCTATCGGAGGAATCTCGTCCTGACTCTGCTTCTTCCCAGGGCTGGCTGCAACACTGATGTCCCGACGTGGTACGACACCGTCAACACCCTGTGTGCTTCCGTCACATCCGGCGAGGCTAGCTCCACCGCCGCTTCCGCATCTAATAGCTCTGCTGCTGCTGCCACCACGACCAAAGCCAGCTCCGCTGCTGCTGCCGCTACCGCCACCACCGCGGCTAGCGTCACCTCGGCTGCTGCCGCTGCGTCCAGCACGGCCGCTTCGAGCGGTGCCTCCATCGTTCTCAACAACATCGGTGCCATCGGTGCAGGATTAGTCGGTGTCGTTGGAGGTCTTATGATGCTTTAGACGTGGGTTTACGTTTATCATTTTCTTTATCATCAAAAATAGTTTGAAAGGCATGGGGTTGCAAATAGTAACTTGCTAGGAGGCTTATGATTGGGAGGCTTACAATAATTGAAGCATTCTGTGTTTTGCAGTCTGTATGATCATCTTAGGGTTTCTTCTCTTACGGCTACTTTTCTGTTCGCACAATTTACCGTTTTCCAAATATTCACTAAGGCAAATAAGTGCGCGCGTTCTTGTGTTGATATTCGTTTGATTGAGGTGTACATATGGTTTGAAGCCAAGGTGAGTACGCCGTCGGTGATATAATCTCAAAATGAAGAGCGGAGTATGGGTGAGCGACGAGCATGGTGTAATTTATGCTCTTCGCAGAAGCTTCAACTAGGATAGGTTATAGGACCGCTGCTGCTTCCTGACCTCGTAAACGCTGATTGCAAGGACTGTGTCATACATGCGTTACAAGCCGCCTCTGACGATCGACATTGTCTCTAAATTATATGGTTGTGTGTTACAACATTTTCGACCGTCCATGTTTTCTTACTAGGGTCTCAGTTCTTCCATAATGATATAGGCGAATGGAGGATCATGGAGGCGCAGTGGCATGCGATCAAGAATGGCCGGAAGCTTATAGCAAATAGGTGTAAATCATGGCGGTTGCCGAAGCGCTCGAGCAACACCAAAGCAACACGATGCACTTGCAATGCACATCAGACTGGTATAATCCTGCGCTCTGCATGCAAATTTCCTAGTTAAATTTATCCGTATAAAGCCACCCAGCAACTTGCAACCAGGCCATGTGGTAGTCACCTCTGCGCGACGCTTCGAAATGTTTCAAGAAAGGAAATACACGACCGATATAAGGTGCTACGACGAGGGGGTTGTCGATCCATGATCCGCCAAGGGAAAGTTTCTCGAGATGGTGAGGAATGATAGGTGGAGAAGGTATGGTGTCATCACCGCACGCATTGATGACCAGGCTCAGCGAGTGAAGGTCGGGACATCGCCTGGCGAACGAAGAAAGAGCTGCTATTGATGGAAGGCTCTGGCGATGACCCAGTACAACAGCCATGGGAAGACTTATACTCCTCGCAAAGGGCCACGCCGATGCGATCTTCTCGATGTCGTCAGCCGACATATTGCAGGGGGGGAATCCTACGAGATCAACCACTTCCAGGTGACTCAGTCTTAGCAACGGATACAGCACCTCGATGAAGGAGTTGATAATTTCAGAAGGATAGAACTTTGTTCTTATGGACAGGATGGAATAAACGATCTCCAATGTCTTTACGAATCGAAAATGGCCTCCAATCTGTTCAAAACACGCGCCACTTGTCCTCCGGAAGGAAACAGCGTTCACGTTGAAATCCGAGGATAACTCGACGCGGAGGTCTGTGATACGGGTATCGCGTAGAGTTGCTAGTGCGTTTGTGACTTCTGGAATAGTGCCACATATCGTGAGCTCCTTCAGTGCAGAAAATCCCGTTGTCGTAGTGATGGTCGCAACGGAGGCGGAAGAATATACTGGTTCGTCGATATTGAAGTGAAGTTTTTTGAGGTGATCTAAGGTAGATAATTGGTGCAGAAGAGTTGTATTGGCATTAGGACCTGAGCCTAGCAATTTCAGGAACTTGAGTGTCGTCAATTGAGGAATATCGGTAGCAATCGACGGGGCCAAATGAGCGTCTATGAAGAGGTCCCTCAGATGAGGTGTCCTACCAACCAGCTCGCCGATGAATGTGTGCACAACGGGTGTCTCTTGAGTTGAGCCTCCAGTCGATAAGTAAACGCCGTGTAAAGCGGGAGACATGTAGTTCAATAAAGCATTCGAATATGGATCGACTGCAAAGAGAAGGACGCGCAAGGCCGGGAACAAAGGTGCATTCTCTCTGAGCTGTGCGATTCGGATGTAAACTGAGGGATCGATTTGATTCCCGTTCGCTGAGCGCATAATCATCAGCCGAATACGTTTCGCATACGCGGAGAACCTCGTCCAGTCCTCGGATTGGATTTCGTTCTCAAGTATCTGGGATATGTATTTATGTTCAAGTGTTCGACTGATATGCCGCGCATCGGTAAGTACTCACGTAGACGTTTTCGACCTCGGTCAATCCCGGAAGTATTTTCACAAGAGGTACGATACCCGTCAGCTTCTCCCAAAGAACATTCAATGCAGGCTTCGTGAAGGCCTGGCAGGTGCGAGCTGCACCTGCAAGAAACGATTGAACTTCTCGATTTGATTCGGGCCATCGTTCTTCGCAATCCCAAGGCAAATACCAGTCTTTATGTTGAGTCGTATCAAAGTTGTCGAAAATGAGGTGTAGGATGTCGAGATTGTGTAGAGCGGCATCGGTAGCCGACATTGTTCCTACGATAACAGCGCTAGTTATTGTCTGATACGATCAGTAGAAAACGATGGTTCTTACCACAGCCCGACTGGAGATCTTTCAACGCTGCGACCGATGAAGATGGAAGAAAACAATCACGGCGGGTGTGCACGTGTCCGTGATCTCATTCCTACCAGTTCCTACCTTGTAAGAACGGTAGGAGGTTAGTCTTCGTCCAATCCTCCAAATGCTTATATCTGGGAGTGGAAGCGTTCCACGTGTATCAACCTGGAGGAAATGTTACTGTAGCAGCTACACTGATCGAAGTAGCCGTGTCGCACAATACTTGATGGACGTGAAAGAAAAGAATGAATGCATTGACATACGACAATAGTGAGACCACGGAACGACTACTTGCCCTTCCCGCTGGCCTTCCCTTTGCCAAACGACTTGCCTTCAAATCCAGGTCGAGCTTTACCCTTGGATTTTCCAGTCCCTTTTCGTTTGTCATTTTTCCGCTCATTTCGCATGGCGATATTGTCGGTTCTTTTCTTCTGTTTGGCATGCATAGAGTTACTGAGGTGCTCCTTCCGTTCCTCCCTGAAAAACGACCTGTGTGAACGAAGTCCTTATGTTGGAAGAGCTGATGAACGTACCAGTCCTTCTTGCTTTTGCCCTTTTCCTTTTCCTTCTTCTTGACGGCCTTCTTCAATCGTCCTTCGTCATCTCGGACCTTGACACCCTCCATTCTCGCCTCCGCTTTCTCCCACTTTTGTCTCTCCTCGATAGCTTTACGCTTTTCTTCGGGCAGAGCGGCCAGTTTTTCTTTGCGTGCAGCCAGTTGTTCTAGAGCCTGGGTGGGATTCGATGAAGTTTTCAGATGTTGTGCTTTTCGGTTTGATGCGCCTGCTAGACTTGAGAAAGCGACATTCGTCAGGTGGTCTGGAGGCCCATTTGGATGATGTTTTGAAGAAGAAGCGTCATCTGGGACCAGAAGTTGCGTCTGGAAGCATCAAGTATCAGTCACCGAAACGATAGATTTTCGTGACGCAATAAATACCTTCGTCTGGTTCCCTTTATCGCGGTTTTCTCTCTTTTCTTTTTCTTTATCCTTGCCCTTCTTCCCTTTCATCTCCTCCTCCCTTCGAATCTTCTCTTTCGTCTCTTTTCGTCTCTTCTCTCGCATAGCAGCTCTCTGTCTTCGTCGTTCCTCTAGCAGCTCATCTCTATCACCTGGCTCTGCACCACCCATGTTACCATTTCCATTGGTATAATCGTACCGCTGACCTCTCCCACGACGAAGGGCAGCCATACGGGCATGGAGTTTGTCACGAAGCGCACCTATGCCACCCGGCTGTGACATTGGAACGATGTCTGTCGTAAAAGCATCGCCGTCGATTCCCTCGTCGTCCTCGTCGTCGTCTTCAATGTCAATGTCACCATCCATAACATTATCGTCAGATTCTATACCGTCTGACTCGTCAGCGACAGCTTTCCGCTTTCCTTTGGTTATTGGTCCAGATAGATTCCGAGATGCTTCATCTTGAATGTCGACGATCGTTTTGTTATTTGCTGGATCGAGCTGCAGCAATACCAATCAGTTGTCGTCTTTTAGGGTCTCGCAAAACGTCCAATCACTTTTTCCCGCTTAGCTTTTTTGGAGGCCTCTTTGATGGCCTGCTTTGGCGCCTTTTGTTTCTTGCTGTGTTTCTGGTATTTTGAGGCCGCCTGTAGAAATGGTAAGCTCTCTAGGTATGATAATATTCGTACATGGTTGATGCACACCTGCTCCTCGGTTTGTTCCTGGACTATATAATATTTCGCGGGGATCAGCTTCAGTAAAGTCTCGAAAGTGTCATTATGTTGTTCTAGAGAGCTCTGCAGGATGGAAGGCGAGGTCGGCATGTGAGGGATACTTTGCCAGTGGCTTGAAAAAGAACTTTCAAAAGAAATTGCGAGGACCTCGAGACCAAGCAGGGCAAAATATCGTCCAAATCAGGAAATATACCATTTTTTGTCCCGAAACTGGGCCCAAATGAGTGCGACATATTCCCGAACAATTGCCCCCACCAAGTGCCATGTCTTTCACAGTACCCCACAAAGCTATTCTATCGCCAGAGCAATTGACTGCATTTCAAGCATCAAATACACATCAGAAGATCGTATCTTATATCGATACGTTGAATAGCGCGGTAGTTGGAGTGAAATTGACCGATGACTGCTCGCAATCCGAGGTGAGTGAACTCGGCAATTGCAATCTTAGTCAAACTCTCACTGAAAGTAACTGCAGGGTGTCAAATCTGTGTTGAACATTCTTACTCATATAGAGACAGTTGCGACAGAGATCCCACCAGTCGAGAATTCCGCCTCGAGATTTGGGAATCCTGCGTTTAGGACGTTCTATGACAAAGTTTCGGAGGTACTGTCTACATCGATTCATACTAAGCACCCTACTGACTATGCTTAGATAGCGCCTGCTCTACACGCTAATATTCCTAACCTTCCTGCCGATGCCATCCCAGAAGTCTCGGTATACCTCAAAGAATGCTGGGGCAACCGTCAACGAATCGATTATGGGAGTGGAATGGAATTGAACTTTTTGTGCTGGCTGTACGTTTCATCTGCTCTGTCCTTGCGCTCTGACCTTGACCGTTCATCAGAATCTGTCTTGAGCGACTGGGTGTGTTTGAAGAGAGTGACCATACAGCCCTCGTCATAAAGGTGTTCTGGAAGTACGTCCCACGGATTTGACGGACTCAACACACCGCTGAACTGAATCTTAGGTATATAGAAATTATGCGGATATTACAGTCAACGTATTGGCTTGAGCCCGCTGGGTCCCACGGGGTTTGGGGTTTGGATGACTACCATTTCCTGCCGTTCCTATTTGGCTCAGCTCAGCTCCAAGGTAACAGCATTTCTGTTTCGTGTTGCATGTTTCTAACAAACAGTTCAGGCCACAAATATATCCGACCAAAGGCGATCCACGATCCAGAAATCGTGGACGAATACGCCAAGCAATATATCTATTTCGCGTGTATCAAGTTTATCAACTCGGTTCGGATGATTGTTATCCAGATACATGGTTGCTCTGAGCTAACGATGCTGGCCGTTCCTCGTAGATCAAAACGGCTTCTCTTCGGTGGCATTCTCCAATGCTTGACGATATATCTGCGGTACTTATTCCGTATCAATTTACAAGACCTTATAACTCAGACACCCCACAGGTAAAAACATGGGACAAGGTCAACTCAGGCATGATTAAGATGTACCTCGCCGAAGTATTGAACAAACTACCCGTCATCCAACACTTCCTCTTTGGCTCGATCCTTCCTTACGATGGTCCAGTGATCGCGAGCGATCCGAATGACCCACATTGGGGTCATTCGCATGGTATCGATGATTCTGGAGGCGTTGGTCAACGAGAGGTTGGCTGGGGGGACTGCTGTGGGATACCTGTTCCGTCTGCGTTTGCTGCTGCCAGAGCAGAAAGCGAGAAACAGCCTGGATTGAGGCTCGCTGGACCTGCTATACGGCCAGTGCCTTTCGACTGATCTGACACTAGCTCCATTCTCTGGTCTACCTATACTTGGATTGGACTATCGCTATTGTATTTTGATGTATATGTATGTTCACCTTCGGAGTGATAAGATCTTGGCTCGAGTTTTGCTCAGATTAGAAATTCTTGTTCATCGCGCCACTAGACCGAACACTTCCTTCCCCTTTCGTTATCCTATTCTTCATCTCCAGCTCGTCTGAACTTCATCCAATTCCTGTATCAAGATTCAACAGTGATAGTCAACAATGACAGTCAAATCACCCAAGTTTCGGAAACACGTGGTGAGCAACTCGCTGTTAACGTTGGAATATCCACCTGGCACCAGGCCTGAATATCCAAGGAATCTTCGCTGAAGACTGCCACATCTCTCCCATAATCTCAGGGACGATGTCAGCAACTGGTTTGGCCTTGCACAATGTCGACATCCTCAACCATATTTTCGACGTGTTCGACACCTTCCAGCCTAGTGAAGATGTTGAAGGTTGGTTCACACCAAACCGAAATGTGCAAAAATTCCTCGCAAAGGCCGCTCTTACTTGCCGTGCATTCGAAACCCCTGCCTTGAACACGTTATGGGAAAATATGGATAGCTCTTTGCCGCTTTTGAGGCTTCTGCCATCCTTCGTGGAGGCCGATAACGTCTACGTGGGTGTTGATGCAATCCGAATCTTCTTCAAGAACTAAATGCATGGTCTCTCAGGTACTCCAGGGCGAGATACGACCAGAAGACTGGACAAAATTTGACGAGTATGCAAGACGTGTTCGGTTGATGTGCGAAATAGACGGGGAGACAATCGACCCTTCTGTCTACATCCGGATCGCACAGATCAGAGGGAGAGTGCCTTTGTTCCCAGCATTGCAAGTCCTTCAATTTTCCCTCTATGAACATTCGGGTGCTTTATTGAATTTCGTGTCCCCTACCCTGCGTCGTATCATTCTTCGGACTCAAAAGCCACATCTGCCGATACCCGTTGTTGGAACCTTTCTCAACGCATTGGTTGATACAACACCCCATCTGACGGAACTCACCATAGAAGGCATACTCTCTCGATATACTGTCACTGTGATTCCTCAGTTTCACAGTCTGCAGTCTTTATCACTGATGGATATAGGTCCTCCCGCAAACTCAGTCTTATTCCACGAGCTATCCACGCTAAAACACCTTGAGAGACTCAACTTCGGATTCTTTGATGCTTCTCAAACTGTTGGATTTCCTCTCGTCGCAAACCCTGATATGTCGGCAGGGTTCTCTGCCCTTGAAGACCTTCATATTGAGGGCGCATGGCCAGAAATCATGGATGCCTTAGCTGGTCTTCCCGATGACACGATCGAAGTGCTCTCTATCTTTGTCGCCCCAGACTCTGGAGTGGAGAGTTTCCAGTGGTCCTGTGGTACTTGTTTCATACGAATCGGACTCCATTTTAGATACTTGACGACTTTCCTAATAAGTCACACTCATCCTCGCGAAGGACAATTCGACGCTTCCGACCTCACAGGCTTTATGACGATACTGCATCCTTTGTTGGACCTACACCAGATAGAGATTGTCGAGTTCTTGGGGTTTCCTCCGTGTGATATGTCGGATGAAGATGTCGAGAAAATTGCTTCCGCCTGGCCGCGAGCGGAACGGATAGGTCTTCCTGATGTCGTCGTACCGGGTCATATACAGCGCCTGCCCTCTATAGCAGCTCTCTCGTCGTTCGCCAGACTATGCCCCGAGCTCCGCGAACTGACCATCATCATCGATGCTCGCGGCGTCACTGAGCTTCAATCTCCACCCATCCTAGATCATCGTCTCAAGGATCTTCGTGTGGGACCATCGTGCATCGCTGACGCTATCGGCGTAACGTCGTACATTTATTGCATGTTTCCTCACATCGAGCTCCTCACCTATGCAGCGGATGTAGACAATGCCGCATGGGGTCAGGTCAAAAAATGGCTTCCTGTTCTACAAAACGCCGGGGCCACTCATGGGATTCGCAGTGGATTGAGTCTGTGATGACAGGTGTGCTCCATATATTTCTACTGTGGAGCATCTTCTAACGTGAGATTCAGTCTCGTCGGTGGCATCGAAAGGCGTACGGATGTATTGCTTAAATTCTCATGGGGTCGGAGGAAGATGCCGCAAGTATACATATATATCGGTAATGTTTATATGTTTGAGCGAATACATGTCTTCGACCATTGATGATAACACCCAGACTGTCAGTCTGTCACTTGAATTGGGCCTCAGGTCAGACTTCAGAACGTCGCATGGAACGCTCGGCATTTGGACTCACGAGATCCAAAGTCAGTATTTGTGACGCAAGCTGCCTCGAGTTACTGTTTCTCGCAGGTTGCCGTATTGTCTTCTGGACACTGCGGCGCAAATACACCCCAGGATACCCCGGACTAACTATTCTCTGAAAGTTCGGATGTAAACCACGGTATGATTCCGGGGAACTGCGCAATGGTCAGGGGCATGCTACGTCCATGTATAATCATTCTGAATACATTTATAGATGGGTTGCTGAGTGGTCACAATACATCTCCAATACATCTCTCATTTTCACAGCATAGCTGTCCAGGTTTCCGCGTCAACTTTGGAAAAGAAAAACGTGCCGTTTGTTCATGCTCAATTTGTTTTGTGTTCTTGAACATACCAAGCTCAGGGCGACTTTTATACTGAGAAGCTCCCCACGTTGTGAACATAAGAGAAATAAAGCTCTCAACGAAGATCCTTTACTCGATGTGTAATCGACGCTGAGTAGGCACGTCGTAGGGTGTCCGGGGTCCGATTTTGAGGGCCTTCTCGTCGCCGTTTCCAGGCTGCTCCCAACTTCCTCCTCACTTCCACATTTTATACCTCCGTTCACGACTGCCATAATCCTGAGTGTATCAGGTTATCGCTCGCACTAACGCTCTCTCTTAATACCTACTTTTTAATACCGAAATTGGCCCACAATGTCTAACAGGCAGTCATCTGCCACGATGAACCCACACCAGCGTCTAGAGGCCGTCGCCGACCTATCTACCCTCTCACCAGTCTCGGACGACGTTATAGTATCATGTCTTCGAGAAAGGTTCATGTCGGACAATATCTACACAAGAATCGGATCCTCAGCTCTCGTAGCGTTGAACCCGCACAAATACGTCGCGACCAACTCGGATTCGGTCATGCAAAAGTATGCTTCAGAATACAGGGATACCTCCGAGCACAAGGAGACGTTACCTCCTCATATATTTCAGCTCTCCAACAATGCGTATTACCACATGAGGAGGACTACTCAGGATCAATGCATTCTTTTCAGGTGCGTCGTCATCATCTCACACTCACGCTCTGACACTGACTCTTCCTGGCTAGCGGTGAAACTGGGAGCGGAAAATCAGAAAACAGACGACTGGCGATCAAAAGTCTCCTCGAGTTGAGCGTCAGCAACCCAGGTAAAAAAGGTTCCAAACTCGGTGGTCAAGTCCCCGCCTCCGAGTTCGTGCTCGAGTCGTTCGGCAATGCCCGCACCCTCTTCAATCCCAACGCTTCCCGCTTCGGAAAATACACAGAACTGCAATTCACAGAACGAGGTCGTCTCTGTGGTATCAAGACACTCGATTATTATTTGGAGCGAAACCGCGTGGCCGGTGCGCCGTCTGGGGAGAGGAACTTTCACATATTCTATTACCTCGTCTCGGGTGCGTCGCCCGAGGAACGACAACATCTTCACCTGCTAGACAAGACCACTTTCCGCTACCTCGGTCAACGGATCATCAAACCGCACAACAACGCAGCTCGGGATGAGGACGGGCTTCGGTTCGACCAGCTCAAGGTCGCTCTCAAAACCATCGGTCTCTCCAAGCGGCACGTGGCTCAGACCTGCCAGCTCATCGCCGCCATTCTTCATCTTGGGAACTTGGAGTTCACTATTGATCGGTTCAGAAACGAGGATGCGGCCGTGGTCCGTAACACCGACGTCTTGGAGATAGTCGCCGACTTTTTGGGTGTGCAGCCTTCTGTCCTCGAGTCTGCGCTGTCATACAAGACGAAGCTCGTCAAGAAGGAGCTCTGCACCGTCTTTCTCGATCCGGACGGTGCGTCGGACAACAGAGACGACTTAGCTAAGACGCTGTACTCGTTGTTGTTCGCCTGGCTCAACGAACACATCAACGAACGTTTATGCCGTGACGATTTCACGACTTTCATTGGACTCTTCGACCTTCCTGGCCCTCAGAACGCCTCCAGCCGACCCAACTCACTCGACCAATTCTGCATCAACTTTGCCAACGAACGTCTGCAGAACTGGAATCAGAAACGGCTGTTCGAAAGCCACGCCAATGAGTACGCCGCGGAGGGCATCTCCCGGTTCATTCCACAGGTTCCGTACTTTGACAACGCTGAATGCATCCGTCTCCTCCAAAACAAGCCTGGAGGTCTCATTCACATCATGGACGATCAAGCTCGTAGATCGCCGAAGAAGACGAATCAGACAATGGTAGAAGCGTTCGGGAAGAGGTGGGGTAATCATTCTTCGTTCAAGACTGGAATGGCGGATCGATCAGGGTTCCCTACATTCACTGTTCATCACTTCAACGGACCCGTCACGTACTCTTCTGAAGGTTTCCTCGAGCGTAATCTCGATGCGTTGAACCCTGATTTCGTTTCGTTATTGAGGGGTATGGGGACAGCTGAAGGAACGGAAGGGTCGGGATCGATGAATCCGTTCGTCAAGGGATTGTTCTCTGCCAAAGCCATCGCAACGCAAGCTCATCCTCGGGACGAAGATACCATCGTCGCAGCCCAACAGGCCATCAAACCCATGCGTGCGCCCTCGACACGAAGGAAAGGTACGATCAAACGGATGCCCACACTGAGGGAAGGAGGTGCCGATGGTGATGAGAAGGAGCGAGACGAGGAAGAGGCAGGACCTTCAAGTGGCGGGACGCCGTGTGTCGCGGGCGAGTTTAGGGCTGCCCTCGATACATTGTTTGAGACGCTGGACGAGACACAGGCCTGGCATGTTTTCTGTGTCAATCCTAATGACTCGCAGCTGCCGAATCAGATGGAAGGCAGGAGCGTGAAGGGTCAGGTCCGAAGTGTTGGTCTTGCGGAGATCGCCAGGCGATGCGTCAATGTGTTCGAGGTCAACATGACCCCAGACGAATTCTGCGACAGATATAAGGCTGGTCTGGACGCTGGAGAAGTTATAGAGGGGGATGCGAGAGAGAGAGTCGAACAAGCGAGGACAACGTTCGGACTTAGTGAGCGAGACGTAGTACTGGGAACACAGACTGTACGCCGTATCTTTTCTGTTATAACGCCATTCTGTTCTCATTTTTCCCTCTACAGGTCTTCCTTTCTCATGAGGCGTTCCACAAATTCGAGGATCAACTCCGAGCACTAGATGGCGAGGAACAGAAAAGGAACAGAATTCGGGATGCCGAAGCTGAAGCTGGTCTCGATGTTCGTGGACTCGGCGATCCATACGCGCCCTATCCTGAACCTGGGGCTGACGGCGAGTCGTCACCCTGGGCCGGTGGTTACGCCGACGCTTTCAATGCATCGAATCAAGCTCTCCCATTAGTTGCGAACGCGTCTCCCTTCCAACGTGCAGACATGTATGACGAAGATTTCGAAGAGCGGCGGTCTCTCCGGAGCGAAGACTTTGATGGACGGAGTAGGCTCACAAGTCATCGTGAAGATACGACGTCAAATTTTGGGTCGGAATCGTATGCACCATCGAGAAATATGTTCCAAAACGCCGATAAGAAGGGTTTGGCTGACAAGGAGCCGCTCGCTGGGGAAATCCAAGAGGGTGAGACTGCCGAAGTTTTGAAAGAAAGTTCTGCCAGAAGACGCTGGGTAGCTCTGTGTTGGATCTTGACCTGGTGGGTCCCTACGCCCTGCCTTACTTACGTTGGTCGGATGAAGCGTCTAGACGTGAGGCAAGCTTGGAGAGAAAAGCTTGCTTTGAACATGTTGATCTGGTTTGTCTGTGGATGTGCTGTGTTCGTCATCGCCGTTCTTGGTCTCGTTATTTGCCCCACAGAACACGTCTTCAACCAAAACGAACTCGCGTCGCACTCGTATACCGAAAATGCCAACAACGTCTACACATCAATCAGAGGCGAAGTTTTCGATCTAACAAACCTTGCTGCGACGCATGAACGTGTTGTAGATGTCGTTCCTGCTAAGTCCATCCTCAAAACGTACGGTGGCACGTCCTCAGATGACATCTTCCCAGTCCAGGTATTTTTTGCGTCCTACCTATGTTTGCTCTCTGACTAATCACTTTGTAATGTAGGTCAGCGCGCTTTGCAATGGTATCACTGGTGTCGTCAGTCCGTGGGTCGTCCTAACTTCTACCAACGTGACGGACCAAAACGCACAATATCATGACTTCCGAGCCTTCACAAACGACTCACGACCTGACTGGTATTTCGAGAGCATGACACAAATGCGCTGGACGAGTCGAGTAGGTTTTCTGGGGTACACGAAGAAGCAACTCAAGAGTATGGCCAGCTCAGGCAGCTCGGTAGCGGTGTACAAAGGCCTCATCTACGATCTCACATCGTACATCGGAAGTGGTCGCCCTGCTGTCAAAGTCCCTGATGGCATGGTTGCTCCGTCTGATGTCGACACTAGTTTCATGCACGGGAGCGTCTTGGACCTGTTCAAGTTCAATTCCGGAGAGGATATCACGAAAAAGTTCGATGGTCTTGCTATCGACTCGGCCATCCTTGCTCGACAAAGGACTTGCCTACGCAATCTGTTCTTGATCGGGAAGGTCGACAATCGAGAATCCCCGCAATGTCAATTCGCGACTTACATCCTGCTCGTGCTCTCCATTATCATGGTCTCCGTCATTGGGTTCAAGTTCCTCGGTTCCATCAATTTCGCCACTGCTCGTGCCCCAGAAGACCACGACAAGTTCGTAATCTGTCAAGTGCCGTGTTACACTGAAGGCGAGGGCTCTCTGCGAAAGACGATCGACTCTCTGGCGCAGATGAAATACGACGACAAACGCAAACTGCTCTTGATCATTTGCGATGGTATGATCGTAGGTTCCGGTAACGATCGCCCGACTCCTCGTATTGTCCTCGACATTCTAGGCGCTGATCCTAATCTCGATCCGGAGCCTCTCAGCTTCCTGTCCCTAGGAGAAGGAGCAAAACAGCATAACATGGGTAAAGTATACTCTGGACTGTACGAATGTTCAGGACATGTTGTTCCCTATCTCGTCGTAGCTAAAGTCGGCAAGCCCACGGAACGATCTCGCCCGGGAAATCGTGGTAAACGAGACTCGCAGATGGTCGTCATGCACTTCTTGAACAAGGTATGTGTAGTTTCGTAGCGATTAAACTTACATGCTGATTCGGATACTTCTAGGTCCACTTCAACACTCCGATGAACCCTCTCGAACTCGAGATGTATCACCAAATCAAGAACGTCATCGGTGTAAACCCGACTTTCTATGAATACGTGTTCATGGTGGACGCTGATACAACTGTCGAACCGTTCTCTATCAACCGTCTGATCTCTGCGTGCGTAGCGCCGTTTAACTTACCCAGGAGCATATTTGCTAATTCGTTTGTATAGCATGATACACGACAAGAAACTATTAGGCGTTTGTGGTGAAACTGAGCTGGCGAATGCGAAGCAGTCCCTCATCACGATGATGCAGGTAAGCACGCACGTGTTGTTTACAGAATCGTGTTAATCGAGCTCTTCTACAGGTATACGAGTACTTTATATCCCATCATATGGCCAAAGCCTTCGAAAGTCTGTTCGGTTCGGTAACCTGTCTTCCTGGATGTTTCACGCTATATCGCCTACGCACACCGGATACCCACAAGCCATTACTGATAGCCAACCAGATGATTCACGATTATTCCGAGAATCGGGTGGACACGCTACATATGAAGAATCTACTCCACCTTGGAGAGGATCGGTACCTCACTACGCTTCTTCTCAAGCATTTCCCGCTCTACAAGACGCAGTTCGTTCGTGACGCTCATGCGTACACGGTGGCTCCAGACGATTGGAAGATTTTGCTGTCTCAGCGTCGTCGTTGGATTAACTCGACTGTCCACAATTTGGGAGAGCTTCTTTTCTTGGAGCAGCTTTGCGGTTTCTGTTGTTTCTCCATGCGATTCGTCGTCGTCATCGATCTCTTGTCGACGCTGACCGCCCCTGTCACTGTCGCTTATGTGAGTGCTCGTCTCGCAAATTCTATCTAGTCATCTAACGTTGTTTTCACAGATCGTATACCTCATCTATATGGTCGCAGGCGAAGGAAAGGCCATCCCGACGCTTTCCCTGATCATGATCGCAGCCATTTACGGTCTCCAAGCTTTGGTGTTCATATTCCGTCGTAAATGGGACATGATCGGTTGGATGGTATTCTATATCATTGCTATTCCCGCCTTTTCGTTCTTCCTTCCGCTGTATTCGTTCTGGAAGATGGACGATTTCTCGTGGGGTGCTACGCGTGTTGTGTTGGGAGAATCTGGCAAGAAGCTTATTGTTCATGTACGTTTGGTCTTTCTCTTTCTATCACTTGGTCACTTACGTTGTGCTTAGGACGAGGGTAAATTCGATCCACGGGTCATTCCTCTGAAATCCTGGAACGATTATGTGCGTCATTCTTTCTACTTTCATATACACCGCTCTAACAAACACCCTTTCGCAGGAGAACGAGCTATGGGATAAAGAATCCAATCACAGCATCGGTTCATGGGCACCGCCAGTCGTCAAAATGAACGACGGCTACGCCGAATCGCATACCGCATCCATCTACGGCCGAGAAACCTACTACGACCCCCGAAGCTACTCCCCCGCTCCGTCCCAAATGCAAATGCAAATGGGCATGTTCCCACCACCAGGCTATCAATCCGGCCGCAACACGCCCCAATCCCAATCCCATTCCAACCTACGCCCTGCCCCGATGGAAACGACGATGCTGTACCAACCCGCACCGTCGAGACCGCCGACGAATTACCTCGATATGCCTATACCGACTACGCGGAGTCCGGAGGACGTTGATTTAGCTCCTGGGGCGCCTAGTGATTTCGAGTTGGAGCGTGCGGTACAGGATGTGTTGGCTTCTGCTGATTTGAATTCGGTGACGAAGAGGGAGATTCGACATCAGTTGGAGGATTTGTTTGGGATGGATTTGACGGCGAGGAAGGGGACGATTAATGCTGCTATTGATAGGGTTTTGTTGAGTCAGGCGGCGTAGGCAGGCAAGCGAAGGATGGATAGATGGATGGACTGGTTTTTCTTTATTCTTGGATTTAATCTCTGCTGAACACGCCTCAATTCCTCTCTTTTACACTACTTTGGCTTTGGACACATCAACTGCATCTCTAGTATTACCCCCTACGCGCCTATTTGATATCGTTTTAGCATCAGGACTTTGCATCCCCCCCATCCCCCCATGTCATCTACTTATAATTGCACAGAACAATGTTTTATCTGACCGGTTTGATATTCTATTGGGTGGTTTTTTCTCTAAGGTGAACGGAACAGAACAGCACAGCGTAGAGGGTTTCGGGAGGTGGATAGGTCAAGTTTAGATACGTCAGATCTTCCCAGTGTCACGAGTGTAAACAGGTCGAATGTCAACACGCGTACGTCTTCCGCGTCTAATCGAATAACGAGAAAGCAAACTGAATAAGTAGGTAGTCAGTCGACGCCTATTGCAAGAGCTAGCTAAACAGATGCTCACGTCGTCGTCAGAGTCCTGCTCTTCCTCCTTCTCCTTCTCCCCCTCCTTCTCCCCCTCTTTCCCCTCAGGTTCTTTCGGATCCACCTCAACGACTACCCCTCCTGAAACTGCCAGTGGTGCGAGGGAGTGGTTGGTAGACCCAACGTCGACGAGCAAGTCCTTTGGGGTGTACGTACGGTGATCTCGATACCCTCATCTGCGAGTATGCAGCTAGGTCTGTGGATGTCTGAGAATGGAATATGATTGGATGGGTGGGTCATTCTTGAGCTTGGGGGGAGTGCGTATGTACGATGGAGGGCTTACCATTTGATATATATGTGAATTGTGACGGGGAGGGGAGGGCTTTTCATGGCAGTCGTAGTTGACATTCTGTGGTTTATAACGCTTCTTCTACTCCTCCACGGTACCGAGAGTTATACACTATAACGAGCGTAGGATATCTATAACCTTCAATATGTCAATGATAACTGGGAATTACAATCAGTCAATGCACCGCAATGCAGAATATGAACCTCGTGGCACACAATAACATACCTAGTCATATTCATCAAAATCGACCTCGACCTCGATCTCGGGCCCGGGATCCGTTCTCTATACTGTGCAGTGTGCCTATACAAAAGTCAAAAGTTAGAGTTAGGGTGTCTCGTCTTGTCTGTGAGCCGGAGCGCTTTCATGGTTGTTATGATCAACTTGAAGTATGAGGGTTGTAGCAGTAACAGTGATTGTGATTGTGATTGTGATTGTGGCTGGGATGGGATGGGCTGGGATAGGATGGGCGTCCGAGTCCTCCAGGATGATGATACTATGATATGAGGACCGGACCGCTGCAACTTAGTCTTGGTCTTGGAAGTCGAAACGACTCGGAAATCGAAACGAAGCCAAGATCCCGACGGATTCAAGGTGTCTCGAATGTAAACAGGTTGTAAACAGGTCAACTGTAACTGTAACTGTAAACACGCGTACGTCTTCGCGTCTAATCGAATAACGAGAAAGCGAACTAAATAAGAGGGTGGTCAGTCAACGTTTCCGAGAGCTGAATAGATGGATAGATTCGGATGCTCACGTCGTCATCAGAGTCCTGCTCCTCCTCTTTCCCCATCTCCTTCTCCCACTCCTTCTCCCCCTCCTTCTCCCCAGACTCTTTCGGATCCACCTCAACGACTACCCCTTGCGAAACTGCCAATGGTGCGTAGGCGTGGTTGGTAGACCCAACGTCGACAAGCAAGTCCTTCACGTTCTTATCGTGTAAAGCCTTGGCGAGTAGAGAGGCCCAGATGGGTTCGAGGTCGATGCCGGCTGCGGTTGTTAGTGTTAGGATTTTGTCGGGCTGGGGAGAGGGGAGGGGAGGGGGTGTTAGTGCGTGAGGTTTTAGGGTTGATTGTGAAGACGAGGACGAGGACAGATAGATGGAAAGATGGATGTGGGGCGTACGTACGGTGATCTCGATACCCTCGTCTGCGAGTATGAGGGCTGCGTAGGTTGCTGCGAGGTCGGCACTGGATGTCTGGGGGTATGATATGATTGGGTGGGTCGGCTTGGGGGGATGATGGAGGGCTTACCATGTTAGATATATGCTAGATGAGTTACTGGGGAGGGAGGGCTTTTCATGGTATTCGGAGGGGTTGTTCTCTAGTTTATAACGCCTCCTCCCCCTACTCCTCCACGGTACCGAGAGTCCTCAACCATATCTCGAGCGCAGTCCATCCATAACCTATCTCGCTGATGACTAGAAATCACACTTAGTCAATGCAATGCAGAATATGAACCCTGTAGCATAGTATACATACCTAGTCATATTCATCAAAATCGATCTCTTCGGATCCGAACCCTATAGAATAACTGTGACTATACAGGTGTCTTGTCTTGAGCCGGAGCGCTGAGCGCTTTCAGGGTTGTTATGATTATGTATATGAGGTTATGATTAGGGTTATGAGGGTTGTAACGTTGATTGTGATTGTGGCTGGGATGGGTTGGGATGGAATGGAATGGGATGGGATGGGCGTCCTCCGGAATGATCGATATCGATTGGATATGGATGATATGAGGGTTAGTTTGAGCTTGCAGTATAGACTGGGTATTGGAACGACTTGGTCGAGACTCGAGACGAAGTCATTTCAAGACGAAGGGCGCCCGCGACCGGCTTATAAAGGCCCGGGAGGTCTCCGATAAACAACTTCAACCGTGACGGAGGCAAATTGAAATATTGGTTCCGAATCGGGAAGGGTCAGAATGAGTGGGTTCTGTTCCGTCTGCTTGCTTGGAGGTGCTTTGTCCCAGAGCCCGAAGGAGGAGGAGGAGGCGTTTGGGAGCAAGTCGAAGGGGTGTATTTTGGAGATGCAGGCCTGGCACGTCAGTGTGGAATGGGTCTGATTGTTAGGCGCCAGTCCCCTTGTCCTTACAGCTTACAGACCCGCCGCGTATAAACGTGTAAGCTCAAGTCCTCACCGGGCCTCACCCTTCTAGTTCTAGTCGTAGTCACATCTACGCATGTCCCATTCCCATTTTTTTCCGACAAATTTGAAGGCAATCGGTATTGCAAAGGGTGGAGAGTATGCGTACGGTACGTAGATATTTTATGGTTTTGTGGCCGTAGACCTTCGAAGAAAGTCGACGAGAGATTTACCTCGTATCATATTATCGGGTTACTCTTATGCCCTTTCCCTCAAGATTGAAAATACAGAGAGGTACGCATCGGTCCGAGAATCTCATCACTCTCAATCCCAGATCCCAGAAAACATTCGACCCTTCTCGCCCATTTGCTGTAAAACAAGATTTTTCCCTGCGCATGTGGGGCGATACAATTATGATACAGACCGTTGTACATGAAAACGTATCGCGTAGCGCATCTGCGCATCGTTAAGGCTCTCCATTTCCGAAACGATTCTGACTACTTGCTGTACGAATACGCTCCTCCTTTTTCGATGCCCTGCATATGCGGAGCGTCAGAGTGCATACAAGGACAACGAGGGCTGGGCCTACTACTCACGCGTTTATAAGCCGGTCTACACGCCATAAAAACCTCAGTAACCTGCACATTACCCTGAAATAGACAGCACCAGCACTCACCGCGCCTGCATCCTCCTAACATACGCAATCGACTTCGGACCGAGCAACGCTGGGTTTTGTGAGAGTATGGCTTCGAGGGGGAAGAGCATCATGTAGTCTGAGGATGTGAGGTGGGTGGTGGAGGTGAAGAAGTCGGAGGTGAGTTTTGAGAGGTGGGATTCGATCTAAAGGATCCAAGCATGGGTTTCAGCGTGATGACGACTTTTAGGAAAGGGGGAAGGAGAGATCAAGGGAAGAATGGGGGAAGAAGGGAAGATACCCACAAACTCCAAATTCCTCGTAACAGCAGGCTGCACTAGCTGCCTATCCAGCTGTCCGAATATGAGGTTTACGAGGGGACGGATGAGGAAAGGCGAACGTTGGGGTATGATGGTGAATATGATTTTTTGGACTAGGATTGGCATTAGGGAGCCTTCGGCGTAGTGTGTGACTGGAGCAACATCGAATACTCAAATTAGGATGGCGTTGGAGAGAGGAGAGAGGAGAGGGAGGAGGGCAGAGGGAAGAGGATGGCAGGACGCACAATATAAATTATCCAAATACGCAGCCCCATCAGAAGGCTGTAATCGCTCGTCCGCTTTCGCGTATTTCCGGATGATGTACTCTATCATTCATTACATCGCGGCACATGTCACTCGTTTTCGTTTGTGTACACAAAGCCAAGCTTGAGGAGGGACATAACTCACCAACAATAGCCCCACTCTCCGCCAACACCACCTCCCCATCACCATCAGTGATAGTGATAACAGGCGACTTCCCCAGGGGGTGGATTTGGAGGAGTTCGTTTGGTGCGCGCTGGTCGGGCGTACGCGTGTATTTTTTGATGGTGTAGGGGAGTTGGAGTTCTTCCTGGGGGGACGTTGGGGGTGGTTATGTGTGGGTTGGTGTTAGTGTATGTGGTAGTGGAGTTCGTGAGGGAGGCAAGGCAAGGTGAGTGGGTGGGGTGATGAGGGGGGTACTTACGAGGAGCCAGAGGATACGTTGGGATCGGGAGTCGTTTAGGTGGTGGACTACTAGGGATGGCGGGGAGGTGGGTTCTGGGTCGGACATGGTAAATACAAGCTGAGGTATGGAGTGGAGTGGTGTGGTGTTGAGTGGTTGAGTGGGCGAGGTGGGTGTAGGGTGTAGGGAAGGCCTGGCGTGGCGGGTTTCTGGGAAAGCACTATATAAGGTTCTGAGCGTGACTTTACTTTCAACTTGAACGACCGGGTAAGGGTGTTGCCGGCCCGGTTCCCATACGCGTTCTGCATTCTTTCCACCACATCGATGCATCTACCACCTCTCTCTCACGATCCTAACAAGTTTTCGAGAAGAACGACGTCACATGCGCAATTGACTGTGTAAAACGCGGAGACGGGAGTTCTTGACATCGATATCGATGTGATGTCGCGCTGTCAATTGATTTTCGTTACAGCGTTGATCGATGAAGATCATCCAAGAACATCATGGACTTCGTGGTGATGCGACACTGCTTCAGGCAGCGACATCATATGGGGGATTCTTGACTGAACTATCCTTGGACATAGAGGTGAGCGCCTAGTTTAGAGAGGTTCTCTTCGCTCACTATACCTCGAAGATCTATAGCAGGCTTTCCGGGGCCTGCGAGATCAAATTCTCTGGCCATCGTGGACGATATCGATATCGTGGCTAATCGCCTCGAAACATCGACATGTATCTACGATGACTGGTATCAATCCTGACAAGTTCCCATCGACTGACTGGACGTTTGGTTTTGATGCAGCAATCTCAGTCGATTGTCTCACACGAGTTTTCGACGCCATGACTATCTGCTAGGCTTCAGGTTCAACAGTGGACGGTTGTCGACGAGCCTTCCGTTCATCGTACCACGCATTGGTACTACCCCACTCCGACGTCTCTTTTGGAGGATGAGCATCTGCGTCGTTTGATATCTCTATCGAAGATGTCGCGTCTTTGAGATGGTATAGATCGGTGCCTCCATATAGCCACCCCAGGGTGATCGAGATTCCATCGGTGCTGGAACGCTGAGGATGGTGTACCTTATGCCGAGGTAGTCTCTAGCTCAATGGCTACTACATCGACTAAGCACCATTACTACATCCTTTCCGTCCGCTCTATGGATGCTTGTACATGGCCCTGATGGGCCGTGTCTTTGGTGTCTCTGCTTGGGGCGTTCAAGCTCTAGATCAAGGGGGACATTTCCAAATACTGGCTATTGGGATGCGACGAAGGTGATTGGCGTAGATCGTGCAGCGTGCATCCATCATCGTATGCGGTGACCTGCGACTCTAGAACATTTTCTATTTGCCCGTGCCATGCCAGTTGGTCTGGGGCGCACGAGTTGGACTAAGTACTATCCGTCGATGATCAGTTATGGGCTCTTGTTTTGGGGCAGGAGCTCGACTTCGTGCATGGATGATATATATCCGATGGGATCTTACTTCTTCGTCCTGTTTTATCTGGGGTAAAGCAGAAATACGCTCTCTCTCTCCTGGCGATGTGACATGGTGGCCTAGTGTCGTCGCAATCTATCCTCTGACGTCGACTCGCGAAGTTCGCATCGTCAGATGTTCTTGCCTCTTTCACTAGGTGACAACGTAACAAAATCGAGATGGAGTTTGGATGGGTTCGATATTCGGTTGTCACGGGCCACGGGCGTGTCTGTCATTCCGAGGACGAGTAGCTCATTGTTCTCCCCGTGATACAGGGACTACACTCTTTCGATAAAGCACGGCATGTGCCTGTTTTTGTCTCCACCTCCCTGTACTCCTGACGCCGGCATACCCATGAAGCAGATCCAAATCTGCCTCAATGAAGGTCCCTGTTTGTCCATTGGATGAGCCGGGGCTGCTCATATGATGTAGGTTTCTTTCTGTCTTGTGGGTGATGTGCCACTTGACGAGTCAATGGCTCTTGGGGTCGGGAACTTCGCGACGAGGGCAGTTCTGGGTACCGCAGATCACTTGCTATGGAAAACTCCCGCCAGTCTTTGCAGGCGGGCACTCTGTATGGTACAGGAGCACGGCTCTCTTCAACATGTTCGAGGGGGCATGTACTATTTTGATTCCCTCCCGGAACGTCTGATCCCTTTTTGGTGCTCACGGGCGTGTCTGTCATTCCGAGGATCGAGGATCGAGGAGCTCATTGTTCTTTCGATACTGCACGACATGTGCCTGTTTCCGTCTCCACCTCCCCGTACTCCAAGGGCCTGCATACCCATGAAGCAGATCCAAATCTACTTCAGTGAAGGTCCCTGTTTGTCCACTGGACGAGCCGGGGCTGCTCGTATGATTGTGATCTAGATTGTTTGCTTTGTGGGTACTATGTGACTTGACAAGTCGATCTGGAGTGCTTTTCATCCCCGGCTTGCTTGACTCCTTGACATTTTCAAGTTGTTATTTCTCGCACACGCATCAGAACCGTTTTCTACACTCGTTAATCCCTCAGACGCGTCGGCTTCTTTTTTTTATATCCGACTCTTGTTGACTGGGCTCTCGTACATATTGCCTGCTTCCTGACGACCGAAGTTTCAACTCCAATTTCTAGTGCAATTTGGGCTTCGTCGAATCTACCGATCTACAATGACCACTCCTGTATAACCATCCTGAGCATAGGGATGATACCGATGTGACCTCTTATCTCCCTGCTGCTTCCACCTCTCTGTACTTCTGGGGCTTGAATACCCATGAAGCAAATTAAAATCTGCCTCAATGAATGTCCCTGTTTGTCCGCTGGACGAGCTGGTACTGCTCATATGATGGATATTGATTTGCTAGTGGGTATTAGCCACGGAATACTATCAAGAGAGGGTTTTTAGCTGTATCAAGCTTCACGCTGCTTCACGAAGGACTTACTGATATGTGCCTCGACAAGTCCAAGGCGCTTGGAGTTGGGGAACTCCCCGACGAGGGCGCCTCTGAATAGTGCGGAGCGCCTGCTATGGAAAAGTCTCGCCAGTCGTTGCAGGCGGGCACTCCGTACGGTAGAGGAACACGGCTCTCCTCAACATGTACGAGGGAACGTGGGACTCCCGAAGACGGGAAATCATTCGGGTGTGGATTGACTCATGTTGTATGGATCTGATCAACCGCAAGCGCACTGCCACGGCACCGCTAAGGCACCGTTCAAAACCCACTGAGTTTGTGATTCATTCTGACTCGGATTGTATAGCGCGATGGAGCTATATAAGATACAGATATCGTGTCTCGATATCTCTATCAACCACCAACAATAACTGCAACAAGATGACTAGATCTATTCAATCCTCGTATTCTCCCAAAGCATTGAACAAGGTATGCAATGATATACTATCCCGAAAAGATCGGAAAGTAGTACTTACGCTTCAGGACATTATCGCAAAATAGAAAGACGGAGCTTTGAAGCTATTCAAAGCCACCGCGAAACAGGCAGGGCTCGCATCACCATCGCGTGTCGCCTCGGAATGGGAAACCAAATTATGGGCTAGTAAGAAGGTCAGGATATACGCATGACATGACCTTTCAAGAGCTCCTTGTTGATTTCATGTCCATCTACTTACCAGGTCCCAAAGCCGACGGGCATTATACGTCGAAATCCGGGGCGTATGGATGGCGCCCGGTGGAATGGGAGCTCGTTCATATGTGCTGCGAATGTTGACGAGGATGCTTCGTTCGTATCCTCTCGACCGCATGTCTATGAGGATGAGGTTGAGGCAGAAGAAGACTATGGCACTACTGAACCACGACGAGAAATTCGTATTTCGATCTCACTCTTTGATATAGCGCGACCAGCTAAACTCAAAGGTAAATATGATCGAAAACTCAACCATATTGTCGCTAATATCGATGTCCCAGGTGTGGCGAAAGAATTTGAAGTTGTCGACCGAGTACGACGCGTCATTGCCCTCGATGATGTCGAGCAAGCCACTGAATGGTGGGAAGATGAGGACTTTGAGGATGACGCGGAGCAGTGGGAGGAGATATTCGGAGAGAATGAATCACATCGAGATGAGCGCAAGCTCTATTCTACTGCACTCACACTGGGTTGTGAACGGTGACCAAATGTCATGATTATCATGAATATATCTCACCATATTTCATCTTTTGTTTTCCTATGTCTGCGGTCTGATACAAAATCTCTGAGGTAATAAGATGGACCTCTTTATCGAAGAGCTTCGATATAGGAATCGTTCGTTACCTAGTGAAAGCCGGTCAAAAACTGTCATACCGCTATCGACCCAACACTGTGTTAGACGAAATGACCTTAGGTAGAACGTACTTACTTACATAATCAGTACTTTACACTCGCGTCCCCTCCTGTGCATGTCTTCATCGACTCACAGCGACGACGCAGTGTCTTCTTGAGCATCGTTAGCTCCTCTCTTCACACACTGATTATATCTGATGTTCTATTCTGTTTTATGCTCCGAGTGATATCTACATGGGAATATAGAGGAGACCTAACCGCTCTGTGCAACTTTCTTCTTGATGACATCGACAACTCCTGGATCGGCAACTGTGCTGAGATCACCGAGCTGGTCACCCTCACCCGCAACAATCTTACGCATGATACGACGCATGATCTGGATTCCGTTGATGAGCTATAAGCGTGACGGATAAGCAGTGATCAAGACGCACCTTTCCAGATCTCGTCTTCGGCAAGTCACTGACGACAAAGATTTTCTTTGGGGCAGCAAAAGGACCAATCACTTTACGGACTTGAATTACGAGCTCTTTGACAAGAGCAGTCTCGTCATTAGGATCGTAAGCGAATTCTCTGAGGACGAGATGATCAATGTCGGAACGAACAAAGGTTCAAAGTGGCTTACGGTTTCAAGGTGACAAAGGCGTAAACTGCTTGTCCAGTCAACTCATCCGCAGTACCAATGACTGGAAGTAACAAGCAATATTAGTATGACATCTCCCATAATCGTAGTGAATATCTCACCAGCAGTCTCCGCTACGCCTTTATGCATGATAAGAGCAGATTCAATTTCAGCTGTTGATAGACGATGCCCAGAGACGTTGATGACATCTATGTGGAGAGATTCATGAGCGAAGAGGAACAAGAGGCCTTTGGATGATCAGACATACCATCAACGCGACCTTTGATCCAGATATACCCATGCTCGTCTCGAGCAGCACCGTCCCCAGTATAGAACAGACCAGGATATGGCTATAATGAATTGGCAACGTCGGGTCACCTAATTGCTCATTGCCGCGTGACAGATAAACGTCCTCACCTTCATGTAGGTCTCTAAATATCGTTTGTGGTCTTGATAGATAGTCCTGGCAATTGATGGCCAAGGGTTTTTCAACGCTAGCACGCCCTCAACATTGTTACCAACCAGTTCCTGTTTGCGAGAGAAAATTGTCAGCTATCACGGCGACATGTACCGACATAGAAACGCACGACTCCAGTGACTGCATCCAGGATTGCAGGTTCAATACCGAAGAAAGGAACAGTCGCCGCTCCCGGTTTGGTCTCGATCGCGCCGGGGAAAGGAGTGACAACAATCGAGCCAGTTTCTGTTTGCCTAACATATCATCATCAAGAACCATAGATAAGATTAGAAACAGGCTTAGGGAACAAGAAAGAGACTCCCACATACCAGAACGTATCGACAATAGCGCACTGCATTTTACCCACATGCTCGTTATACCAATTCCACGCTTCGGGATTGATCGGCTCTCCGACGCTCCCAAGCACTCTGAGACTGCTGAGGTCGTGATTCTCCACATGGTGCGAGCCCAGGCGTCGGAGAAGACGAATGGCTGTGGGCGCACTATAAAATTGCGTGATTTTGTGCTTTTCGACAGTTTGCCAATATCGCGAGGGTGTCGGGTATACTGGGGTGGATTCGAAAACGGTCGTTGCAACGCCATTAGCTAGAGGGCCATATACGATGTAACTGTATCGAGAAGCTCATGGGCGAGAGGAAGAGTGTACGAGTGACAGGACGTACGTGTGACCAGTAATCCAACCAACATCGGCCATGCAAGCGAATTTGTCGTCTGAAAATTTGTGGAATGACTCTGGTGAGATAGGGGTTTCGCTGCTCTATGCGATATATCGTACCAGGATGGACGTCGAAAACATATTTGACAGTCAGAGCTGCACAGAGCAGATATCCTCCAGTTGTGTGGACCACTCCCTAGAATGAGGATCGGTAAACGCGCACGATTGGCGACGCGATCTGACAGGCACGCACTTTAGGTTTTCCGGTCGATCCAGACGTCTGAAACTCGATCAGTTCATGTGTGACAAATAAAACATCCCCAAAGAAAAAACTCACGTAGAGAATGAAAAGTGGATCCTCAGACGCCATAACCTCAGGCGGGCAATAATTGGATACCTTCTCAGACTCTTCATGCCACCATTTATCTCGTCCTTGAGTCCACGCGACAGGGTTTCCAGTCCGTTTCAATACCAGGACGTGTTCTACCAGAGGACATTCTTTGAGAGCGGCATCGACTATGGCCTTTGTGGCGATCGTTTTTCCTCCGCGTTTGCCTTCGTCCGAGGTGATGAGGACGCGAGATTGACAGTCTTGTACTCGATCGCGAAGGGATTCAGCGCTGAAGCCGGCGAATACAACAGAGTGAATGGCTCCAATGCGGGCGCAGGCCAAGAAAGCAGCGACAGCTGTGAAGCTCCAATGAGCGCCGTTAACAGGATAAAATGGTGCGCGACAGACCTTGCCAAGTCATAGGGAGGTATACCGAGACGGTATCACCTTTCTTGATACCGAATTCCTTGAGAACATTGGCCACCCTCGACACTTCGCGTAGAAGCTCGGAATAGGAGATCTCACATCCCTCGCCAGGCTCGTCTGCTTCGTAGATGATTGCCGTCTAGATAGGATATAGTTAGTCTATGATACAGTCATTAGGCGTTTAGCTCACTTTGTTGGGGTGTTTAAAAGCCCATCGATCAACGCAATTGTAGCTCGCGTTCAGACCACCCTATGAGTCATATATAAGTCCGAAATCATCGAGCGTAGGCATAATCGGACATACCTCAGGGAACCATACGATGTCTCCTGTCTCAAAACCACCGGCACGGACTGTATGGAAGGGGCGATCCCAATGGAGAGTTTCGCGAGCCGCTTTGGCCCACCATCGATCAGATTCGTGGCCTACTGTCTCGGCATGAGCTTGACGGTAAGCAGCGATATGAGGTCCTACGTGTGGTTTCCTATGGCCATTAGCCACACGATGGGCGACGGGATGGATTGGGATGGTAGGAGGAGGAGACTCTGCCATTGTTATGCTATCGATGGGAAAAGAGGGATCAAATGTAAGACGACTTCGCAGTTGAAACGATAGGTGATTTATGCTAAACTTATATAGCTACCCCATGGGGAGGAAGGTCAAATGCAATTCACACGTGGTCCTATTTGGATTAGCGTGTATCCTATTGCACAATAGAATTCTTACGATATACGTACCTTATTGGATAGGAGGACATAGGGGAGCGCTTAGCCACCCTTAGACCAAGGTCAAGTGTCGGGCGGAACGGAGGCGAAAGGGCCTCCGAGTTAAAGCAGCGCAATAACACTCGACGTTCTCTATGCTTCAGAGTTATTCCTCTCGGCAGACCTACCAATCAGAGCGATAAAATTTTGAAAGAAACCAAGTGGAACGAAAGAGGACTTGAAGCGATCGGTAACCGAAGTCGTGCTTCTTTTCGAAGTGAGAGAAGCTTGCAGGCTTGCTCGCAGAGATGACCACGCAGCCAGTAGGAATTCACGGATACTGTGTACATGAATGTAGCTATAACTATGTATGTACAGACGCGGACGGTAGGAGAACAAGACCGTCACCCTCGGAGCGCGTCAAAAGGTGGGTCAAATGTCAGCCATGGAGGATGATATCAAGAGAAGCAAAGCTCGGAAATAGACATATGTACCGTGGTGCACAGCCAAAACAGAAGAGTCGTTCCAAGTCTGCGGTTTGTGCGTCTTGAAGACCGACCGGGACCGGAAGTAAAAGTGAGACAACCATCATTTCATATCCTGCAAGTTCCGCGAACGAAATGGTACAGAATGGAGAGCGACAGCGGGCTGTGGAACACCAGGTCCGACATGAGTGGATAAGTAGAGGGTAGTGTGATGAATAATCATCAAAGTGCAATCGTATGATATAATTCGCATCAGAGGCGGGATAGAGGACCTGAGTCCTGATCATGATGCCAAGTCACGATACGCAAATGCTCAGATATAGACATCATCAACCATCACCAACTGTGATTCACTGATTGTGTTATCTTGATGGCTATATCTCTGCGGGGCCCCGTGGGGTAGCCTAGAGGCACTGCATTGTCTCGGTCCACCTCGAACGTCAATGCTCCGATGAGCCGCAACAAAATCGACAGGGTCCAAGATCTGTACCCCTCCAAAGAGATGTAGTGGCGGAGGTTATCCTGAAAAGTGGTCTCGTGCCATAAAGTTACTGATGAAAGAGAGAAAGAACTGTCAATCCCAAAGTATAATCACAAATAAGGAGCAATAGCTCTCACCGCTGCAACTCACGACACTCAAGATATTCTTCATCAACTCCCAACGAACACGATGTCTGGGAACTCACCCATGTACGCACGAACGCTATCTGAAAGATACGTACATACCTACATATATCTCCACCCAATCTCCCTCCAAAATGGACCGACACGAGCTCGTACCTCGCCGATATCAGATATAGAACTTAGTGTTCCGCTTTGGGTCGAACGATTAACGAGCAAACTCTGCGTTGGAGGAAGGAATCTTCGCGTATATGAAGATTTGGCCAGAGGATGTCGACGCTACGTCAGTGCCTATCGAACGTCGACGCCAGACGTCCTGCCAGTGAGAGAGTTTTCGGCTTTCGGCCCGATAGTGCGAGAAGCTGGTGAAAGACAGTGGTAAATTTCGGAGACTGTTCGGCATCGTGAGCGACAGGGAAAAGCAGGAGGAGAAAGACAGGAAACTGGTACCCTGGTTCGCACGATAGCGCTAAAACAGAAATGGGACCGGAAAGCTGACGGTTTTCGTGACTGTGAAGTTCCGATGGTCTCGGCCGCATCCGGAATGAAATGAAACGCCTTTTGTTCCGGGAATAGGTGCGCGTTGAATCCTTGATCTGGAAAATCGAGACAAGCGTTCACAAAACGATGTCTGACCTAGACATCCGCAGAGTTCGTTAAACAAACATGCCACTGCAGCAGAAGGGACATCAGCTCACCAGTGAGCCAGATTTGAGCCCTGCTCTCGTGAGGATGAAGGTGGAGACGGAGTAAGAGAAGTGTTGTCTACCTTGATACAAGCAGAGGTTGACGAGGCTGAGGAGACACTTTGTAGCGCTGTTGTGTAGAATGGTGAGGGACTAGATCAAAGACACAACAAGCCATGATCAATCTCACTCCAACGGCTAAGAAGATGAAGGCATCAAGAACTCATCAAGAATTGGCGCCGCGAATCGCAGTTTCGCAGTGTGACTCTCGGTGCACCCACAGTGCTATGTCGATCATGCGAAGGTGGTCCCTAGTATCCCTATGCTCGACAAGAAAAATTGGGAGGGCTATAGACATGGCTTCGCATGTATAGAGACTACAGTCGAGGAAAGGAAGGGAAAGGACCGAAAGGTAGTACATATCGACTTGAATCCAAGCCGGACATTGCCGCGGAAACACGTGACCTCAATCCAATTACAATCTACTACAGACTACTTACTTACATCGCAACCTTGCATCCGCAGAAACTGTCCTCGAGATCCTGTCTAGTCACCAAGTGACTCCATCAAAAAAATGACACTCCGTAACTTCTTCAAGCTCTCCGATGGCAACAAAACAGATTTTGAACACGACACTAAGAACCTTTCGTTGGTACTAGGTCCTAAAAATTCACAGATCTTCAGCCCTTTCTGGGAACACACACTTCCATCTCATTCGGGTGCTCTTACGTTGGAAGATTGTGATGCATATGACAAATTGACGGTGGGGTGAAGGTTTTGTTGCGCTCAAATTTCATCATGTTATGCCCTATATCTGGTCTTGTCATCGAATTCTTCGCACTGTTAGGAGCAGGAGGTCTCAATCTTCCTTCGATTCAAGCCGTATGAGCACGAGGGCAATCAGCGCCGTTTCCTCATTCCAAGCGACTCCCCAGACGAGACTTCTCGATGCGATATAATTCCCAGTTTCGTCGCGTACTCTCATCACTAGGATCATCATCACATGGGAGTGATACCTGGTTCCGCTTCTATATTCTGTGCGAAGTAGCTTTCTTCCTGGTATTATTCGACTTACCAGACTCTCTAGAATGACGCTAAGTCATTCATCCGATTCTTGTATACTATATCCTCGGCATATTGGGTGTCATTCTCGAAGTGGAGGGTGTTTTTTCGTTGTCGCATGTTTCTATCAGGGAATTCTGCTGGACTTTCACCGGCAATGTCAGCGAGCACGGCATCCAGTACTGAACGTTTCGAAGTTCCCTCTTACGAAGTCTATCCTCGCGTCGGAACGTGAAGAGCGCGTCGAATTCCTCTCCTTCTCTCGCCTTCCCCCGGACCGGATGCTTCCCCACCCAGCATCATCCTTACCCAAAAATTCCGAACGGAAAGGCTTATATGGAGGCTTGGAAAGACGCCGGTCTGTGAGTCCCGCTGGAAAGCTTACTGTAATCAGGTCGAAGCTGTATGGTTCCTAGGCGTTGGGCTAGCTCTATCGGTTCTTTCGCCCCGCCTCAAATTATCTACCACACGGCCGCTTCTGCAGCACATCATTCAGACTCTCCAGTTGACGATCAGCTGACCATACCATATGATAATGATACAACGGGCCGTACGTCCACTTTCGAAGTTGCAACGCGGGCCTCTCGGAATTTTAGGTCCCAAATGACGCGCATGGAGGAATATATAATAAATGGTGGGTTTCCGATTTCGAAAGACGACTTCCTCGTAATGGTGGGTCCCACAAAAACGTCTTTTGTCTCATCTCAAAGGCTTTCTATAGCGCGTCAAAGCCATCCTTTCGCTCGCGTCTTTGTCAGGCGCTCTCGTTACCTCAGCATCAGGAGCTTGTATGTTTCTCGACTTTACCGCTATATCATCACTCACTTTCTTGAACGTCAGTGCTCCCTCACCTCTATAAAAGACTTCCCTATGGTGCTATCAAGCCCTACGGTTGGGCACTCGACCAGGCGCACATTCAAGCTAGCGGTTTGGCAGGACAGTTGATGGATTGGTATAGCTAGTTGAGTCATACTCGTATATGTTGCTGCGTAGAAGGCTGATTATATCTTACAGTGTCGTTGGATCTATCTGGGTGGGTGGTCCCATGGAATACAGTGAGATGCACGAAGCGGCGCCGTATTGGTTGTGAGTATGTTCCATTAAAACACGAATGCATACCTGATCAAGCTTTTGTGTAGCAATGGGATTGTGACGTTGGCATTCCAAATCCAAGATCCGAAGCTCTTGAGCCAAGTAAAATCTTTCTTGGATCGAACTCTAGATAACCAGGGCGAAGATGGCTGGCTGGGGCCTGAGCCTCATGTTGCGAATGCTACAGTACCGCGGTTGGTTTGGCCGCGTTATCTACTTCTCTTCGGGCTTATTGTACGCGACATTTATCGTTTTCGTGGTCCTTGATGTCGTTCATTAATCTTTTCCTTAGCAATATGCTGAAGCTGACCCTACAGAGACGACGAGAATCGTGGACGCGATGCATCGGTTTGTTTCGCTCGCCAATACAATATGGGCAACGGGACAAGAGGGGACTTCGGACCTTGGCTTCCAGTTCGATTATCAGTATGTTCGTTGGGAAGAGGTTGGTCAATTTTGTCGTCTGGTCAATCTCTCTTGTTGACGGATATGTAGCTTGTCTATTCTCTTCAATGGCTCTACGACAATCATCCTCGAGGCAAGCTTTGCAGCGTTTGATGTAATGCTACCTGGATGACCTTTCATTTCTACTGCTTATAGGCAAGGAGGACGAATTGATTCAAACCATGAATCTAGTCAAGGCGGCGGGCTTTGATTGGAAAAATGATTGGTACACTGATGCGAATTTCCCTAAAGTAGCTGTTACGACCTTCACTCAAGAAACGTGAGTACACGCTTGGCCTTGATGCTTCACATTTTCAAACAATCTCTTTTTCTTAGCCACGGCGTAAATAACGGCGAAGGTCAGCATATTCCTCATTGAGTCAGAGGCACCTTCGCTGACATACATTCAGCTCTCAAGTCGGAAGCCCTTTCATGGCGTATGACCGGGGACCCGACTGATATACAAAGTACCTGGGAACGGCTAGATCTTATATACAAATATCACGGTCGAGCTACTGGTATGGACTCATCGTTCAGTCCAGGTCAAGGGGTTTGGCTCACTCGATATTTAGGAACGTATGCAGCAGATGAGCATCTCGCTGGTCTTAACCCATCTAGAGGGTAAGTTTTCAAATTTTCAAATCTTTCGTATTTTGATGGTTTTCGTCTATCAGTACTGAGCTCTGTGCTATCGTGTACGTATATTGGTATTGAGAATCACCTTTTTTTTGGAAACTTACACTTTTTATCATCAGCGAGCAGATGTTCTCGCTAGCGACTATATACCAGACTTTCGGAAACAATTCTGTTGCCGATAGAATCGAAAAGCTTGGTCGGTACCTTTTGTCCTATGAGGTCTGCTCTTGTCATTGACGTGTACTACTACCAGCGTATAATGCGCTACCTGCCGCTTTGCTACCGGACTGGACAGGTTGGTCTTCATTGTCGTTCAACCCCTCGTCAGACATCTCTCTAAGTCAGGTCAAACGTAGCTCGGCAGTATGACCAGCAGGGTGAGCATTAGCGGCTTCTTTCTGTCAGCCGTAATGCGGGATTGACGCGATAAATATCTCTCAGTGAACCAGATATGGGCGAAGAACATGACGGGAGAAGAGCCTTTTATGAACAGTGGATACTCTAACGTCTTCGGGATGGAACCGTGAGTATTATGCCCCTCATTTTGAATTTGCTCATCGAGTTTCGGGTAGAAATTATCCTTGTTGCACGGTAAACCACCCACAAGGATATCCAAAGTTCTGGGCACACAGCTTCTTCACCGACTCGAACGGTTATTCCCTCATACATGCATTTCTTGGGCCATCAACATTCTCTGGAACAATCGGCGCTAATAACAAGGTCGAAGGTACGGAGTGTCGTATTACAAGGGCGTTTCCCCTTTACTGATATCAAGCCAGTCACCGTCGATACGATGTATCCTTTCACTTCGACTGTCAACTACGAAATTTCCGTAACTAGTACATTGATGTTCAACATTCGTATACCTAGCTGGGCGCAAAATAATCTCAGTAGAATATCTGTCAAACAAGGTCATCCTGCCACTCTCAACATCGATCCTTCCACTTCCTTCCATACTATCAAGGTGCAAATGACTCCAAATTTGCTTCTTGTTACCCACTGATTGTAGATAGTTAGATCGTCCCCGGACAAGCAACTACAATTCAGCTGTCACTACACATGCCGCTCGAAGTCGAGACCTTAGCTTCTGGATCAGTCGTTGTCAATCGGGGACCACTTAATTACGCCATGGATTTGCCCTTCAACCGGACAACCACCCTTGGCTGGAGGTCAGTCTGGTACTCACACTGTCCCCGTCCTCATCTTATCAATGCTTTCCAGGAATCCGCAAGCACTGGCCGATGTCGAGAGACTCTTCCCCAATACTCCCGAAGAATATCTTACGCCCGTACGTCTGCTCGGTTTTACTGTATTTCCATGGTTTAACAATGTAACAGTTCGACAGTCATGCACACGATCATACACTTCTACCAACTAGCGAATGGCGACTCGCCATTGATCCTTCTTCTATCACTGTAGTGGATAAATCTGCGGATCTCGCAGCAATGCCCTTTTATGCTTGGGCTCCCGGTGCTCAACCTGTAACAATGACTGCGAATGCTTGTCAGATTAGTGAGTCTCCTTTTGTATCTTCTCACTGGAACATATTCCTGACAGTCATTGCAGACTGGGATATCTCAGAAGCAACCGCCGCGCCTCCACCATCTAGTCCCAATGCCTGCATCGGAGAGGTCTTCAATGTCACACTGGCACCATTTGCAGCGGCCAAACTGAGACTAGGAGAGATACCGACTATGTCTATCGGCTGAGAGGTGGTAGAGTAAACATAAGGCATAGGTATCAAAATTATACATTTCTATACTCGATTGGCCAAATAAAACTGCATGAGATTCTATCTACAGAACAAATGAATAAGAGCGATGAAGAAGATGCACAGAATAACAATAGACACCGCTGCGGAACGGCGTTGAGGGTATCCAATGACCCGATGCGACATATCTTCCGTTACGCTCAAGACTCTGGTCTCTGAAAGCAACATGCCCAAGATACGGCATGGTTCTGCGTTCGTTAAATCTGACTTTCATTGCAGGAGATTTGGTCACATATCGACTCGACGATGCTTCCTTTAAGTATTAGGATTGTGGACACAGCAATGCGCCCTTAAATTTTGGCCAGCCTCCGCTTGGTCTGCGCAGCAGTCCGAGCTCGGGACTTTTCCGGGCAGCTCGTAGAGCAACTTGTGGAAGCTACCGGCATCGAGGTTGATGGTGAGGGATTAAAAAATTCCGCAAAAGACGAGGTGCGCGATCCATGAGGTGGGCCTGTTGCGGTTCCTATGAGCCTGACATGGATGAAAAATCTACGAAGGGTGATAGAGTGCTGTTGGGGCTTACTAAAAAACGAATATGTACAATGACACTTATCTCGAGAAGAGTGTCAAAGTAGCCTGGAAAAAGGTGGGCCATAATCATTTAGCACGATTTTGGCTTTTGATATACGTCACTTACTTGCGTTTATGAGGTCAGTTGTGTTGTTTGCATCCACGATTCGATACTAGGTAGATCAGATACAATATACATCACTGACCTCGGACCTCGAATGTCATGAACGGAATCATGGTCGCCGGTTGAGTAGAGACCCGATCGTGTCTGAAGGGGGAGAAAGAAAGACAAAGGAGGCCCGAGCTGGGCGGAAGTAAGCCAGTCCAGGTGCGTCGAGTGCGGGCGTCATGCCTGGCACGGATTATATCGCAACAGAAGAAACATCATCTTCGATAGTACTGAAACGATGTCAATTAATGGGTTACACAGTTACCAGGGATCGCCTTACGTTCAAGACTCGACAGAGTGAGGTCGATAGCGAATATCAACGTAGCTTTCTCGTTTATCTTCAGGACGATCATCTAAGGCTATGAGATGTAGAAATACAGACACCCTGTGGAAGGATTCTGCGATGATCTTGGATTAACCGAATTTCAGATCGAACCGGGATATAAAAATACATCCGCCAACCTGGAAATTCACTGTTGATCCAACGCCGCCATCGTGAAAATTCTCTTGAGCTCCTTTGCAAACCCAAATGCCCTCTCCAGCCACATCAACACGAAGTCTTGATTCAGAGACCATAAACCTACCGGAAATTGGTCCTGACGACGCCGAGATAATCCTGAAAGCTGTAAAAGAGGATAAAATCGAGATCAGGAAAAAAGCACGATCAGGCGACACCGCTACTAGAAAAGATGGACTCGAGGTCCTCAGATTGGAGGTGCAACTCCTCGAAGAAAGTACACCCACTTCTCGTCCACGACGGAAGAGACAAGTAGAGATCATCGACGAAGGTAAGCTGCTTGATCGATCTGGATTTTGGATGCTGAGCGCGATGAATATAGCTGGAAAGAGGATGCAGTTGTGTAGGGAAATGTATAAAGGGGTCTTCGGTACTGTAGAGAAGGTGCGAAAACATATGCGGGACGCAAAGATCGTACCGATCCAGGAGGATTGGGACAAGACTATCAACAAAACAATAATTGAGCGTGAGTTATGTCGTTCATTCTTTACCTATGAGTTTACTCACAAAGATCACAGTCGACAGACAGGTGAATCAAGAACGGAGCCGTGTCAGTGAGGTCGAGGCGGAGCGAGACGAAGCAAGGCAGAAGTGCGATTTGCTCCAGCAGGAGCTCGATGCCTGGAGAAAACGTGAGTTTGCACTTTTATCGAGATCGCGCGAGATCAGACTATATATCGACGCTGATCGACACTTACAGAAGTTGGGCAGGATACCTCATCTCACCTGATCTCCCATCTGGATCCTCTTCAAGAGACACCGGTGCACATGAACTTCGGCGAAGAAGCTTCCTATCCCACACCCAAGTGGTCTCCCGTCTTAGGGAGACCCACATCCCTCAGAAACTCGGACATAGACGAAGGTAGGTTACACTTACATGAAAAGTCGATCGATTGAGTTGACGAAGATAATCGGACCGCAGATCATGATGACACCTGGGACTCAATGACGAAGCCCGGTGTCGATGCTTGTGACGATCACTGGGAGTACAACAGTGCGTCGTCGACGTCCAATCACATCGAAGTGAAATACGAAGTGCAGGGACGAAATGAAGATGGTACGCCCCCCCTCGAACATGTTGAGGAGAGCGGTGTTCCTCTACCGTACGGAGTGCCCGCCTGCAACGACTGGCGAGACTTTTCCATAGCAGGCGCTCCGCACTATTCAGAAGCGCCCTCGTCGGGGAGTTCCCCAACTCCAAGCGCCTTGGACTTGTCGAGGCACATATCAGTAAGTCCTTCGTGAAGCAGCGTGAAGCTTGATACAGCTAAAAACCCTCTCTTGATAGTATTCCGTGGGTAATACCCACAAACAAATCAATATACATCATATGAGCAGTACCAGCTCGTCCAGCGGACAAACAGGGACATTCATTGAGGCAGATTTTAATTTGCTTCATGGGTATTCAAGCCCCAGAAGTACAGAGAGGTGGAAGCAGCAGGGAGATAAGAGGTCACATCGGTATCATCCCTATGCTCAGGATGGTTATACAGGAGGGGTCATTGTATATTAGCAGATTCGTCGAAGCCAAAAATTGTACGAGAAATTGGAAATTGGAAATTGTATCTTCGGTCGTCAGGAATCAGGCAACATGTACGACAGCCCAATCGACAAGAGTTGGATAAAAGACAAGATTCTGACACGTCTGAGGGATCAACAACAGTAGAAAATGATTCTGATGCTTGTGGGAGACTTAACAGCGCAAAAATGTCAAGGAGTCGAGCAAGCCAGGGATGAAAAGCAATCAAGATAGAGATGCAAACGGACGAGACATGACTCGCAAATAACTAAGATACTCCACCGAAAAGGGGTACGTCAACGGCGGACGGTGACCAGTAGAGAGAGACGTGTCCAATGTAGACCACGCGGTGGATATTCCCAGACGAGATATTCAGCGAACAATTTCTGGATAGACGACCCGATTCCAAAACTAGGGTATATTTAAAAAGAAGGCAAAAAATGAAAATAAGTGAATACGAGGACGTACTCCCAACTTGTACACATATTTTCGGGCAAGCCTTAGCAGTCTAGGGCACAAGGATCTCTGGCAGACCGTTAGAGGAGACTAAAGACAAAGAAGGACTGGGGAATCCAATAGTAAATAGCCACGTAACAAGCGATCCGGATCGTCTGAGAAGCCCCGGCTCATCCACTGGATAAGCATGGGTCCTCACCGATGTGAATGTAGGTCTGCTTCATGGGTATTCAGACTCCAGGTGAAGCTGTCGACGGACACGTGTGGACGCATATATCCCAAGCATATCGCGACGACAACATTTTGCATTCAGGAGCTGAAGATTGGAAAGAGTGGCAAACACGAGATAGTACAGGGATTGGAACATTCCCAGAGACATTATCGGGTGCGGATGGAAGACGTGTAAATCGAAATTCAAACGTCCGTGTTTTGGCCCTCATCCAGGCGAGAGAAAATCAAAACCGGTGGTCGTATAGGGCCGGCACTCCCGTGATGAGCCTCGATGGAAGGTATAAGGCCTCTAGGGATCGAGGCGAAGACAACAGAGCAAAAAAAAAACCAGCAAGTGATGGGAAGACTTACCTCATACGTTCGTCCTTCAAAGTCTTCCGAGTCGCCTGGTTCGTCGCCATTCAGGATGGTCAAGGCCTGGTAGATTGTCTCCTTGATCCGATTACCTTGAGTTTCGGTATAATTTTTTCGAGTGTCTATTCAGAATCGATATTCAAGGGTTGGCCATCAGGCCTCGGGTAGTATCCAGATACAGCGTCTCCAGTGTTCGAGGGAATCTCAGTGCGAACGCACTGAGGCACTAAGTCGAGGAGGTCAAGGTGGAGATGGTCTGCGACTAAAACTGCGAGCACAGCTTTTTCGTACTTCGATTCTCAGACTCAGACTCAGAGTCTCGAAGTTTGCTCGAAGTGTTTATTTTCGAGTTTGGTTTATGTTCAGGTACCCAACCAAATTATGCAGGCCAATCCGCTTTGTTTTGAAGGCTTTCCGTCACGATTGCTTGGATCATCTTCTACGAAACATTGTATCAATATCACTTATTTATAGGTCAAGTTTTCACTAGGTAATTCTGTTGATTTCCCTTCGAATATTCCAAAAGAACTTTGGTATCGACCCACCCACCCATTTTGTCGAACAAATCCGGTGGCATGTGTTGAGTTACGCCGAATTCGATACCGCAGTTACGAAACCTATTTAAATGAATTTTTGGGAATTCAAGGCAAGGTATACAACGTACATGTCAAGCAGAGGATGCGTAAAACTACATAGAACTCCAGAAGTCAGAGAAGAACCTAAATAAATCCATGCTCATCTGTTGAAAAATCTCAACTTAACCGCTGCACGTATTCTAGCAAGGTATCGGGCAACGCACGCCTGTAGTCCGGCCACCATTTGCAGCCCACTGCTGATAGCTGGTTCAGGTCCATTGAGAACACTCGAGCTGACATTAGCGCTATCCACGCGTCCTTTCAACGCGGGAGGTGGCTTTGATTGAGGCTTTTGTTCGCCAGACTCGATGTGTTCCTTGAACCACTGTAAAGTAATGTCAGTGAACCTGCATGCCGGACAAGAAAGAGATGCCGTTACTTTGACTAGGAATTTGGCAGATTCCTTTGGATATCTCTGTTGCGTCTCGTAGTCGACGTAAGTCACACCGAAACGAGTTGTATATCCATCCGCCCTATAGAATGATTTCAGATACGCACTAATCGCGAAAGTGTGAAATATATACCATTCAAAGTTGTCCACGAAGCCTGTAAGTTAAGATTATAGTCAGTAGCACAAAGAGAATGGAGAAAGATGGCTCACTCCACGGGAAATATGCCCTAAGGTCAACTCCATCATCCAAAATCGCAGATAACAAGACGGACGTCGTTCCACGAAAGTATTGAATGCGATCGTTGTCTAATAGAGCCTGCTCTTTTGGCATGTCATTCTCGTCTTTAACGGCAAAGCCGTTCTCTGTGACACTACAGGTGGATTGAGAACCAAGGGGGGTACGAAAATTCGAGGAAACTCACTAGATGGGCATATGGTAACGCTACGGGCGAAATCGATCGGTGATATTCAAGAGAATGAGATCATAGTGGCTCACATTCCAAAGGTAATTCAGGAGCTGATGTGGCGTTATTATCGAGCCTGAATACATAACGGAGACAAGGTGACTCACAGCACGGAATCCTTGGGGATCTGAAAGGATATCAACATTCAGTCCAATGCATTCGGACCGACAGATAAACCCTCTTACAATCCTGCAACCAGGCGCAATGGGCTTACAAACGGAGATTATGAGCCTAGAATACGGCATCGGATACGAAGAGCGCCTATACCTTGGGTTCCCAATTGAGACCCGTCAGGTCTAGTAAACGTGTACTCGACTAGACCCTGGAATTCATCGTCGCCGCCTGCTTCTAGAGAGTGGAGCGATGAGTGTAATTTGGGAGATCGAAGATGTACGAGACTGCTTACTGCACAAGTTGGTAGTATAAGTGTTCATGCCATAGAAATCGGATGAGCCTTTAATGATAGCCCATTCTTCCGGCGTAAATTCCGGAAGCCTATCTTGGAGCATCTCTCTCAAATATTCCGGATAATGACCGAGATAGATAGGGTCCTTTGGGAATATATCAGTGAAACATGGCGACGTCGATTGGTAGGTCAACGTACCGCGAACCATCCTAGAAAGCAAAGAGGCATGATTGTCGGATAATATTGCTGTCAGCAGATGTAAAAACGTGATCGAAAAATAGGGCCGCTATTCACCGATCGCGACGTCGAGGGCGTGTTTGGCTGCTTCGACATCTTTGACAGGAGACTTCAAAGTCAATCACTGGCTCCACGAACTCGGACTCGGGTGCATGACGACTTACTTTCTGGATTATCATCATAGGGCATTGCCCAATCACCGTTCAATGTAATCCCGACCTGTCCACCCTGGCTGGTTTTGAATTCTTGGCGATAGAGTTGGACAGCAGTCGCGTGAGCTAGAATCACATTGCTTCCTACGCTGTGGCACGAATCATTGCAGGCTGAGCGTGCTCAAAAAGTTGCATTGTTGAGAAGAAGCAACTCACATCCACGGTTCCGTAGAAGAGTCTCCTTCGGGGGACCGTTGTCGGTCACTTGATCGTCCGGGAGCAAATACTCCGCGTCCATAGCCCAGGACGGAGACACACCATGGTTCGTTGACTGTCAACCTAGAAGATATGGGAATCAAGCGCATGTGATCAGCGGATAAATACACGGCATGGAAGGAAACGCGATTGGTGGTTAAATCGTTTTACCAATATTTGACGCGATCACCGAAGGCTTCAAAGCAAACCTGCAATGACAGGGAACAGGTAAGTAGGCATAAATACGAAGGCACGCGCGTAGACAGAGTACCTTCGCATATCGCGTATAGTCTTGAACAATCTCATCTTTGTTCAACCATCCGCCGTATCTATCATGGAGATTCTGAGGAAGGTCCCAGTGATATAAGGTCTGTTATGTCAAAAATTCAGACGTGCGAAGGTCTTCCCACAGAGAATGAAAGGAACTCACGACAAATGGAGTGATTCCATGCGAAATCAATGCATCAATCAAGTTGGAATAGAATTCAATGCCCTGAGGGTTGACTGGATCTTCCCGACCTCCTAGAGGAATGACACGCGACCTATCGAGTCTCGTGAGTTCGACGTAGGCACAATAAATGTCTCGAAAATCTATACCAGGCGATGGAGAAACGGTATGATTTGACACCATAATCGACCAGAAGAGCCAAATCTTCCTAGTATGAGTTAGCGCGTAACTTGTGCAATTTGACGGTAAGGAGAGCTGGCGAACCTTCCACAACCTATAAGAGTCGGTCGCGACATCTCCATCTCTGCCGTCCAGGGTTTTTCCTGGTTGTTTTGAGAAATCATCCCAGATTGATTTACCTCTACCGTCAACGTCGGTTGAGCCTTCAATCTGGAAACTAGCTATATACACATATAAATTAGGCTTCTATTCCGTCTGTCGAAGATGGAGGATAACTTGCCGGTTGCAAAGCCCCACAAGAAATTCTTGGGCAATTTTCGAACGGGAAGCTGTGCTACGGCCATTGTAGATGAATAGACGTGGAAAGTTGACAACCCACAATCTGCAGGTCTGTGAGGCTCTTAAACCCAGGACAATCCGCCGATATCATTCTGGGTTCCTGGTCCGGAATTCGAGCCATGGTGTCATCCCCGAGAATAGTCCGGCTGGTTACAAAGTTTTCTTTTCGGTTGCCCGGATAGCAAGACGAAACAATCTTGATTCCTAAAATCCAGATACGGGTGTTGGGCCAAGAAGTATTCCTGGAGATTTGAGCCAAAGAATCGTCGAAGGAATATTGTCCAAAATAAGGCATCAGGGCGAAATTTCGCTCGGAGATTTGTCGGATTCACGTGCGCTACTCCAAAAATAAAACATACATACTCGATCTCTGCAGGAAATCCTCATCCTATTTCCCTCATCTCAGATATACAGATGTCTAACTCTTCAGGGATCGCGATACTTGGTGCTGGAATATTTGCTGCAGAAGGTGCGTTAGACTTTTATTCGAGCCTTTGAGCCTCAAACGAAATCCGATCGTTCGACGTTGACCTATCACATTTATCATTTATCATATGTAGCTCATCTGCCAGCCCTCAGCTCATTGGGTGATGGAGCGCCTTCCCTCAAGGCAGTTTACTCGCGTTCTCAGAAAAGCGCAAACGACTTGGCATCAGCTGCTAAATCTACCCTGAAGCTCCTCGACGCTCCAGCCATCTACTGTGATGAAGATCCGTCACATAATCTAGCCGCTCTGCTAGCTAGGCCCGACATCACTGCAGTTCTCGTTGTACTTCCGATAACTGTCCAACCATCCATAATTCTCCAAGCTTTAGCAGCAGGAAAGCACGTCCTCAGCGAAAAGCCCGTGGCACCTGACGTCGCCCAAGGTCTTGATCTCATCAATAAATACGTCTCGGAATATAAGTCAAAAGGCCTGATATGGAGAGTCGCCGAGAATTACGAGGCTGAGCCAGGATATCGTGCTACCGCTGAGGCCATCAGAGTTGGAAAAATCGGCAAAGTAGTTTTCTTCAATACACGCGTAGTCAATTACATCGACAAGGAATCTAAATGGTACAAGACACCGTGGCGCACAGTGCCAGATGTATGTTTCTATGCAAAATCTTGTATTTTATCTTTCTGATGGCGTGTCATAGTATCAAGGTGGATTCCTGGTACGCATTTTCATCAGATGAAGATCAGCCCTACTGAGTAATATTGCCTTATCCAGCTTGATGGAGGTGTCGTGAGTAGTATTCTGACTTCCTAGTTACATACCGCTGATTCAATACTTCGAAAGCATACGATCGCCGCTTTGCGTATCATGCTCCCACATTCTCTCACCCATCTCTCTGGTTTTGCGTCACTCAATAAGGATTACCTTGCTCCTCACGATACCATTACGGTGGTGACCAAGGCCGGTTCCCACTTTCACGGAACTTTTGAACTAACATTCGCTTCCCCGACACCGTCGCGTCCAGTAGCCGATACCGTCGTCATTACCGGGACCGACGGTTGGCTATCCGTGAACCAAGTTAACATCCCAGGATCCAAGTCTATACTTCGTACCATCATCAAATCTGCAGTTAAGGCAGAAGGAAGATCTGACGAAGAGAAGGAAGAAATTATCGACCATCCGCTCAGCGGTGTTCCAAACGAACTCGGTAGTTTCTTCCAAGCGATAACTGGCAAGGATGACGGTCTAGGGCTAGGAGATCCGCTGGCCGCATTGAAGGATGTCGCGTTCATTCAGGCTGCTCTGAATAGTGCGGGCAATCTCGTTGATCTCGATGCTTTGGTTGCTACACCGAACTAGGTAAGTGTCCGTATATTTTCCGCATTATCGAGTGGCGCATTGAATCTCTCATATTTTGACCAGGGGAAATAACGTCTAATGTGCGTAATAGTCCGAAATTAAAAAATAATCGATTTGTTTGTGGTGTATGATACGATGTCCAGGATCGAAGGAGGACGATTCCAGCTGTCGAGCCTTACGTCGAGTCTGGGCACGAGGTGTGCGAGACCATTTCTTTGAGTTCTTGATATCAAATGCTGGCGACGCAGACGAAACGATTGAGCAGCTTGGAGATAGCGCGAGTTTTAGCCGTTCTTCAACAACGTCCATCGTCGAATTATCAACCCAAGATAATTCAGGAGGGTAAGAAGTGGATCGTTGGTCCATGCGGTGAATTCGAAGTAATGGCGGAGGAGCAGCGAATTCATTCCAGTCGGGACTAGCGCATGAGACAGTATTGATAGTTGCTAAATCTGGCACGCAAATTGTAACACACACACAAGTTTGAGCAGGATGGAAGTCCGGTACGTCGTGTGGGTGCACGATTTACTGATTTGTGGTTTAGTTTCTCCGAAATGGATTATTTGGTACGCGCACTGTGTCAGTCAATAAGTACATGATCAGCAAGACGAGCACGCAAGGTGAGAGAAAAGTAGAAACGGTACCAATGACATTGACTTGCCTGTGTAAGCCCATAAGCTCAAGCAGACTCCGAATGATCTACATGAAGATGTTCTCATTTGGCATCGAGGAAACGGATATCAGTTCTAATGGCCGTCCGGTACTTGACGGAGTTCTAACGTTGTGATCCAGGCTGTAGATTGTAGGCACACATTCGCGAACGCTGTGACTGAAGTGCAAACAGATATAGAAGGCACGACGAAGGTCTAAGTACGAAGGCGCATATCTAGAGTTCACCCAAGAACTCACCCGGCAGAGGATTGCAACTTGCTTATGACTTGAAAGTGTGCCTTGAGCATCGACATATAGTCACGCTGCTCGCATTGACGAGGTCAAGAGGTCTCTGGTGCCCCTGAGGATCGAGGCGTGGAATCTACCAATAGCGCATGCAAAGCCCTTGTGCGAATTGAGTGGGTCAGCATGAGAACAATAGATACATATGAGACAAGAACAAAAAACCTACGAAGGACACGTATGAAAAGGAAAGCCCCTTCTAAGTTCAAGTTTTGAACATTGTACTAATTGTCGATTGGTGAAGGTAAGCATTCCCTTCTGGTTCAGGCCCGCAAAACACTGAAAGCTCACCGACCGTCGTTACAATCTGGCCCACATATGGGACAATAATAATAGGGCATTGATGATACAAGAGGGTCACACGAGATCTACCCATTATAGATGCAGTCCACTTTCTAGATCCGTCGAAGCATGTAGATAAAACTGGATAGTTCCGGTGAGGGGAACAGAGATGCGGGCCCAAGGCCACAATCGAACCAGTAGAGACCTGCTTCACATGCCGCCAATCTCAGCGAGCGTTTACTGGTGGAGACAAAGAGCCTATCGCAGCCCGGAAGTTGCAATGCCATGGAGCCTGACGGCGCCGGGGATACTTTGGCGTATCTGATACTGAAAAATTGGAACGCCGGTGAACAAACTATATGCAGACGTATAAGATAAGAAGAGTGTTTAGCAGTTGATATTGTTGTCGATATAAATGACACGGACTAACAGCGGGTAAACGCATGCACGCTCATCTTTAGACTGAGGATGCCGTTTCATTGTATGGAGATGGAGACGCAGTGAAGCCCGAGGCTAAAACTTAGATTCGAGCTCCAGGACCCAAAATGGGAGGCCCGAAGGTCGGTAGTAGGCACTATATTTCCGATCTATGTAGGAGAAGAATCAGCAGTGAGCAAAAGCTTGCGGCAGTATAAGATGCTGGGACTGAATTAGAACGGTATGCGATGCTTGGGGGGCCGCTTGACCATCTCCATGTAAGGAAGATCATAGCGAAGTGTACAAGAAGCGTAAACACAACGTGTTCAAGCTTTCGAGGGTTCGAAAAACAATGTTTACGGAGAAAAACGACAGCACAGGGAATAGGCAGAAGCTCTCCAAGGATTGAGATGACGACTAAGCAACACACTACACTTGCACTACACTCAGAAGGTGACAGTAATGAAGACGCACCGGAGAAATCCTGAACATCAGTGCAGCCATAGCACGGTGAAAAAGCGAGGAACCATATACAAAACAATAAGATATCTGAAAGGAGTATAGAGAGGAGGTTAGACACGGGAGGACGACTACAAGAACAACAGCAAGTACTTACTTCCAGCAAACCACGGAAAAAATCTCAGCACGGTGAAATCTCGACTAAAAGAGAACATCTGTCACTACCCAAAAGCAAGACGGCGATACGTGAGGGAAGACAGTACATTTCAGTGGACCTATCGAGTATGTGGAGTGATCTCATATACAAACTCGGTAACTTACCAGACGGACACGGCGAGGAGCCATATCAGAGCGGAGGCATCACGGGGAAATCGAATTTGCACTTACATTCGGACTGTAAGATACGAGATACGAGTTGGTCGCCTAACAGGGACTGTGAAAAACGTCAACTCGAAGGCGTAACCCAAAGAGCGTTTCCCAAGAACATGTGAACTTACCTAATCTCTTGGTGACAGGTAGCATGACCCCTCAACGAAGAGAACATCCATTGAAAGAGGCTTGACGGGGATATACAGGCGGAGATAGTCGTCCGCGAAGTTGGTCCAGATTCAGAGTAACGAGAGCAATCAATCCGGAGCCATCACGGGGAAATACACCATCGAATATTCATATTTGCGAGATACAAAACTTGGTTGAAACACTGCAAAGTGGTTGCTGTTCAGTATACATCGGGTACAAAATAAGAGTAAGTGGCCAACTGTACAGCTGTAGCGTTGAGTATATCGAAGCTTTGAGCATGTACGCAGACCTTTAACGTCAGTCAACCGAAATACGGATGAATGAGAGATAACGAAATCCCTTTGACCAGATTTAAGGGGCTCCAAGCCTAGCGCGAGCACCTAGGAGGAGAAACCTGCTTGGGTCTGATATCGCAAGAATTCGAAGGACGTACGCAATGTGAGGATGGTCATTGCCAATGGCCGCAAGTGGGGTCCTTGCCAAATGAGTAGAAGTAAATTGGCGAAGGGGAAACACGCCAAGTACGGAGATTGAGATATAAACTTTGGCTCCGTAGAAACGCCATGGAGTACCCCAAATCGGAAATCACAACTCCTGACTTCCAGGCGAGAAATCACACGTGAGTAAATATCGACGAGCCAAGAGGGATATGGATGTACTTCACCATATAGTTGGCTGAGCCGCGCGGAAGTTCAGGAAGTCGAAGTGAGAAGCATCATGAAGAAAAACGGTCCAGCAATCGACCCTATCTCAAGAGGAACCTAGGCTGCTTGAAGAAGTTGACAATCGATTCTGCGCAAACAACAGTTGCTCGCCGTAGCTAAGTTCGAACGAGGGAATGAGCCGCCTGCCCAATGGGACAATATGACAATTCTAAATCCTGTACGACGACTAGGAGCTAAGCATTCATCAGCTACAGGTAGCACCATATAACCTAGCCCGGAATGCCCTGTTAGCTACTTAGATGAATTGGAAGCATTGCGGAGAAACCCCAGGTTCGTCATGACGTTGAGGAGCCGTTCTCGAGAGTACAGAGTTGAGTTGAGTGAGTGGAAAAATCAGGGCCAAGAGTCGACAGTGGTGGCGGGTCCAGATGCGAACTAAGTACGAGGATCATCTCTTAAGCAATCCTAGACTTACATGTTTTCTGAACAGTCTCAAGAACTGTATCGCCTGTGGCCTGCTTGTGTCCGTAATGCCTTGTCAAGTGCTAGCCAGTCAAATCGATAGCATCGCGGAGGATTCGGGTTCCGCGCACGTCATGTCATTGGGAAATCGCTTTGAAGATACAAAATTGAGCTTTTTTTCTGATCAACTAGTGTCAATCGAGGTGTCGGCGGGTATAGAGACGTATGACAAGGATGATTACCTCGGTCGTCCTGGTGTTGGATGCTTCGTACACGACTTCGAGAACGTATGCTGTTTTCTTGGCGCTGTGAGTAGGCCCTCGCAAGGTATTAAAGGAGTGCAGATGGTGAATTACTTAGTCGGCACGACTTCTCGTGTGTAGCCAGCTAGATTTAGATGATAAATTGTTGATACACAGAAGAAAGATTCAAAGATACACACGACAGTTTAGCACGTAGCAAAAAATGGAGATTCAAGATCATCCTGCGTGAGAGGCGATTCGGCTTCGGATGTTCTGGATCGCCAGAGGCCGAGAGTTGACATACGTGGTTTAGATAAATATGACTTCATGAGGACGAACCGCTGTTGAAGACGAGATCTATAAGACACTGGAGATTTTTATCATAGTGTTTCACAGAAGACGCGGTGTAGACGATACAAACTCGATATGCTGTGCACAGGAGGCATTCATTGTCGACTAAGCGTAAGGGTCGCATCCGGTGTTCTGCACCGTATGATTGTAGCATCGATGGATGATAATACACGATTACGCACCGCTGGATTCGACGTATGCGTTCGTGTTCCTAGAATGGCTGGCAGGTGCACGGAAAGTCTAGTTGGACACCGGGACACTGGATTTGGTGGAATTTGCTTCAACGTCAAGTGGTTGAGAACACATCATGCCGACGAACATGCAGATACATAGTCCGAGGTCCAGATACTATCGAAGGGACGGTCATGGTTCAAACTGAGAGCTTCTACAAGGAGTTCCGAGTGTCTGTACATGCCATAGATGTGGATGGACGTACCAGGTACGCGGGAAATGGATGATTTTCAGGGGGTAGCTAGAATCAGATGCGCAGGAAGAGAAATTGTAGATACACTGGAGACACGTTTAGATTATAGTCATCACGATATCGGAGGTATTGAAGATGTATGTCTGGGACTGACTGCGGAAGCGGGAGAGTCATCTATGGTCAACGTTCTGTATGCCGATACTAAGCATCCCTGTATATAGCAAGACAAGAAAGACGCACCGCCGAATATAACTGTCTGCGTGTCCTAAATTGGACATGTTCACAGAGAATAACCAGGACAGTAGACGTATCGCATGCAAATCAAGTCCAAGAATAACCAGGTATACCCAGGTAGAAAGGGATGTTATTGACGTATCAAAGACAATGACAATGAACGCAGCTCCTGTATTTATGGGTCGTGCTTCTTCTCTCCCTTGTCTTGGTATTGTTTGGCCCACTATGCATGCTGTTATTTGAGCTGTCACAGTGAGATTACTAAGAGTGAGAGCTCACTAGCATGGATGGGATTTGACGGTCGGGTTCGACGTATCTCCACTGAAAGATAATGAGGCGGGTTTCTCACGGAAAGACAGATGAATCTCACCTCTTTCTCTGCGCTGACACCCCATACTACATATATGATTGCAGCTATTCCACCAAATGCGATTGCGGTGTTTGATTTCCAGTTGGATGGTCTTGTCCACCATCCACCTAGATCGAGCGTTAGTTTGCGTTGCCAGCGACTGATGTGACTCACCAGCTGGTGACCAGACATGCTTTGGGTATGGATATCTATTTCCTCCTCCCTAGAGTAAGATTTAGTCCAATGCTAGAAAGCACTTGGTCGAAAGACTGACCATGACAAGTTTGAGTTCAAGTTCAAGAATTCGGCTAAACGGCGACACCGGTGTGCAGTCCGGGGCAAGTCCGGGGACGGAGGCATTTCGGCGTGATGCGTGACGCGTAGCACTGTGACACTTACCGCCATGTCTACACGCTCGACGCGCTCAAGGGCGTCCAACTCGACTTCTCCAACAAAAGAACCAGCGATAGCAGCGAGATCTAAGCTTAAACCCAAGCCGAAATCTAGGAAAGCGAGCACAGAAATTCCGTCGCCGTCTTCAGGAGATGAATTCAAGGCTAGCGACAACGAGGAAGACCAGGTCAAAGAGTACGACAGCGACGCGTTAGATGATGATTCAGATGCAGGCGGGAGTAAGAAACGGAAACGTGCACCTACAAAACAAAAATCTGTCAAACGATCTCCTAGGAAGAGGACTAAGACTGCTGACAACGACGCGGACGAGGTATTCGAATTGGAAGAAGGACAGGAGATCGTAGGTGTTGTCATCGAGGCTCCCAAGACTGGAAGAGGTGAGTGGTCACACAAAATTGCCTCCTAATGCTTGCGCTGACCAGTACAACTTGATAGTCCCCGCTGGACAGATATCACAAAACACCTTCGATTTCTTGGCTAAACTGAAAGATCCGAAATGCAATAATCGCGAATGGTTAGTGTCTCATTCCCCTGCATCTCCGCACACTACTCACCGCTACTGCCACAAAGGTTCAAACTCCGTGAACCAGTATACCGCCTAGCAGAAAACGAATGGAAAGCCTTCGTCGAGGAATTCACCGACCTTCTCGTCGATGTCGACCCAGAAATTCCGCCTCTGCCTCCGAAGGATGTTATTCATCGGATATATCGCGATGTACGTCGCTATCAGTAGCTAACAGTAACTCGTCCGCTGATGCATTATCCAGATTCGTTTCAGTAACGACAAGACACCGTACAAAAAAGGCTTTTCGGCTAGTTTTTCTCGGAGTGGACGGAAGGGGATCTTTGCGGCTTGTGAGTATCCTCTATATTTATTGATGCTGCTCTAACTGTGATGGCCGTTGAAATGCAGATCATGTGTATGTATCGTTCACATTCATCCTAGACACCACTAATAGAATTGTCTGATAATTTAACAGAGCAAGTGCGTATAATTCATCTCGTTCAGCCATGGCCTCATTGATTGTATCACTTAGTCAAACCAGGCGACGAAAGCCTACTCGCAGCAGGCTCATGGCAGCCCGGCAAAAACGAACTCGCTGCCATCCGGTACGTACACACTCCAGTAATCTTGCACAGATGCACTACTTAAACACACTTACTCTCCCACCGCCCCACCTCAGGGCAAACATACTCCACAACCCCAACCGTCTACGTCAAGTCATATCTCACCCCACATTCGTGCAGTACTTCGGAAAACCCCAACCCCACTCGAAGGGCGAGCGTCAAAATATATTTGGTATGGAGGATGAGTTGAAGGTGGCGCCGAAGGGAATTGACAAAGGACATCGGTCCGTCTACATTCCAGAATCTAGTCTTTCGCTCAAGCCTTCCATCGTTTAACAGTGATATCGATATACTGAAGTGTCGTTCATTCGCTGTCGTTCATCAGTAAGTCATCCATCCCTTCCCATTCAACCCTCCGTACAGTAATGACCCATTCTCAACCGTCTGGATATCATTCAGCTTCACCGACGAACAAGTCTTGGCATCGGACTTCAAGGAAGAGGTAGCGAGGATGGTGGAGGTTGTGAGGCCGTTTGTGCATTGGTGCGTTTAGGTCGTTTCCTGAAAATTTGGGTGTGTAGCATCTGTTGACATTGATCTTTTGGGGTGTAGTTTGAATGATTATATGACCTTTCGTGGCGATGATGATGAAGAGGGGGACGATGAGGAAGAGGGGGACGATGAGGAGGAGGAGGAATGAGATACACCATCAGCCATCTCAGCAGTCACAGAATGAGACATGTTCGGTCGTAATTTCAAGACCCTGAGCACGTTCTCGACGATAAAGTGGACGCGAATTCGACGATGCGCGACCACGAATCTTAATGATTCGGAGATAGACTTAGAAATCAGTTGTATTCGCACCATGCGCAATTTGTCCCAGTCATGAGTAGGAGCCATCCGAATGGTGATTTCTGACTGCGGAAAAAGATAAGGGAACTATGCGTTTACACCGTATGGTGGGTTGGACGAGCAAAACCACGGATCGATCCGGAAATCTGATATCGCTTAGCAGCTCCGCTTATAAAAGTCCATTGTTGATCTATTCTTGAATTCTACCCTCTACTTTTATCTTTATCCTCATTTCTTTCCGAAATGCAGACATATAAGAGTTTCGAAACAACCGTAGGCAAAGAGCTGATGGCTCTGACACACAGGTTTCACTGGATGTTGTCTGAGAACTGGGACGGCACTCCTGAAGGGGTCGTTAAAGAAGGTACGTTGAGCCACTCGATCGATGTCTGGATTGACTCACCTTCATCGATCCTAAAGTGCACATGCGGCTTATGGAGAGTGTGAACGCCTCTTACCGAGCAAAGGAGGAATGTGGCAAGGTGGCGAAGGAGCGCGACGCATACAAGCGCCAATTGGACGAGTTTCGACGCGAGCTTGAGTGCAAGAAAGGTAAGTCAATCTTCATGGTTGTCCTCGATGTACTCGAATCAAAACTCTTCTGAACCCAGTGCTGATTGGATTATTATCTTTTCAATAGCATACCAAGACCAGGAACGACGCATATCGGGCATCACTCGGCCTGGTCAACAAGGGGCTCTCTTTCCTTGGGAAGGAGATCTTCACGCTGCTACTGCTTTCCCGCTGGATATTCCCTCACCTATGGTGGCCTCTCATGCCTCGAGCGCTCGTTCGTCTGCGGGAGGACACGACATGAACAGGATTACATATGGTATGTCAGTGGTTGATATGCCAATAAAGAAAGACTGATTGACTGTCACATAGGGCAAGTTAGCGATGCTAGTACGAGGTCCCAGGTATCGGTGCAGGGCAGTGGCACGGACAACGGCATAAACGGTATGACACCATCTAGTCTTGGTTATCATTTCTATTCAACACCGCTTCCAGAAGAGGCTCAAATTCTACGGTGCACGGGGCATGCTCGCGCTCCTGAGGGAGTTACTGAACATCACCGACACTTGCAGGTCACCCCTGCTGAACCTGTCCCCATCAGGGCTCTCCCCGTATCTCTAGCGGCCACTCTTGCCACAGGATCTCGTCTGTATCCGACAGGACAGGAGACGCAGGCATGGGACCCAGAAGGTACGTCAGCCTCTAAGGAATCATGATGGAAGAATATTAATGGGACATCATAGGGCAAGCGACCCACGTCAACGTGCAAGAACGCATTGTCAGAGGAAACGGCAGGGAAGTGGGATCCCCGTTATTACAAGCCACATATAATGAAAGCGCTTGGTGCGTCGATGGTATGTCCTTTATCAAGGTCCCTCTGATAGGAAATACCACAAGCTGATCATGCGCTGAACCTACCAGATGCGCTCCATTACGAAAGACCGTTGGCGATGGCGGCACCACTAGCACGAGCGTTCCACCCGCCTCCCAGGTGGATGACGGACCTTGAACCGAATGCAACAACGGTAAGTCATCTGCACGATCATTGCATTTCGCATAGCTGAATGATATATGTCTCATCGCAATAGTATTCCGTGGGCGATGCCCACAAAGCAAAAAACTCAGACCAACGGAGCAACCCCAGCTCGTCGACCGGACAAGGATGGGCCCACACCGAGGTAGACGCGAGTTTGCCTCGTGGGCCTTCGCCTCCCGGAAGGAATGGGGATGGTAGATTTAGCATCGATTAGACGCGATACCTCGACGATTCCATCTGTCAGTATACTTAGATTTATATATTGAAAATTGACTCGGATTGATCACTGAGCAGTTACGAGGCACCGATGCGTCGCACTAGAAGGATTGAGAGCACATCGACCGAGAATCTGGAAGGAGAGGAGATCAGAGCAAATGTGCTATTCGGAGTGTATGCTAACCCGGACAGATTCAGGGCCTCGACACTTACTTTTACTGCAGAGTGTTTGGGGTGTTGATCCAGATTCGTCCGTCGTAAGGAGCAGAGTAGAAGATCGACTTCTGGGCTTCATCGTCAGCGTCGCATCGACCCTCAAAGTTCCTACTGCGACCAAGGGGATGGATCACAGAGTGAACGACTTTCTCGGTGAGTGGGTTCTGGTAGCTGAAAGAGCATACGAGATCAATGAAGGGAATGTAAAGATCGCACACCATTCTCGGACCTTAACTCTATAAATCTAATCTTGTTTGGCATTCGGGATATCGACAGAGGCTGAACCTACCTCGGGATCGAAATTTGAGGACAGCAGGACTGGAACGCTGAAAAATTGTCGATCTCTGCTAGTTGGCGTCGTGACAGCACTGGCTCGATCGACACTGCAGTCGGTGGAAAAACGACGGGAAACCCCGGGTGTTCCCGAACACTGTTGTAGGTTGGTTCTGGGCGCTTGTAGGCGCTCGTGAGGACTGCCAGTTGTAGTTTCTTCAATTGTATCATATACAGAACATTGAACGACCCTCTCTTCGGTGTATGACCAGCTACATTGCTACGATGGTTCACTTGTGCGTTCCTTGCTACGAATACTCTGAGTCTATCTTTCTCCATAACCTTCCATGACACGCTTTGGACTGGCGTTATGATCTCAGTATGATCCATACGAACGGCAAGAGGTGGTAGCAAGACTCACCTCAAGTGTGACCCCGAGACAGTGTAAAGTAGAAGCCAGTCTTGGAGCCTTGGACTGGTGATAATCATACAAAACCCTCACGAGTGTATCGTCTCCATTGAGTATGACCTAGCACGAACGAGATGAATATGTTTTGTGGATATATTGCCTAACTATCAAACTGTGAGTATTGAGACTGACAAGACGCTACATGGACCTGCTGAAAGAAAACAGGAAGTGTAAAACGGACTTTCTTATTCGTCCTTTAGCGATGACAGGGCAGGGAAGCACCGGACGTTATCTCGTTCATGAGACACTCGAGACAAGACGCTGATATCAGATGAGTATATTTATCGGAACTGATCCTCAAATCTAGAGAACAGAATGGCTGATAACGCAGAGACTTCTCGCACATCCGTTAGACCCTGCGGAACAAACGCTATGGATGAGCTGTAAATGATGAGAGCACGACGAGACACTCACGTCCACGAGCTCGTTCGGCAATCCGTTCACTGCTAGATGACTCCATCTTGCTAACCCTGGTAACAGACTAGCAAGCCGCAGCCTAGACTCTTCACCCCCGCTCGAACTATCGTCAAACACGTTCCTTTCCAGGCCGTCGAATAGAACCTCAGTCGCGCGATCTAGACAAACTTCGAGTACGCGTTCGAAATCCGCAGACACGATTGTGTTACGCGTCTCTGCAAGTAGAGATGCAAAAACTGGGTCGTATCCTGCGGTCGCCAATCCGCGCGATAAACCTCCTTGTGTCAGGACCATCTGCGTGGTTTCTGGCGTCGGAGGTAAAAGAGTTGATAGGAAGCTGACATGGTGTTAGTCAAAGCCGATTTCGAAAAAAAGGAAGCATACTCGATGCGTCGTTCGGTGCCCTCAAACGTGATCTCGTGTTCCACTCTTCTTCTCACGTCACTCAGCAGTCTGTGCAAATCGATGGCGCCTAGTTTGCTTTTCAATGATACCCTGGGTCAAATGCGTCAGCCGAGAATGTGAGATGGGTAACGCGACAACTTACCCTTCGAATACTTCTTCTACGCCTCTTCTCACTCGCTCCGACACATCTTTCCATCCTACGTGCAACATCCACCAACTGAGAGTCAGGTATTTCGCCTCCACCGCTTCATCTAGCTCGTCTAGACCGACATCTAGTTCCTGCATCAACTCCGTGAACCCTGCGCCCCCACCCATAAACAATGCGGCAGGCGAAAATGAAGCCTCGATCTTCTCACGAATGCTCTCATCTCGTTCTAGTTGGAGGACTGAGGCGATGTATTTGTGTCTTGCGAGAAGCGTGAGTTGGATTGTTGTGAAGAGAGATAGCAGTGTTGTTGAGTAGAGGATAGTGAGCGTCCTCGTGAATGCTATCGAACATCAGTCAAGATGAATAAACACGAGACGAGACCACGACTCACTTAGTATTTTGACTTCTTTCCATAGCTCGGCCTTCGTTCGTGACATGCTCGAATCAGAAACGGCGGATGAACTCGTCATGCTGTCGGACTGCGCGATCCATCAATTTTTAGACAAAGAGGTCAAAATCTTGACGAGCTCACCAGACCCGTATTTCCTGTCATTACAGAACTCGTCGTAAGAATGGAATCGGAGAGATTCTGGACAAAGACTGGGGCAGTAGACGTTTGGTCCGGTACTACCCAGCTTTGAGACGAGTCCCCCAGCTTGGAGCCGCTATCTGAGGCTGAAGAAAGGCTGTGAGACGCGCTTCCAGTGTCCGAACGAATATCTTGGTCGCGAAGAATATCGATGCTAGAAGTCAAACTCGATTGTGAAAGCGGGGGATCTGATGGTGGTTGTACTTGTGGAATGGGTGGTGCGGTTTTCGACCTAGCTTGCAGCTCTTGCGTGAGGCTTTCGACGTCCATCTCATTTAGTATCTGTTCCCCGAGAGTTGGAATCAGAGCCATTATGGTATATGTGATATCTTCTTGATTGCTCCGGAATCTTCGTTTCAAACTGGGAGATAGTTGAGAGTATATACGAAGGTAGAAAAATGAGAACGCACTTGTCGCGAGCAGCGCGTTCCTGCATGACTTTATCCTTGACCTCCTCAAGTCTATCGTTGATATATCGCTTTACTAGATACACACCTCCTACGACCGCTGCTGATTTGCACAAACCTCTCCGGCGATCATAAACGTATGTTCTGACCGAGTGGAACATTATGTCGATGTTTGAAGGGTATATTGCGCACTAGAACAAGAATCCGAGTCAACTGCAGGTGTTGAAATGGATATCACACGGGAATCCACTGGCAGGGTTTGGCAAGAAACACGAGCGCCTACAAGCGCCTGATGTGTCACAGATGTCACTTCGGCGCCTCCTCATCTCTATTTTTCTAGTGGCAGAATCTAGCACTTCTTGAGAGTGTCGACAAACCGCGTTGATATGTCGGAATTCATCACCCCTATAGGGCCTTAGAGTGGTACGCTATCCTACATTTCCGCTGGGTCTCCGGGCAAAGGCCCACGAAACAACTCGTGTCTACTGTAGCTAGTGGTGTCAAGGGGGACGCATCCCAAGAATCCCGCACCGGATGTTGTTTTTCGTGTGTAAGGTCTTGACAGGCCCCCCCTCCCCCCCCCCTCCTTCTAAATGCGGTAATACTTACTATATTAGGAAGGACCCTTCTCCACCTATACAAGTGTGAAAGCTCCTCGCAAACACGATATCTTGTCTAATTTGGTAGGATTTTGTCCACTTATCCAATCACCAATTCATGAATCCCATATTTTGCTCATATTTCCCTGGTTGGAACTTGTAATCTCGTTGTGTGATGATGAGACAGCAACTCCGAGCCTTCATGAGGACGGTAATACACCACCGGAGTTTGCAAACTGTGAATGGCCAGGTAAAACTGCAAGGAGTAATTATAAGGAGAATGTACTGCAGCCTCGGACAATTCCTGGAGGTCTGCGGGTTTCAAGAGAATGCTAATAATCAACTCCAAATGCAAAATGCAATAGCACGCTAGCCGTAATACACCACGGTGGTCGACTTGAGGGTGGCAACTTTTTTGGTGAAGGAATTAAGTGGTAGAGCGATGTCGGCATAATGGTGGATAAAGCGGCGGGTTTTCCATCCAAATGCGAGTACATGTGAGTGTGAAGATCCTTTGATTAGATTAGATCGTATCGCCACGTTAATAAAGTTGAGTCCATATCTGGAGCACCTCGCATCTCTTTGAAGCGTGGGAAATAAAGTTCTGGCACCTCGAATTATTTTTCCCACGATCACCTGTAGGATAGAAAACTCTCATTTAGTATTTCTCTTTCCTCAGTCGTTGTCTCTACCAACGTCTGAGGTATGTTACACAGTCCTTACTATACTAAGTCCTATACTGACTGTACCTAGCCTCATCCTATTCCATTAGGTACAGTTTAATATTAGTCGTTGTCTCTACCAACGTCTGAGCCTCATCCTATTCCATTAGGATTTCATTAGGTTATGGGCCCTGCGCTGTGAGGATGTGAACATCCCTAGCCTGCGACATCCTAGTTCCTATCCATTTCATGAGTACGAAGACATTAACCCCATGCCGATCTAGGTTTCTCCCCGAAAGACCATCCCTCACCTACCCGCTCAGTACTGCGTTCACGCTTTGACGACTTTCCTCAGCCATTACCCCTGTATTCCCACAGATGAAGAGTTCAACCAGTCACCAGAAAAATTAACGACAGTCTAGAAGAAATCACGACTGAAGTTTCCAATAGACGACTCCACGACTCCTAAAAAGATCCCGTCCGTCATACAGTTACCCATGAACTCCCTGCCAAAACGCATTTTCCTCTGGAAATACCGATCGCCCAATCCACACACACGCTCCTATCACTCCTTGTACCTTGCGCCCACACGTACCTGGTGGCCTAGCCTATCACTCCTGATACACAATTGACGAACTTCCCTATCTATCAGCCGATCGGTCGCCGAAAGGATCCGAGACCTGGCTATCGCTGCCGACAATGTAAGACCAAGCCCTATCCTACGAATTCGAATTGGAACGTTGCCGATCGACTTAGTAGGAGGCCAAACGCGATCGCTTTCTGTAGAAGGTTCGGTTACAAAGTCGGCCGACACTTATCTTGGTCTAAGGATTCGAACGCGCAACCGACCGATAATATGCACCAACCGATCGGCCGACACTTATCTTGGTCTAAGGATTCGAACGCGCAACCGACCGATAATATGCACCATCCGATCGGCCGACACTTATCTTGGTATAAGGACTCGAACGTGCGACTGACCGATCCTATGCACTGACCGATCGGCCGACCTAGTCATCCAGCGATTTCAAGTTACGGATCTTATCCGTGCAGATGACACGCATGTGTAATGCCATTCGACGCGACATGCTGTCCCAGGAGTAGCCGATCGTCGTTTCCATCCAATGATTCGAACCCGCGACTGACCGATCCTATGTGCTGACCGATCGTCCGACCTAGTCACTCGGCAATTTCAAGTTACGGAACTTATCCATGCAGATGATACCATGGCCGATTGGCCGATCCAATTAAACAGCCGACCAGTTTATCCCGGCTTAAGATTTCGAGCGCGCGACTGACCAATCCTTTGCACTGGCCGATCGGTTGACCCATTCACCAAGCGATTCTAAATTATGGATCTATCAAGACAAGATGAAGCATATGTGTAACACTATTCAACGCGACATGCTGTTCCAGGAACGGCCGATTGTCGTCTCTACCCAAGGATTATGGCTCGTAGCCGACCGATTCCAAGAATTGGCCGATCGACCGATCCAGTAAAGCGGCCGATTCGGTAGGAAATTCGCCAAAGACCGACATAGCGACAATAAGGGGTTGCCCTTCGACACAACCGATCGGAAACGAAAAGTCTGCATTCGAAATACGCTCTACCAATTTTAACGGACATCCCCCCGGTGGAACCAATATCCGGTTCATGCTGCGTGCATCGTTCTTTATCGGAAATAGGCCTCGAGGGGTGGAAAGGCGAACCCCTAATCGCAAGAGGCGAGGAATACTTATACCGGACTTGTAAAATACATTACGGTAGCTACGGGTAGACCCCCCCCCATCTCTGTACGAACGAAATAATCAACAAACCCACTCTATACAAGGAGAAGTAGCTCACTTCTCACCTTCTAACGAATTGCTTCGACCGATCGCCTTTCTGAAATCTCCCAAATCCGAACAAACTATTGCTGCGACCGTAAACCGATCGGCTAAGTCGTTCACTCCCAGTTCCTTTACCTCTAAATTCGAGAGGGCTTCCTCTCGTCGCATTATAATTCTCACAGAGGTCATTTAGACCTCTCCATTATATTTACTTATAAAAACCTCGAGCATTTAGGTATTACCGTCAAGTACAAATCCCCTCAAACAAACGTCACCTAAACCCCTTAGTGGACGAACTACTGTTAGGTTGCAGAAACTATTTCGCACCTAGCGCCGCAGTCCTCATCACAACTGGAGCCCACCGCGAGGGGATTTAAAGGTGTCTACTAGACGTGTAACCCGCGCTTCATACCGCATTCTGCAAGCAGAATCACAAGCACTCGCTCAGGTTCCACAACCACAAATCCTTCCGGAAGACGTCCCTCTTCCCGAACCACAAGACACTCCGTCGCCAAGTTCTCCCCTATCTCCGTTACCTGACGAGCCTTCGCTAAGCCTCGATTGGATACCATCTCTAAATCCTCCTTCTATCATTGATTCCCAATCGGAAGACGAAGATCCCCCTGTAACACAGAAATCGGAAAGCACGACAGAATCATCGGTTACACCTTCATCACTCACCTCTTCGAAGTCGAATTCCCCCGAAGCCACTGCGGAGCCGATCGCTGGACCAAGCAATAACCGATCCCAAATACCGATCCTCACCCGTCACCCACTTAGAAACCAGCAGCCGATTCCCAATCGCCAACCTAACATAGCAATGGCCGCCAGACCTTTACCCACTCGCACAGGCAGAGACGCGCCGAAGTTTGATGGGAAAGACGAATCGCTCCTTCGATATTTTGCCGATATTGAACAAATATGCGCCACGGCCAACGTAATAGACGTGGCGGGAAAAGTCGACGCAGCACTATTCTATCTAAGCACTGACGACGAAGCTGTGTGGAAATCAATAACGAAACATGCGACTTGGGAAGAATTCAAGGAACTCATCAAGGCGTTGTATCCGGGGTCGAACGAGAAGAAGAAGTATTTGTTGAATGACTTGGAGGTCCTTCTCGCGAAAGAGGTAGCGAATCCGATCAACACTAAATCGGACCTCGGGCGATATCATAGGGAATTCATGAAGATCACCTCGCACCTTTTAAAAGAGAAAAGAATCACCGAAGGCGAAGTCAAGCGGTATTATACCAGGGGGATACATCCGGAGTTCCTGATGCAGGTTATAAGCCGACTCAGAATCACGAAGCCAAATCACGACATCGACACGCCATACGAAGTCACTGACGTATACGACGCGGCCTTGTATATCCTCGGAGGACAGATTCTATATGGATCGGGTGTCATGTCGCCACAGCCGATTCCGTCGTACAAAACCGAGATTGACGAGATGTCTAGAGAAATGAAGGCGCTCAACAGAGAGATGGTCGCCAACATGAGCACCATGGCTAGGACGCTGTCTAATATGGGGATCAATGCAACCCAGGCCTACCCGCCGAGAAATCAGGGATATGTTCCACAGGCGTACAGAGCGCCGAACCCCTTTATCGACCGATCGCCGATCCGCAGACCACCGGCACCGGGAGGCGCGAGCTCTCTCTGCACCTTCTGCTCCGAACCGACTCACTTTATACGAGAATGCCCCAAGGTCGCAGAATTCATACGAGACGGCAAATGCATGAGAAACGACACAGGCCGAATCGTCTTGCCGAACGGGTCCTGGGTGCCCGGAAACATTGAGGGACCAAACCTTGCGGCTCGGATCTCGAGGTACCACGAACTGTATCCAGGAGCGATCATCAATGGTGTAAACTTCGTTCGCGAACAACCGCCTCATGCATCCACAATGTGGTATACGTCGAATGCAGACCAAGGGGCCTATTATTATTCTGGTGGGACAATCGAAGAAGATGACGACGAGAGCGAATCGGGTTACACACTGGTCAATGAGGGCGTAAAAAGGACAACCAGAAGTGGTAAAACACCGGACGAAAGGCCGGCACCGGCCATGAGGAGAAAGGGGCCGCCAGGGCGTCCTTCCCCGCTATCAGAGGAAACGCCCGTTGTCCCTCCCCCAAAGAAGAAATCGGTCGAATTCCAGGAACCACTGCCGGATGGTCGCCGATCGCTACCAACAGGTCCACAATATAAATTCTCGACGCCGATCGAGGATCCCGAAATAGCTAAAGCCGTGCTCAAGCGATCGCTCGACGCCCAGTTCACAATTTCGCAGCGCGAACTTCTGTCACTCAGCCTGGACGTGAGGAAACAGTATAAAGAACTAGTCTCAACGAAGAGAATACCAACGGTTGGCAAATTAGAATCGGTCAACCCGGATGACGAGGACAACCCCGATACCAGTTACATCCTACGGTACGCTAACCCGATCGGCCCCGACGAAGAAGTTCTTTTGACGGGATCATCGATCGAAAAGCTGAGGGTCATTTACCCGAAAATAGAGGATGAGAGGATTGAATGCGTCTTGGACGGTGGGTCGGAGATTATCGCCATGAACAAAGGGTTATGGCAAAGGCTTGGAATTCACTTGCGCCCCGACCATAAAATCACTATGGAATCTGCCAACAGTCAAACCGATACGACTACGGGTCTAATCGAAGACTTGAAGTTTTCGATCGCTGGTCTGGAAATCTACCTTAAAGTTCACGTCGTAGAAAATGCCCCCTTCGACATCCTCATGGGCCGACCTTTCTTCAAACTGACGGAATGTGTCACGAAGGACCACCTATCGGGTGATCAAGACTTGACATTGACTTGTCCAAACACTGGCCGAATCGTGACGCTACCAACGTTTATCAAACCACGACGCGGTCCTCCAGCTTCAGTGGGTTTTTACCCGGTAGGAGGGTACCCTTAGTCGAACAAACCCTCCGCGAATATACATCGGCTCTGTACCTAACAGTGGCCGACGATACCCCGACTGAATTAGAAGACTCACTATTAATAAACGAATCACCGACCGAGGCGATCCATTCTATTCCGCGTACTACCGAACCCGAACTTACACCACCCATCGATATATACCCAGGAGAAGCAGTGACAGAGGGAGCAAGGTGGTCCCAATCGGAGCTTCATCCGTTGTATAACAAAGAAGCACACCGTATCGTCACAATCGATGCGGACGCTACACTAAAAGCCGATCCACCGGCGAAGAAAAAGAAAGGGAAAAAGTACAAACCTGTAGAAAGACGAACGCAGCCAGTAGCTGCCACCCTACCAGAGGAATTCCGTATCATACGGAAATTCCCGTGCGATCCATTAGAGACTCTGCCGATCCTACCAACTAGTCCCCCAGACTTCATTCCTGGCACAAGATATACTCAGGAAAGAATGATCGACCAACACATAAATGCCGATGGATTCCTATGGCCCGAAGAGGAGAAGCTGGTACATCATATTATCAAAATACACGAAATGGGTTTTGCATGGGATGAGACGGAGAAAGGACACTTTCGATCGGACTACTTCGAGCCGATCAAACTTCCAGTCCTAGAACATACGCCGTGGAGTTACAAAAACAAACCTATTCCACCAGGCATTCGGGACAAGGTTGTACAGGCGGTAAAGGATAAGATATCGGTAGGTGTTTATGAACCGTTGAATTCCTCGTATCGCTCGAGGTGGTTTTGTGTTCCTAAAAAAGACGGCGTATCCCTGCGCATCGTTCACGACTTACAACCGCTCAACGCGATCACTATCAAAGACGCAGGATGCCCACCGATTGTCGAAGTCTATGCCGAGTCGTTCGGTGGCGCATGCGTGTACGGGATGTTCGACCTGTTCGTAGGATTCGACCATAGAATCCTAGCGGTACCATCGAGAGATCTGACTACCTTCCAAACACCGATGGGGTTAGGGTTAGGGTTAGGGTTAGGGTTAGGGTTAGGGTTAGGGTGGTTCAGAAGTCTGCTCCTGTTGAGAGTAGTATGTAAAGGGAACTAAGTAGAAAACGAGGTCTTCTGGGGAAGAAGGCCTTTCAACTCGTTTCGCCTTTATAGGCTCGTCAGTTCTACTGTAGTAATATCTAATGAGTAATGTACGGAGAAATCAGTCAGCCGATTTCTAATAATATTGTGTCGTTATGGCGTGATATGGCGCGATTAGGGTTAGGGTTAGGGTTAGGGTTAGGGTTAGGGTTAGGGTTAGGGTTAGGGTTAGGGTTAGGGTTAGGGTTAGGGTTAGGGTTAGGGTTAGGGTTAGGGGGTTAGGGTTAGGGTTAGGGTTAGGGTTAGGGTTAGGGTTAGGGTTAGGGTTAGGGTTAGGGTTAGGGGTTAGGGTTA